>OX424575.1:145784122-145848001 GCA_949152435.1 Gastracanthus pulcherrimus | reverse complement strand
GGATTACGGGGAAATTCGAGAAATTCAAGGAACGTGCGTTTTTTAGGTTTCGCTGGGGGAGAAGGATTCGATATGGCAAATGGAAGTCTATTTATCCAAGGGGTTATTTGTTTTATCATTAGTCGGTGATGGAGAGATGATACATCCAGTATCTCTTAAAGGAGAGGTTGTATCGAATATTGTGAGAGATGATGTAGGGTATATAAAATTGTAGTAGAAATGTTCAATTTTTTATTTACAGATCTTTAATTAATTGTAGAGGAAGGTAGGACAAATATGGCAGGATACAGATGCGGGAGCCATGTAGGACCCATGCAGAATCTCAAGATGAGTTTAAATGTAATTCCCAAATGGAGACCTAAATGTGAGACCTAAAATAAGGAATTAAAAATTTACCAGTTATATTTCAACCTCACGTGAGGCCCTTGATTAAAAGAAAGTCTTTCTATGTATAATAAAGATCTATTTGGGAAATAAACATACGTTTGTATTATTACTCCTTGGACTCTTATGCTATATAATTAGATATGAAAAGCTTCTGGGACCCGTTAAATTCATCGACGTTCACATCATTTAGTTAAAATAAAATCTGCTACTTAATCTTCACCAACATAACGAGGAATTTTCTTAAACATCACCATAACAAAATAAAAAGTTTACAGAACATCCTCAACATTGCATTCAAGAATTTCGTGCCAATAATAATCGTAACTCTCAATGAAAAGGTATGATTTTTCATCGCCTCGTCATCTATAATACCAGTCCTCAATCTGCATTTTGACAACTAAAACGAAGGAAACACGAAAGAAAGAATATCATCCATACTAATTATGAGCACATGCGTGTCTTTCCCCATCCCAAACTAAAACCCACCTCAGCAAGCGCGTGAATTACACTCTTTTAACGACCAACCAACCTAAGAATTAAAGTCATTTCCATGTACCATTAAAAGTCCTTATAATAATAATGTCTCCTCAAGTTCCTCGTCATTGTTTCCTCCAGCGCCCGTGAGAGAATCCCCCAAGTGCTACCAGCTACTACTACCCATACCCATCTGCAACTTCGAAATTCTCAGCTCGCAAATCTGTCTTCCACCTATGGTGTTATTCCCCTCTTACGTAATCACCCTCCATCTGCGGCTGAAGCAGTCGCTCCGCTCGAAGGAGATCGATTCGGTTCGGCGCGCGCGACCGAATATTAATTGGAGAAAGAGGGACGTACACGTGTACACCCCTCCGGTCTTACATAATTCATGCGAGTGAGAACCGGTAAGGTAGTCACTTTGCACGCACCGTTTGGCTGCACGCGATCGCACGCCACGAATTCATTAGATATTTATCTGCGGGGCGCGCGAGCGCGAGCTTTCTTTTTTGCGGATTAGCCATGCGACCGAAGTTTCGGAAGGTGGTGATCGTGGTGGTATTGTGCGGAGAGGTTGTTTTGCTTTCTTTCTTTTTTTTTGTTTGATCGAGGTTGATTATCGATGAGTTGTTTTCTGTGGTGCGCGCTTCTTTTGACGGGGCGTGCTGGAGCGGTCTTGGCCGCGTTGTGTTTTTTCTTGCCGGTGGTGGTATTGATGAGGGGAAGAGCGTTTAGCGGTCGATGTTATTGGTTGTCAGATGGTGGGATAAGTTTTTGATGAATATTGAGCGCTTGATGAATTATGGAAGTTATTGATGTTGTTGTGAGTTTAAGTATCTTTAGGCATGATGCGGGTAATATTGATTGTTGAAATTACTGTCTTTATGATTTATTTTGGGTCTCGATCGTATTCGAATCGTATGGTAATAAAAGAAAACTTAATCAACAACATATATTTATTAAAGTGATTCAGTGTGTGTGATGTTTTCAATTAATTAAACACGTATTATGCTCTTTTATGAGAGATTAAAAAAACATTTTATTTTATAAACTCGTATACAATTTATATTGAACGTTTGAATGCAAGTCCAATTTAAAACTTTTTTGTTGTGGAGGATCTAAACAAGAATCAATAACGATATGATTTTATTACATTTTATTATTATGAATTTCTATCAATAAAGAAATAATAACAAAATAATAACAATACTCCAATAAAGAAGTCCGTCTTTGTAGATTCTCTTTATTAAGTCGTGTTCGCGGCTTTTTCTCGCATACATAACTATTAGTTTTTTAATTATTTATACCATCTTAGAGTTTTTAGTTTCATATGTTAACAATAATTATAGAAATGTTTTTATTTTTTAGCATCACACGGTGTATTTCTTGCATGACTATTTACAAACAAAAATGCGCTGCTCACATTTACTTATTATATCAAGTAATTACGATTACGATTAAATAAGCTTAAGGATTATTGACTGTAAAGACTTTTTACTATAGTATATTTATATTAAAATTATATTAAATATTATAATAAATTTTAATATAACATATATTGTATATTAAAATTCACTAAGGGGCCGTCCATAAATTACGTAAGACATTTTGGGGGAGGGGGGGGTTAAATTTTTTTTACGTATTCTTACAGGGGGAGGGGAAGTGTGAAACTTCGTCATACGTAAGGTTTTTTTTTTTAATTTATACGATTCGAGTTACAATTTAATTTTACTGATTTGAATTGAATTTATACGATTATTGTCAACTTAATCGAAATTAAGGGGTCGAAAATCTGGAAAAATTCCTTACGTAACTTATGGACGGCGCCTAAGTGATAGAATCATGAAAACCATTACAGTAAACCGGGGTTACTTTGGACACCGGGGTGACTTTGAACATCGAGGTGACTTCGAGCCATTTTTGTAATTTGTTTCTACAAATTATATAATTAAAATTTTGAATTTTTTAATCTCTACCATCTAATGTTCCACTAGTATTGTCATTTTAAATTATCAAAATAAAAATCGAACTTAAATAAATGGTTAAATGTCACTTTAAAAAGTGTCTCAAACTCACCCCGGTGTCCAAAGTCATCCCGATTTACGGTACTAAGGTTTTTTTTTTCTGTATTTTAATAATTATCTATTATTTCTATAGTCTGTGTTTTTCTAGGTATAAAAATGAATAATATCGCTTAAAGTTTCTCAAGATCGGGGCAGTAGATTTTTAGTTGTACCTAATAGGGAAACAAATACGTGACGAACAATCGAAAAAAATTGGTTTTTCCGTCAAGCATTTTCTGTAATATATATACGTCTTAGGTGTCCTGATTCTCTCGGTATAAAAATGAAATAAACATCCTTCAAGATTTATTAAACTCGGTCCAAAGTTTATATAATTATAATTATATATATTGATCAAACAATTTTTATTAATAAATATGATTCTCGAATCAAAATTGTAAAGTCACTTATTATAGTCACTTCTTATACATACATGCTATATAATAACTACTATATAGACAGTTACTACTATATAGTAACTCATTACTATAAAAAAAAGAAACAATGCAAACTTGGAATACCAAATTTTTTTTTATTACATAATTTTTTCTCTTCGAATTCCAATTGGCTTAATTAAGCAACAATATTAACTATAAAGTTATAATACGATGATTTTCATTAAAAACTTTTCTCTTATTAACACTGTAGTGGTTATTAAATACTTGCCTGCATAACATATGTACGTGACGATTTAAGAGATTTTTTAGATTTCTTATGAATATGAGGTCAAAATTGTAAACTAAATGAATCATTAATTTGAAGTATATTGTTTAAATAAATTATTGCACAATAATATTTGTTCTGAATTTTAACTCCAGAATCGTGTTCCAACTAAAATTATCTACACTATATTAACGGAATACTACTGCTGTACAAACTTTCTGTTAAGATTATTTTCTTATGTTTTAATTTCTGAATAAAAATGTTAACACCTTAAAAAAAATTCTGACACCTTCCGGTCATTCACTATACACTCATCTTCCATCCTCCATCACTTAAAATGTTTCATCTGCATTTATCTATTATTTACACACCATAATATTAGCGGAGGATCCTCTAACGTGTGTCCGTGCGTACGTACGGATACTACAAATGATTTTTAAAATGATCGCCATTTTTTAAAGTGGGATGATACATACACGTATGCAAGTAATGATCATCTCAGGACTGGTCCAGATGTCCCGGAGGCTGCGAATGATTTTCACTATTATCGATATTTTTACTACTATCGATAATTTAATACGGTGGGTGTACGTGCACGTGTGCGAGATTATCATCTCGGACGTGGTCCAGATGCCCTGGAGACTGCGTATGATTTTTCAGTATTATTGATTCTTTCTACTAGGGTACTTGTCCATATTTATGAGCCTGTCCATATTTGTGTGCCTTTTTTTAAATGTAATTTGCAGCGATTAAATCATAAATGAATCAGTAAAACTATTTTTAAAACTAAGATAAAGTATTAAGTTACAGTTTACAAGAGTTACATGAAAGTTTAAAATGTTTTTCATAGAGTTATAATTTTTTTAAACATATGAATCATGAGTTGGTGGTTTTACTTTGTTTCCTTGTCTAAAATGTTAAGGATTGCTTGACTTTTCAAAACTTAATTTAATTATTCGGACGTGATTTATTACAAACAAAATATTTATTGTATCATAAAATAATTCAATTTAATATTAAAAAATGTGAAATGAACATTTTAGACTCAATTTATTAATTTATTAATGAATCCAGTAATACCGCGAGATTTTCGAAGTTTGTCCGTATTTATGCGCCTCCTCATGATAGACGGAATAACCTCACTTCTGCTTGTAGAATTCTAAGGGAGAAGAAGTTTTCGCAAGCTTTATTTTTTCCAAAGCTGTTGTTATGGAATAGTGCATAATAAATCATTATCATTGTATCAGTTTGCATGAATTTAGATAATTTATAGATTATGAATTCTGTGTCAAATACTTAGTTTTGTTCATAATATCTCTGTGTCTATCACATTTATTAATTTCAAATATTTTGAAACTTTATTTATATTTATTAATTATTAATTAAAAACTGTCTAATTACAATTATTTATTATAATATTTCAAAATAATAAATGAATAAAAAATAATAATAATAAAATTATTTAATTAAGCTTATTTTAAGTTATCTTATACTTAAACAAAAAATAGATTCCATTAGTATTAATATTTAGCAGTAATTATAGAAATAATTAAAATGAGATTTCATGAGCACACTAATCGGGGGCACAGTTTTTGAGCAGGCACACTAATGGGGGGCACAGAATTGTGAACACGCACACTAATACGGGCAGATTGGGCACAGTAATACGTTATAGCCTATTGAAGAAGCACACTAATATGGACCAAAACCTTTTTTTTTATTTCTAATATATCTGTATGAATGCTTAATATATTCAATTAAAACAAATTTCATCTTAAACACGGAACGTTAGCGTACCTATGTAAACTTCAATAGTAAAGATTAAAGCTATATACGTTCAGCAATCAATTATTAAATTCAAAACATTGCTTCATGGCACACTAATACGGACAAGTACCCTACTATCGATAATTTTACAGTGGATGTACGTGCACGTATGCAAAATGATCATCTCCGGTGTGGTCCAGATGTCCGGGATACTGCGTATAATTTTTCACTATTATCGATATTTTTGATTACTATCGATATATTTACAGTGGGCGCACATGCACGCCAGATTATCATCTCGGGTGTCCAGATGTCCCGGATGCTGCGTATGATTTTCCATTATTATCGATATTTTTTACTACAATCGATAATTTCTTATAGTGAGCGTACGCTAAGGTGGTTCAAAATTTCCAAAAGTTTTCAAATATCAAAAGTAAGCCTCGAAAAAGTTGGTATTTGTCAAAAAAATAAGTATCCTGCAAGCTGAGTGTTTAACGTTAATATTTAAAGGTGCCTACCTCTAATTAAAGCTCTTTAAAGAATTGAAAATCACTTTCGTCCTAACAGGAAAAGAAATGTTTTCTTCAAAATAACAGTCGTATAAGTCAAAATTTTGACTTAAAATCGGCTATTTTTGGACATTCTTAAAAACCTCAATTAAATGTTATAAACAAGATTAGGTGGTAAATGGAAGATTGCAAATACCAGACGAACTTTCTTCAATATTTTACAATCTCCCATTTACCACCTAAACTTTTTTATAATATTTAATTGAGCATAACTTTTCATCAAAATGTCCTTAGAAGTGCTGCGACGCAAATGAGGACGCAAATTAAAGGTCCTCATGTCAGCTTTCACAAAAAATTACATACAAGTACCTTTGATGTATATTACCTGAAGTAAATTACATCAAACTATAAGAGATCCAATTTAAAATGTTAGTAAAGCGATGCATTACAGAGACTGCTATAACTTCCATATTTTGATATCCTACGGTGTGTTCATTTTTCTGTTGATACTATTTGGAACAAAGATTCAAAATAATTTTGTTTTTTGAACAATCATCAAAGATTGAGGTTATTAAAAATGTCCAAAAATAGCCGGTTTGATCCAGATGTACCGGATGCTGCATATGATTTTTCTTTATTATTGATACTTTTTACTACTATCGGTAACTTTACCGATACCACTGGTGTAGGAAAAATTCTGTTACAATTATCTTTGTATGTTATAATTTCTGAAAATATTTTTTTTATTACCTTCCGGACTTATTCTATACATTTACCTTCCTTCCTCCCTCTCTTAAAATATTTCATCTGCATTTATCTACTATGTATACAATATAATAGCGGATTCTCTAATGTACGTCCGTACATACGTACGTGTGCGAGATAATCATCTAAGTTATTAAATATTAAATAGTCATCAAATATTAAAAAAAAAAGATTGTATAATAATATATTGTTAAAAAATTACGGTAATACATTTGTATTGCTTCCAAAATGCTAGCATGCGGTTCTTGATAGTTACTAATTATTATGATTAAAGAATAATAAATAATTATTAATAAATTAAGCCTTATGAAACAATATTTCTGATTACTCATATGGCGTTTCGCGTGTTTGCAATACGAAAATATACCTAAAAGAATTTCCGAACTATGATTTCGATGTATTTTTTCCTCAGCTTTCGGATAGTATGGTCAGATTTTTCGAAATTTTCCGTTTTCAACTTGAGAAAATACAAAACGTGTTATATTTCAGAAAGTGGATTTTTAATATTTTTTTGGATGGTCTACATCGAAAGATCAGGTTTTTTTTACGTCAAAATAGGTGTTTTAAGACTTTTTTTTTTTGTTCGAGGAATAAAGCCGCAAACATGCGCGCCGCAGTGCCGATTGAGCGCGCGGGCGGGAGCATCATCGCCGAGCTGCACCGCCGCTATTGTGTCGTATAAATGTAACGTATTATGTTCATTTATATTTTTGTCTTGTTTTTACTTTTTTCAATTTTTGATTCTCAATTTTCTTAGTAGCAGAACTTTTTTCTTTGATGTTAGAATCTTTTTAGCTGTGCTTTTGGTTCCCTGGCCAGCGGCAGCGCCGACGTTTATTTTATAGTAATTAGCTTAAAATTTTCTTTTACTCGGTATGCAGTAATCTTAAGTCTATCGGAGACCACATATATTTTAATATTCTCCTTTTTCATTAACAATGGCGACGCCCAAATGCACTTTTTGTTTTCCTTTTTTCAAATATTATTTAAATTTCGAAATGCGCTTTCCTAGCAACTATCGCCTCCTTGAGAATTCCTGATTGTTCAGCCGTTGCCATTTTAAATCTGGGTAACCTACGGGGTTAGGTGGTAGTAAAAGGACGTTACATTTTTTTAATTCGAAGTTAGCATTACTTACAACGGGGGACTACGGAGTGCAGTTCACGAATTTTTATGAAACTTTAGGGATCATTTTCTGATATCTAAAAATGAAGTCCAATACTCGTGGTTTTATACAATGGGCTTTTCTATGAAATATATGGCGAATTTGATAGTATATCTATATATATCTGATTTTTAGCATTGCCCATATGAGTAATGCTAATGTTTCTTGGCTCTATTTGAGATTTAAAGATTCATTGGATAAAACTACGGGTTCTGTGCTTCATTTCTAGGTTCCAAAAGTCGATCCACAAAGTTCCATCAAAATCCGAGACCCGGAATCCGTGGTCTCCACTTATTAGTTAGCTCACTTTTGCATGCTCACTATAAAGTGCGATTCGATATCGCGGAAAGTATATAAGTAAAAAAAAGAAAATCTTAGGAAAAGAAAACTTGATTTAGGTTAAGAAAAGAAACAAAAAAGACAATGAGTTCTCGAAGGAAAATCACGAATAGACTATTGCATAGAGCACAAAAAGAGATGTATAAGCGAAAGCAATAATACTAAATTAAATTTTAGCAAGCAAAAGCGAATGAAACCAAACTCAAATTCAGTATCAATATTTCTGCATGCATGCAGTAAGGGTATGCGTACATAAAAAAACTCGACGTACCGGGCAGTTCGCTGTAGGGTAAATTCGGTAAGAGATAAATTTAAGTATTCGGTAGGAATGTAGTATAAATAGTATTATTTTTGTTCAAGGGAGGTGTGAGAGGGTTCAGGGGGGGTTAAGGTATGTAAACGATAGGGCGGATATTACTAATTCGAATACTATGAAAAATTTGAACGTTTAACAAAAGAGAAATTGTTCTAATTTACAAGGAGCAGAAAATTACATTTTCACCCAAAAAGTTTAAAGTAGTAATAAAAATGTTGTAATTCTAGATCAAAGTTTTAATTCTTTAGTCACAATTAAAATTATCCTAATTCCTAATAATGTGGCAGCTTTGTGACAGCATTTAAAAAGTATGTTAATTTTACGAGGGACAATATTTCTTGGTTTATACAAACTCATTATTTGTTTATCCTAAGAAAGAAGATAATTCCAGTGTAAGTGGAAAGTTTTAAGCTAATAATAAAACTTACAAAAAATTTACAATGTGTAAAAAAAAAAAAATCAAAATGATCATAATTTTAATTCAAAGTTGAAATTAATTGTTAAGAAAAAAAAGAGTTTCAGCGACTCAAATCCATTAACCAGTATACCAACAAAATAATTCCATCAACAAAATTCTCTAATAAAATTAATTTTTATACTAAATGTTTATTCGACTATAAAATATAAAAAAGAAAAATTTGTAGTATGTATTTATCTCGAATTTTAATCAAAATATTTACCACAAATATTTACTATGAATAAGTACTATCTTAATGAGAACACCTCTCTCAAATATTTATGACAAGTTTATTTGTTTTAAACCAAATGTTTAAAAGAAAAGTTTTATACGAAATATTATACAAAGTATGTAAATTCAGATTAGGTGCAATCTACTTTATAGCATACGAACGAAATCTATCTAAGAAAACTATTTTACAAGTTCCAAGAAAAATTGTAATCACTTATTTTTAATAATTTAATAAGTCGACTTTTCCAACGACAAAATCACTGTAAAAATGATCATAGTAATGGGGTATACGGGTAAAATGTTATTAATTGGAAGGTTGGAATTAATGGTAGCAATAGGAGGGGAAAATAAATAATACATTGCCAATTTGTACATAACAATATCAAGTATATGCAAAATATACGTAAAATATAAAAATGTAACCATATAATAGTAATCAAAATGTTACCTTCAAGTTTTCGAGTGAGTTAGAATTGTGGACTTCATCCTTGTTTACGAATTTCAATAAGTTTTCTTAATAACAATACACAATAGATTTTAAGACGTTGCTACGACTAATGCACGATTCACTTTAAAGAGCTAAGGGGAATTTCTACCATCTTTTTACCAAAAAATCTACAAATTTTCAGTTTGAAGATGACATTTCAAAGTCCGATTACACATTTAGGTAAATGTACTTTTTTTTTAAACAAAAACAGCTTTTTCTGCAGCTTTGGTTTTTCTTTATTCGAAACATTCCACGTGCATTAGAATCTGTCCAAACTTTTTTAAATTAATGTGACATATTCTTTTTAGCAATATGAAGAAATTTGTGCATCGCCAAGGTGTTGTATATTGATCTAAATCAAATGAAAAATAATTATTTATGTAAAATAGTTATAAATTACGTAAAATCACTGTTTTTTTTATTTAAATAAATGATCTCATTTTCAATTATGTTACTTGTATTCAATTTTGATGAGAATGCATAAATATTTTCAAGATGGTATAAAAAGTAAGTAGAAATTTTTCTAAACTGTATAAAAAATTCTGTGTGCACCAGAAACGTTGGCAATCGACCTCATTTTGACTAAAGAATGAATTTTTCATTATGTGATAAAATGTATACGGAAAAGTAGGCAGAAAAACTTTAAATTTTGGTTATATAAACATATGTGAAAATTTAAAAAAATTCATTAGCAAGGGGCAATTTTACGAAAAATGGTAGGGATCCCCCTTAATTTCTACTAATTTTCAAATTCAGATTTTATTAATAGCTATACTATTATTTATAAAGTCATTAAGTCAAATTTAAAATATCTTAATTGAGGAAATTTTTACATAAACGTATTAAAAATATTTTCGGTAAATTGCAAAATCTTTACTGTAGCTAATTAAACATCCGATGTATGAAAAAATAATATATAGTGTACCTAGGGCGCAAAGTGGACTTTTTTAGACCGAATGTGGAGATTGCGTTTGTGAGCCGAAGACGAGTACTGCAACCAAACGAGGTCAAAAAGTCCATTTTGCCCTTGGTGCACACAATATTTTTTGTAACGCATGTATTGGTTTTTGCGTTTTCTGGTATATTAAGCGAGGCTAAATATATATACATATAATAACAATTTTATTTGCCCGCTTATTACTTTTGCGTCCGCTTATTTACTTTTGCGCCAGCTTATTTACTTTTGCGCACGCTTATGCGTATTATAACGCCCACCGGTCTGAAAATTGACCTTTAGGCCCACTTAATAGGTACAGAAAAACGCGAAAATCGTGCTTGTGTTACAAAAATTTATTTTCCAATTACTTTCAAAATTATGGTTTTAATATAACCCTAAAAGTTCCAAGTCTATTAATAGTGATACGAATTTATTGATTTAAATTCAAAATTAAGCACTCGCAAAAATGTCGAAAACCTCACCACGAACTCACTCACTGTTTAACATGTATTCTTACAATAATAATTATTTAATACATAAATACAAATTTGGGGTTATTTTGCATTAATGGGTATTTGCGAAATGCAATAGTTAGCTTAAAATAATCATCCAAAGTTATTACTAGCCCGGCACATCGCCTGATGCTAAAAGCAAAAGATAGCTGCCTCGATGCATCCTCGCGGCGCACTTGCATAAAAGGCGATCTACATGCGACCGTCGCGACGTTATCGAGCGCCTAGCCGCGGCCGTGTGTATCACCCCCGAGGGTGTTACCGACTTCACCATAGAAGTGCTAACTTTATGGTTAAATTCGATTGCAACAATGTATTTTAAATTCTTTTGTACATAATACGCATTAAAATAACGAGATTTTCGCCGAAAATTTTGTCGGACCCCACGTTGGGTGTCGTTTTATAACATGTAACTCGTAATACGAAAAATTTAGAATTTGAAAAAGTGACATCGGGAATCGAAAAGGCGATCGTCCGGACGGAAAAAGCAATTGCCCTCACCACTAGGCTACCGTCGCACTGCTTGCGTCCAAGATGTTTTTGCATACTAAGAGTGAGCTGTGCGGGGTGTCGGTAATAATAGGAATCGACATTGTTGTACTTGCGTATTTAAGACTCTTACAAACTCCCCCTTCTTTAAATGACGAGTGTCAGTGAAACGGACGAGACGAAATTCGAAATTCGATGAGGAGGTGGGGGGGGGGGGGCGGTAAATTATACATATGGGTATACTGACACTCGGGAAGGAAAGAGAACGAAATTGACCATATTTAAAACACCGAAACAAGGTTGTGATCTAAGTAATCGAATGGGTTTTACGAAGAATCGAGGATTCATGATGTGGGTTATTGCGTTGAGCGTCATTTTATAACATGAATCTCGTAGTACGAAAAATTTAGAATTCGAAAAAATAACGCGAGGCATCGAGAATTGAACGCGCGACCGTCCAGACGGAAAGCAAGTGCCTTCAATATTAGGCTACCGTCGCATTGCTTGGGACCAAGATGTTTTTCATACTAAGAGTGAGCTGTGCGGGGTGTCGCTAATAATAGGAATCGACATTGTTATACTTGTGGGTTTTAGACTGTTACAACACATATAGATTAATATTTCTATTCTAAAAATAATAATTTATAAGTAAAACGATAATAATAAAAAAAATTATGCTGGGCGGGTTTGAACTTGGCAGAAAAGTTACAATTGAGAGAGGATCGCTACGTGGAATTTGCTGTTAAAAGCGATGGCACAACTGTAGCACTAATAAAATGTTACTATCGCGGATATGTAAATAGTAATATTTGCGAACTACGCATCTAAATAAAAAGAAGTTAAGATATTAATTTCGGTAATTATAAATATATATTAGCGCCGAGAAGTTTGTGATATATTGATTATGCAACTAGATAAAAAGAGAAATATAAAAATTGCAGTTAAAAATTGTACAAAAGTAGCAATTATATAAGAACTATACTAGAGTAATTCATGTAGATCAAGCACCTGGATAAATATACCAACGCGGATAAGTAAATAATTTATAAATTATGCGTCTAGATAAAAAAGGAGGTAGAAGAACAGTTATATTTAGTGTCTAGTAGGTAAATAGTAATTCACAGAGTGTATTATACAAAAAGTTTCAACTAAATTGAATAAATAATTTCCTTTGCAAAAAAATTCCAAAAATCACCTCCGTTTTTAGTCGTCTACACGACAATCCCCCTCTTAATGACTGATAAAGGTATATATAAAGCATTGATATGATACTAGATTTTCATTCATTCAGTTGTTAAGACAAAAATGAAGTTGGCTATTACTTTCTTCAGTTTTGCTTTACTCGTCGGTAAGTACACAAATAAAATAATAAGGTTTTAATTAGATTCTTACTTATAAACCATAAAATGAATAAAACACTGATTATTAATTATAAATAAATTAACATTTAATTTTCCCTTTGATGTTTAAAACAACTAGTGTCTTAGATAAGGAGCTATGTGCGCTATGCGTACACGCTGAGATTCGGACTTGTCCAAAGGGATGTCGGAGCTTAGGTGTAGTCGGTTTCGTGCCAGTCTAAGCACGATCTTGATGTGTATCTTTGACTGTTTATAATTAAAACAAAAACTGAAAGCAGAGCCGCCGAAATATAAATGATATCAATATTATTATACAAGAAAAGGCAATCTGTTGCGTTGTTTTTTACAATTGGAAACAAAATTGGAAATACAAAATATTTTTAGGTTATGTTACACTTAAATATACCTTATTAGCAGGGTTGAGTAACTTTTCTAACTTTTAAAAAGTTCAATTAGTAGTTAATCAAAATCAAAACTTATTCAGTTAAGTTAAGAGATACTAACTGAAAAAATAATAAAGTTGAAAGTCAAGTTAAAAAGTTAAAAGTTAAAAGTTAATTTAACAATTAATTTTATTGAAACCCAATTTTTATTATTCTCAAAATAAGATTATTGTTTATTAGTTTTTCTATAACGTAATTTTTAGATAAATGTTTAAAGAAGAGAATAAGCCCCGAAACATTAAAATAAAGAAAATTATATTGTATAAGTAGAATATTATTAAATTGACAATATTTACGCTTCTGGCGTCACGATTTTGTTAAAATAATTTTTTTCCATTTCGTTAAGCACCCTTATTTAATATATACTTTATAATTTAAATGGTCAATTAAAAGCGACATAAGGACCTTAAAACCATAAATAATCATCGAAATTAATCTTATTAAAATATATACATATGGACGTTACATCTTTTATTATAATAATTTATGTTCTTCTATCTGAAACATTGCGTTTATCGTCACGAGAATTTCTTTAAGACCCGTGCTTTATCAACAAAGTCGTAATAAAATTATCTCTTCATATATATCATTCGTATTTTTAAAATCGTAATTTATCATCGAAGTCAACATTATCAATATATGTATATAACGTTGTCGTTACATATATGTATCATTATAATCATTTATGTTACACGGTGGGCTTTAACATGATTTAATTGAAAGGTGTTTGTGCTGTATAAAATGTTCTTAGGGTACTCAAATATTTTCATAAGTAATAATATACTATATTTATCAAAAATATAGCTTTATAGACATTTATGAATTGCTTTATAAACTTCAATACTACATATTTACTAAAATATAGTATTTTAGTTATAAATAACGAAAAATAATAAATAAAACTTATTAAACGTTTGGAGATTATGTTCAACACATATGACAAATCCTAGTAGACATTTTTCTTCTGAAAATATATAAAAGTAAATTTTGGTAATATCTTACCATTCAATTTACATATGTCATACTGTATTACGTTAATCGTGTTTGTCATACTGTTCGCCACGAACATTATAGCATTTTAGGTTATACTTTACGGATAATGATAATTAGAAGTCCATCGACGTCTCAATGGACTTATGAAGGACAAAACTTGATACAACAATCGTTAGAGAGACATAAACTTACATAGGAAAAAAGGAGTCAGCCTCATAAAATAATTTTTGACACTTAAAATTGAATAGATCGTTGGTTATAACAGAAGTTTTGTAGTAATAAACTTTACCTGCCGGCCGTAAAGTATATTTAATATAACACCAAAATGCATCGAATCTCCGTGCTAAAGTGGCGTCATCTGTTGGTGGAAGCCTGCAATGCATAATTTGTCATACTGTACGCTTTGTCATACTGTACGACTCTCCACTATATATAAATTATTCATATGCCATGTAATATATTTGGCTAAAAATCTATATACAGATGTTGGGTTTACGAGGTCGCTGATTACAAATCCGATGTCAAAATTACAAAATACAAAACGGATGATCCAATATGGCGAAAGAAATTTTTTCTATCCGCCATATTGGGTTCGTCATTTTGAATTTTTTGAAATCTAACTTGATATTGTTGATCAGTGGCCTAAGAAACCCTTATGTACAAAGTTTCACAAAAGTTGGTCTAGTGCAAAAATATATGGCTGAAAGGATTAAAAAACAATAAACAATTCAGAATATAGCTATGTATCTATCAACCAATAGCAACGCACGTGGAGGCCTATATAATAATAGCAGACTCCAGGATTTTTTCATTTGAGATTGTGTTTTGCACATTTTATAATTAAATACACTTAAAATTGTGCTTTTACACTCTATGGTAATAGATGTATCATAATATTGGTGGAAATGATTTATGCAGACAAATGTGCGAAAGTGTGAGAACATGTGATAAAACGGGAGAAAATGTACATAAGTGGCTGATTTCGAACAGTAGTGGTATGTTTTGACACATTTTTACACATTTTTACACATTTATGCACATTTTCTCGTGTTTTTACATATTTAAATGAGAAAATATATGAAAATATTCCCTTCACAAAAAAAGATTTTGTGCGAAAATATGAAAAAATCAGAATAAATGTGAGAAAATGCGAGTAAATGTTAGAAAATGTGAATAAATGTGAGAAAATGTGAGAACCTATTATGTACAATTTATTTATTTTCTATCTCTATGAGAAAATATGATAAAATGTAAAAAGATATGTCATAACATGAGAAAATGTACATAAACGTTAAAAAATGTGAATAGATGTAACAAAACGTGCCGCTACTGTTCGAAATCAGACACTTATGCACATTTTCTCATATTTTCTCACATTTTCTCACATTTTCTCACATTTTCTCACATTTTCTCATATTTTTTCACATTTCTACATATTTTTTCACGTATTCGCACATTTATCCACATAAATTATTTCCAGCAAGGAAGTAATAACGTATGTATAGAGAATATTTACAATTCACTTTGATTATATTATCAAATAATATCAAACAGGGAGCATCAGCGCTCGTGGTCGCAGACCGAGGATCATCGGTGGGGTTGATGCAAAAATCGAGGACTTTCCCTACCAAGTGTCACTGCGAGAAGATGGCATACACTACTGTGGTGGCACAATCATCAGCGAAAAGCACATTATTACAGCCGCCCACTGTATCCACGACGACACTGACATAATGGAAATACACACGGGTACCGACCGTTACAATGAATCCGGAATCGTGCACAGTTTTGCCAGTATCAAGGTGCATCCTAAGTGGGTGCTAAGCCAAGAAACTTCCTATCGCAATGACATCGCTGTTATTACGGTAAACGAATTTATCTAAATAATGGAATTTTTTAATTAAACAAAGAATATTAATTCTTTATAACTCCAGCATCATATAACAGGAAAATAATTCTTGTATAGATCGATAAAGTCTTGTAATATTCCTCAGTAATACGAATTTGATGGGACCGGTGTGCTAGTTCTCATTAACGGAATATTCACAGTAATAAGGAATTCAAGTCGCTAAAAGAGTGAATCGGTCACTTTGGTCTGAAGAGTGAATTTTATCACTCTAAATTAGTGAGTGGCTTAGTATTCACTCTAATTTTCACACTATTTTGATGTGACATTTGTATTATATAACCTAAAAATTAATCGAAGTTCCGAATTCCGACTTCTTCATTTTAAAAAGTTATTTGCACAGGAACCTTCAATTAAGTTTTTAACAGATTTGATACGCAGAAATAGACTTCATATGAAAAAATAAAAAATTGTACATCCTCTCTTAAGTTTTTAGAGTGACCAACCACTCTTTTAGAGTAAATTTTCACTTGATCTAAAGGGCAAATTTAGACCAATTTGTTTAGAGTGGAACACCTCTCCAACAGTGGTCATTATACTCTTAAAGAGATAAATCTTGAAATCATCGACGAATACAGCTATATATCTATATCCATTAGAATAAGTAGCTGGACTTTATGATACCCATAGTACCTGAGTGAATTATTTGTAATGGATTTGTTGCTCTTAGTCTCGTTGTTTTAAAAGGTAACTTATTAATTTTTGATACCATACAAACTTCACAGTCTAAAATTGCTTCATAAAATATCGCCTTTTGAAGTTGTTTGTTATCTGGAAATTCTTTTTGCAGAGCCTTCAAATAAGAAATAGATACATGCCCCATTCGTACGTGCCATAGCATTGCATTATTATTTAATGTCAATTTTTCATATTTCTGATTGAAAGGTGTCTCACTTTCAGACAATTCTATATTTGGTAATTCATCTATATCGTTAATTTTCCTATCCCAAATAGTAGAATCAAAATTTACTTTTTCATATTTAATTTCTTTTTCGTTATTAGTTTGAACTATCGCATCGTTAATTTCCATTTCGTTATATTTACTTTCTAAATTATTTAAATCGTTCCCTTGCATTGAACTTACATTTTCGTTATTTAATTCGTTACATAATTCATCTATTATCTGTAACCCTGCATTCTTAAGTCTACTGATCATCGTCAAAGGTTTTAAAAATTGGTTTATAACTTGTAAGGTGTTCTGTATCTCCCGAGTCGGCTAGGAATTTAACTAACGGATCTCTTTCGTTCGATTCGTATATATCATCTACTTCCATGTTTATGATGCTACAATTCGTTTCTAACTCATTTAGTGTTTTAAAAACTTGATAATTAGATTTATGTGTAAAGTTTTCACCTTTATTATTTTTCGGGTCTTTATTTTTGATAGTGGATACTTCGATTTTTGGTAGTTATTTCCTTTTCCCCTCTTAGAGTTAGTAAAACCTCATCCACCTCGTTTATGAGAGAACTTGGATTTTTCGCATCGTTACCCTTTGCACCATCGTTATTTTTACGTTTTAGGCCATTATTATTATTCCCATTGTTACCGCCTATGCCTCTCCAAAATCGTTCAGACTTTTCGTACCTGTTTGAATAGTTGAGATTCCTTCCTCTTCCTCGTCCTCTGCATCGTGAATCTCGTGTCTCTCGTGCCAATCGTTCAGTGTGAGGGGACATTGATAAGCCAAATGCATCACCATTTTACTGCATTCATAGTAGCAGTACTAATCTGTGTCCTTATATGGACAATTTGCCAGATAGTGCCTTGATCCTTTTCACTAATAGCAGCGGTTTTCTGAATCTCGTCGTTGTGCATTCGGTGCCGTCGTTGTAGTCGTCGTCATCGATCGTTCGTTGCTTCCTCCTTTGGATTCTTTTTGTTATCATCGTTCTCGTCGTTGCTCTCATCGTCTTCGCTTGTATCCGGTACCCTATGAATTTCGACAAACGTTCTTCTCATGTTTGCGAGTAAATCGTACTGTATGTGATTTTGATAATTGAACATGATTCTCATATCAAAGAGCATGGATTTCGTATGTGACTCTGTTTTCTCGATGAGTTTCGCACTCTCCTAATTTGCAGTAGTTACCTGCTGGTTTGCAATAATTGACTGTTCCAGCAGTTTAGCCATCGTGTATAACATCTGGTACAGTTCTTCGTTTTTGATAGTATTTATTGCTGTAACATTTAAAAGATCATTAGATTTATTTCTTTGATCTCATTTTTATTCGTTTTTGTTGGACGACTCATTATCTTGTACTTTAACACAATTCTTTCTTTATTTGTTTCTGAAATAGAGGGTTCTATCTACGAGTTTATTTTTATTTTACATGGCTCATTAGATTTAATGCGGGGAGCAACTTTACCTGACCCACTTAAATCAGTTTGTGATGTATTGGCGTAAGTTGGCTTATTATCATCGTTAGTTATTTTCTTCTGTTTATTGTCCTTCGTGTACTTTCGTGCCACGAGGTTTTCATCATTCTTTCGTTCATCGTTTCTGTCATCGTTAGCCGACTTTCTATCGCTCTCTCCATTCGTTCTCGTTACATCTTTCCTTTCGTTTTCAACTCTCGTTCTTTCCTCTTCGTCGTTTTTACCTTCAGCCGATAACTCTTCCACGGGCGTATTCACAACTTCTTCTGTTTGGGTTTCCCTTATTGACATTCTCCATTCGAGTCTCTGTTGATACAATTCGTAGAGTCTTTCAGAAACTATCAAAAATTCCTCATTAGTGAGATGAGATCTCCCTGTGATAATTCATTTTTTAGATTGCAATACTTTGGTCTGTCAATGGTTTTAGTGCCTTCTGTCTGACCAACCGAACACAAGCTGTATCAAACAGAAGGTGAGTGATAACGTCCATGTCCGAACATCAAGATGACTTTCATCATCATTCTCATTTATACGGCAATACATCGCACGGCGATAACTATCGCACACATTAACCAATAGAAGTTTATATTTACAAGTAATATTTCATTTAAACAAAAAAATTTAATAAAATCTATTTTTATTTAATAATAATCTTACTTGTTTATTTTTAAACTGGTTTTACAAAGATTTTGAAATTCTGCTGTTTCAAGTATACTGAAAAATAATATTTATACATATGTTTAGAAATTCATCTATACACACCTAGTTTATATATTTGTCCCTTTTCTTGTATGCGTTCCCGATCGCTAGAGTCATCGTTTCTACGAGATAGTTCTTTGTGAACTTAAACATCTCGCAGTAGTTGTCCAGGAATGTGCGAAAGATAATAAGTAAAAATTTTAAATTCTTAATTAATATTTTTTAAATTCATTTTTGCCATTCGTAAATATCGATTACATTTGTTAACTAAATTAGTAAGTCAATTTTCAAGAAAATTTGAAAATTCAATTCTACCTATTAAATGCATTTTAATTTTCGCACTTCATTAATGTTATTTCTGTTTATATTCTGTCATGTTCGTTTATTATTTATTTAACAATTTACACATGTGTTCATCGTTAATTATTTTAGAATATTTATTTAAGTTGACATTGATCAGATGCAACCATCAAATTTTTAACTCTGTATAGCCAAGAGTGATTTCTGAGAAACGCGAGAGAGCAAACAACCGGCACGGGAAAAGAGCGCCGCATGCATCGCGAGAATCGAGCGCGCCTAGTGAACAACGCGTCAAAGCTAAGAACATCGTGTCCAGTTCGCTTCCGCTCACATGCGGTAGACTCATCATTCCATCTCTCTCACTCTCTCTGTTTCTCTCTCCCCCGCGCGCAGTCCGGCTCTGCAATGTGGATATTTAGTATCTTTAGTCAATTAAAAACTTTTTATTCCTACACAAAAGAGTTAAAAAATGTGTCTTAGTAGGGGAAATCAGTAAACAAACCTTTTTTGGCTCTTTCCTCCGAAATTGTGAACGCTATGCAAAAACGGTTTGTAGCACGTTATTCAGGAGACACATAAGGCATAAGAAAGCACAATTAATTAATTTTCGATGAGTGAGAAATAAATAACTAGAGTGATTTTTATATTTACGCAGCGCCAGTATATCTATATACATGAGCAGCAACTGTAGCATCTGAGAGAGTCGTTACCATAGTGTGCCACGTGACTGTGCGCCGACGCGTCTGCGGTGCGCATACATGCACGTACGTAAGTGCGAGGGAGAGCTCAGATTCCCGCGTCTTTTTCAAACGTCGTTTTGAAAAATCGTTTTGAAATATCAATATACGTATTTTCTTTAATGGGACATTACACATTTAAATTTTCAATTAATTGATAATACATATAAGGTAAAAATTACTCATTTGTCATATAATACCTGTTCTTTTTCGGTAAATTCGAATATTTTATAAAAATATAAAGCAAAAAATATTAAAAATTTTGTTGATCATGTATGAATTTGTACATAAAAAATATTCATCATAGATATAGTCTTTTTATGCCAAAGCTATTAGATTTAAAAAAAAAATTTTCGAAGATCCAATTAATTTTTTAAAAAGCGTTTCCAAAAATTTTTCAAATAATTGATTGGGTCGCGGAAAAAAAACAATAAAAAAAATTTTTGTTCATCATTTCACCTCGAATCGTGTTAGGATCAGACGTCCTTTAATAAATATGGTATTGAAAATAATGATTTATTGTGACGTGTAGGATCAAGATTTTGAGGTTTTACAACGGCTAAATTTAAGATATTATTGTGTTCTCGTAGCATAAAAATGTTCAGAATGATTGAACTTTTA
Organism: Gastracanthus pulcherrimus; assembly: GCA_949152435.1. NCBI lineage: Eukaryota > Metazoa > Arthropoda > Insecta > Hymenoptera > Pteromalidae > Gastracanthus > Gastracanthus pulcherrimus. The sequence goes on along the minus strand of OX424575.1, from coordinate 145,827,004 downwards.
AACATAAAAAGTCTTCTGGACACGGAAAAAATGTATTTTTTTGAGTTTAACCCAGGCCTGCCTCCTTAAGGGGACATATACACTTTTAAATTTTAAATTAAATGTTAATAAATTTAATCGTAAAAATGAGTCACTCATCATATATTACTTTTTTTCGGTAAAGCACATTTTATCAAAATATGACGGAAAAATTAAAAAAATATTTTCTATAATCCTTAGGTCTCTTTGATTGGCCATAATATAAATCTCTATATTTCCTTGGCTTCGCAAGGTTTTGAGAGCCAACATGATCGAATTGGTGATTTCAAGATTTTATTATATTCAAAAAACATGTACTTATGATATGAATGTGGGAATTAGTATATAACTTTATTCAGCTTCTCTTTTTAATTCATATTTCGTAATAAAATTTTCTTTAAAAACGAATAGCTTTGGCATAAAAAGACTGTATCTATGGTGAATATTTTTTATGTACAAATTCACACATGACCAACAAAATTAGTAACATTTTTTGCTTTATATTATTATAAAATATTCGAATTTACCGAAAAAGAACAGGTATTATATGACAAGTTAGTAATTTTTACCTTATATGTATTAAAGAATTGAATTCAATTAAAGAAAATACATATATTGGTATTTCGAACCGATTTTTCAATGCAAATAACGCGATGAATATGTTTGAAAAAGACGCGGGAATCTGAGCTCTCCCTCTTATTTACGTACGTGCATGTACGCGCACCACAGACGCGTCGACGCACAGTCACGTGGTACGCTATGGCAACGACTCTCTCAGATGCTACAGTTGCTGCTCATGTATATAGATATACTGGTGTTGCGTAAATATAAAAATCACTCTAGTTATTTATTTCTCACTCATCGAAAATTAATTAATCGTGCTTTATTATGCATTAGTGTCTCCTGAATAACGTGCTGTAAACCGTTTTTGCATAGCGTTCACCATTTCGGAAAAAAGAGCCAAAAAAGGTTTGTTTACTGATTCCCCCCACTACGACACATTTTTGAACTTTTTTGTGTAGGAATAAAAAGTTTTTAATTGACAAAAGATACTAAATATCCACATTGCAGAGCTGGAGGTGAAAAGTGTATTTTAAACCTTCGTTTACTGGACTATTCAGCCATGTTGCCTTCTCTTTCCAGCACACGCGCGACCACGGCGCCGCTCCTCGTACTTCAACTGTCACCGATACGTGCCGACCTGTTCAGCGGCCCTCTCTCTTACTCTCACGAGTGCGCATTCTTCCCGGAATCACACTCATTCAGGGATTTTGTTTCGACGCAATCCTTCGCTTTCACGAAACGTGCCCTCGAACGCAGCTAAGTGGCTGAAATTTATTCGACGTCTTTATACATGCATAGTACACTCAATTTTTCGACACTCACGGAATTTTCCATGTATGCATTTCAGCCACTTCCCGCATTGATCCTCGTTCCTAGCTTCATCATCCCCCTAATGTTGAACAGTCGTCTCAACCTCGTCGTTGCGAGCCACCGGCACGTTGTCTCCCTCCATTTTCCAAAACGTCGTTAGGCTCACTCTCAGCCAGGCACAGTCTCCTCGTCGGCCCCCGATGCGGCGTCCCTTCGCCTGAAGAATGAAAAGAATGTGACGTTTCTTCCAGTAACGGTCACTCGCGCACGAAGACAGAATTCCTAGCATACGCGTTCTTTGGGATTCTTGCTTTTCTCACTTTTCACTTTTATACAAGAAAGAACTTTATACGCGCGCAGCGCGAAGCGGCTAGGCCCATAACCTGATGGACAAAAGGTATTTAGCAGAAAATACACACGTTGTAAAAGTGAATAAAGAACTTTATTAATCTTCGAAGCCTCGACTATTCGTTGCTGCGTACGTTCACACAGCTTCGCGTCTCGTGAGCAAGAGTATAGGTCACTCTAACGTAGACTAAACAAAATAGCAGGGTTAGAGTTAGTGAGTCACACAGAATGAAAGGTACAAATTATATTATAATCACTCGAAAATTTTACTCATATCTAAGACCCACTCTAACAGAGTGGTACTGTAAATTTCTGGCATTCACACTATTTTCAAGTGAACGTTTCACTCTAAGAACTTAAGTGAGTTGTATTACGAAGGATTTACTATAATGCGATTGGTAATTTACTATAGCAAATAAGATCCTTATATCATTAAATTAATAATCACGTAATTCACAATTTTACAGCTTAAAGAAAAAATATCTTTCGACAAGTACCAGAACAAAATTAACCTCCCTAGTAAAGAAGTTCAAAATGGTGTGCAAGCCATTCTAACTGGCTGGGGGTACACCTCAAATAAACCAAATAGTGCTGCTATGCAACTTCAACAGCACGAGACGACGATAATTGCAAACACTGATTGCCAGGAAGATCAATCTGATGAAATTTATGAAGATCAACTATGTGCATTCCAAAGCAAAGAAGTTGGGGTTTGCTATGTAAGTAATTAATATTCTCTCTCTCTCTCTCTCTCTCTCTCTCCCCCTCTCTCTTTCTCTCTCTCTCTCTCTCTCTCTCTCTCTCTCTATCTCTCTCTGAAGATGTACCAGAGGTTGGCAAATTTCGACTACTTTGATTAGAGTGAAAATTCGATTAATATGAAGTCGATTGGCATTCTAATTCGAGTGTTTTTGTACTCTAAAAAGTGATCGAACCCTTTGTTGCCTTTCAGGTGTAAATCGAATCCACAAAAGTTGAATTTTCACTCTAATCAAATTGGTCCAAATTTGCCCCCTTCTACAGTGACTGTTTAATCTAAGAACGTAAGCCTTCTCCGACTATAATATGTATAAATAACTTATTTCGAAAAACGACATTGGACAATGCGATGACTAAGCTAGATCTTCGGCACGGTAGGTAAATGTACGTATGCGTGTAGGTTAGGCAAACAGTGGAGCCAAGTATCCGAGGGCGCTAGAAGCGCAAAATGCAATGATACGTCACTACCCGAAAGTAGCGTAATGTGCAGTGTTCGAGATCCAGCTGTGAGCAGTGATCAAGAGAAATTAGTGGTTGAGAGAACAATAATCGAGATTCGACTGTATAAAGAAATTGTTTGCTTCCGTATAGTGGAAGCTTTGAGATGGTACACAAAAAGTTTTGCTAAAATCATTAGGTTGTGTCTCGAATAAAAAAATGCATGCATATGTGCAAGCAAATGTGCACAGTTGGTAGACTAAAACCCTAGCAAGTAAGAAAAAATACGTAGGAGGAGCAAAAATCCCTAGAAAATCTTGCACTAACTGGAGATTTAGTCTATCAACCGTGCACATGTGCATGCACATATGCATGCATTTTTCTATTGAGGTATTAGGAATCAAAATACACAATTTTTAGGAAATGTCTGTATGAAAAATGTGTATGTATGTGTGTATTAATGTGTGTGTGTGTGTGTGTGTGTGTGTATGTGTGCGTGACATATCATCATTCGTTCAAACTGCGGTATAGGCACAGTTTACACAGTTGCGTCACTCCATTTAGAAAAAGCGTCCATGGTCGCCATAATGTTGATTGTCTGACCAGCGCTAATTTGAACCAAATTTAATGATTGTTATTATGATTATGTGTTTTGTAATAAATAATTATTTTCTAACGCTATTCTAATCTAATTTTAATTCCCGCTTCGACCGCCATATTCTTGGTTGGGTAAAAATCGTGGATAATCGTGGAGACCTTTCTCATAGGAACTGCATGGTATATGAGAGAGTTTCCAGTAATTATATTGCGACTGACATTCTATTTAGAGATATTACAAAAATTTGTTGTTTTAGTTTGGCACAAAACATCTATCCAAATTGGAACTTGGAACTCGATTAATTTGTTGATATACATTTTATGAACGAGATCGAATTGATTTAACAAAAGAAAATAATCTTTATGAATCATTCTTCAATATCCAACGTTAAATAACGAACTTCGTAACATTAATAAATTATGATTAGTCAACGAAAGTGCGTGAGTTGGGTTCGTAGAATTGACGAATTTCTTTAAGATATTTACTTAGACTCCTGTGTGCTCATGTGTATCAACACTCATTGTTATCTTTTTATGCTAGAAAATTAAACGCGTCTTTTTCATTTTAATATATCATTTTTTAAATAATTTTTTTATAAATTTACAATGATTTACAATGATTCTATCTGAAAACCGATTATAAAAGTATTATTATAGATTATTGAGACAATCATTCAATGTGTACACGACAATTGCAAAAAGTTCATAGCGTTCCATTTTTTATTAATGTTACTTATTTAAATTCATTGGGTTACTTGTATCTTCTTTAAGTTATATAATGTACTGTAAGTCGTGAACTACATATACAAACTTTATTTGAAAGAATTTTATACAAAATACGAAAATGTGGAGTTTCTGAATTTTACTAATGTGTAGTACTCTCCCCTACCTTTTTCAATCTTTGCACAGATGTTTGCTATCATTACCCGGTGTGAGCTTTAAAGTTTCAGCGAAAATGGTCATATAACATTTCTTTATAGTCATTTTACAAAAATTTTGGTTTTTCAAAAAAATTTTAATTCAAGAATGGTTTTGGGGAAGCGAGTTTTTTACACAATAAAGTACTCATAAAATACATTATTTTGGGACACGAAACGATTCTAGTTTGCTGATAAAAAATAGAATGTCAAAAAAGCATTTTCTGGACAACGATAACTTCAGTAATATTTTATGTTATGCCTTAAAAATTTCAGAGAATATTTTTAAAGTGTCAGGGTATTTGCTGAATATTTTTGAACCGATTTGGTTTATAATATTCCGAAATATTAGAGATTATTCAATTTAAACAACATTTCTTTCACCCTGGATATAACAGTATCTCTATACTTTATATTAATATCTTTTTTAGATTTTAAGTAATATTATATATGAGATTTACTATTCTGTATTTCTAGCCGACTTTACGCATTATAAATCGCAAGAAAACTAAAAAAGTCGTAAAGATTATGTTACGGTAAAAATATTTTTCTTTTCTGATCTATTAATAAATGATTTAATAATAAACTCAGGGCCGTCTTTAGAAATGATGGGGCTCTGGGCCGGATTTTTATCGGGGCCCCTGTCAGGAATTTAAACTTAAATGATTTAAATTTTGCTTTTATAATTTTTTATTCGTTTAATTTAGATATTTTTTTTATATTTATACAAGTATTAAATTAAAAATTAATACAAATTTTGAAGTTTCAAAAATAAAACAATTTGTAGTTAAAGAATGTTTCAATAATGAAACCGTAAACTCCAAGTCTTAAACCCAACTACCCCAATTTCTAGTTGATAGGTTAACAATAGAAGGTTTTTTTAAAATACCAGTAATATTATAAAAGAAATTTAAATAATAAAACTGTAAACCCAAAAAGTTGGGTTAAGATTAAGTCGGTTTTAAGATTTATTATTAACATTTTTTCAATAGTGACTCACATTATTGTATTAGAACACATATTTTTATATAGGAATAAGTAATTAAGTTTGAGAAAGAGAGAGAGAGAGACAGAGAGAAAGAGAAGCGCCAATGAATTGGTAGTAATTTATATTTTTGTTTGTCTTAAGTTATAAATTAAATTGGCATAATTTGAATGCTTTTAATTTTACTAATACAATACAGCAATAAAGTTATTCTTGATTGAACAATGATCTGTAATTTGCTTGTAATGCAATAACTTGATTACATTCTTTATGTTCCAGGGTGATAGTGGTAGCCCATTGGCTATCGACGGCGAGGTCATTGGAATTGCTTCCTGGATACATGGCGATGATTGTGCTACAGGTTCTCCCGATGTCTACACCAATGTTTATGCCTACAGAGATTTTATTGAATCAGCGATGAATAACTAAGTTCACATGGGATTAAAAAGAAATTAAATTCGCTATTTTGAGACAGTATACCAATTTTTGAACTTCTATTTCATCTATTCAGACACCAGAGCTTATATTAAACCTGATAATATATCTTTTAAAAGATAAAGAAAACTTAAGTTTTTATATAATATGTTACTAAATGAATTAATAAACGCGCAGGAAGAAATAAACAAATAGACTTTTTCTTTAGATTTTAATTCGAAGTTTCATTCGGTCATAACGTGGCAATGTCGAAAAGAAGAATGAACAAAAAAAAAGACAGGAAGCTATCGTTTCAATTATTTTTTGCTCGGGTAGACAGTCAAATATTTTTATTTATTTTTCCTTTTCTATAGCTACCGATTTTCACTTTTTTATTTTTTCAAAATCAACGAGCGGAGCGCCTCTATGGCTACCCGTCCGCGAAAGGGCGATCAACTCCCTCTCGCCCGTAGCTTCCACCTTTTATCAATCACTCCCGTGATTGGTGGTGGAAGAAAACGCGGCCCCGACGATCCTGCTTGATCGCTGTGCTCGCAAGCCTACACAACGACCACATCTTACTCGTTGTGGTGAGACACTTACGCTCCTGCTTCGTTCCTATTCCACCTTCTCTCTCTTTCTATCTCTCTCTATTTCGTTTTTCCAACCTAGCAATAAAATAAATGAATACAATTTAGGTCAATCGGGAACATAATATATAATTTACAATAATTTACTTTTAACCACATGCATAACAAATTCGAAACTTTTTTCCATTTTAAAACTATAACTTTCTTATAATAAAGTTGCTTATTGATATAATTTTATTAAAACTCTTTTTTATTAAAACTCAACATCTATTATTATCTCTATTTATTTAAATCTTGATAAAGATTTATATAAAGAAAGAGTATGATAGTATAAATGTAATGTGTTTATATATTTTTTATATAAGTATACTTGTAATTATTATTCAGAATCTACTTAAGATTTGCGGTTTTAATTTAAATATAACAGTATTCAATAAAGTTTGAATGTTGTTAAAATATAATAAAAATAGAATCATAATTATTCCTGTTCCAACTTAATATAATTGTTAATTATTCGATGTTCTGACGTAAATATAACTTTGTTTAATAACTTTTTTATAAAGTTTTAAATGTATGTAATTAAAAATATAATATATTTATGCATTTATATTTAAATAGTTATGAATGTTTAATATGTCATATTTTGCGCGTAAATAACACAATATTCAATAACTTATATTAAAGTTTGAATGTTGTTATGAATATTATCATAACGCGTTTATGCTACTATATTATATACAATTTTTATTCTAATAAAAGTTTCAATGTAATGTTAAATGTATATAGTTAGATTTGCAATTTGATAAGAATGAAAAAGATCAACTATAGTATAACATCTACATTACATTAATATCCCAAATAAATCCATGAAATTTATGTTTTCATTAACTTTTTCAAGCTTCCATAATTATGTGAACGTTCTTGCGTTGAAATTTTTTTTTTTTATTATCCATGTATTAATTTATTCAGATATTAAGTGTGAAACTAACATATTTTTTATGTTTTTTATGGTTTTAACACATTTTGACTATCCGAATGGTGATTTCTCCTCGATTTTTCAACGGGGTATATTACATTATATTTTGTGTTTCATTTTGTTCCTTTTATTGGGAAATTTTATGCTACATAAGAAAAACCGTTGCCACCTATGCATTAGCACTTAACTTCCTCAAACTAAATTAATAGTTCTAATATGAAATTCGCTGTTCTTATAAGTTAATTTTAAATTGCTCTATTTCTCTCTTATTAATACGAGGTCTGTCCCAAAAGTATCCGACCTACGTTCATATCTTCGCGCGGAGAGACTCAGGCGACCTCTGGAGGGTACGAACGTCACTAGCAACTCCTAACCTTCTCGGCAGTAGCCTGAGATATCGATGAAACGCCTTAGTTCCCGCGCAGCGTGTATTTGTTTACAACGACTTTTTTGCGTTCGTCGCAATTTGCTTATTGCTAAAAATGGCAGAACGAACCAAACAGCGAATTTGCATAAAATTTTGCTTTAATCTCGGTAAAAGTTGTGCGGAAACTATTGAAATGTTGCAAAAGGCCTTTAAAGATGAGTGTATGGGCAAAACACAAATAAAAGAGTGGTATAGGCGGTTCAAAATTGGCCGCACATCTGTTGACAGTGATCCTCGTTCATCAAGTCAATGTTGATTGTTTTTTTCGATTATGAGGGCGTTGTGCACCACGAATATGCCCCTACAGGCCAGACAATCAATAAAGAGTACTACGTTGAAGTTTTGAAAAGATTACGTAATGCAATCAGGAGAAAACGACCGCAACTTTGGGAAACCGGTGACTGGCTTCTTCATCACGACAATGCCCCAGCGCACGCATCAAACCTTGTGCAGCAGTATTTATTGAAGCACAGTGTTGCGCAGCTCCGCCAGCCTCCATACAGTCCTGATATAGCTCCCTGCGACTTTTGGCTGTTTCCTCGATTGAAAATGCCGCTTAAAGGACATCGATTCGACAATAAACAGACTGTTGAAACTAATGCGACGAATGCACTAAAGGCGATTCCGAAGTCTGACTTTCAAGAGTGCTTTAATAAGTGGAAACATCGATATGAGCGTCTTGTTCAATCAAATGGGGACTACTTTGAAGGATGCCACCCCCCGGATGACGAAGAATAAATCAAGCGCTGAGAAATCGAGGTAGGTCGGATACTTTTGGGACAGACCTCGTATCATAAAAAGGTCTATTTTTATATCATTGATTGTTGCAGAAGAGTACAATACAAAAAATTATAAGCTTATGATAAAAATTTGCTTTATTGATTCCAAAATATCACAAATAGAAACATCTTTATAAAACCAAAATGAATCGAAGAATTGTTTTTTCTGATTTCATTTTCGATAGTTTTAAGCTCTTTTAACTGCATAATCACTAAATCGATGATATTAATTCTAAGGTATTAAAAAATCGAAAAACTAAAACTCAAAACAAAAAAAAATGAGCCGTGAAACATTAAATTTAACCGTGGATTACTCGAGATGTATACACACACAGATACACACACACTCACACAGATACAGACACACATAGATACACACACACACACCCACACACACACACACCCACACACACACGCACGCACGCACGCACGCACGCACACATACACACACACACACACACACACACACACACACACACACACACACACATTCGTAAGGACATTTTCTAAAAATATTGTATTATGATTCCAAATGGCCCAAAACATATTTTTAACATGTTTTTAAGAAAAGTTTTTTTTACTATTACAAAGCTTCCTTTATGAAGCAAACAAATTTCAGCTAGCATAAGTTTTATGATTTTGATATGATTTTATGTCAATTTAAATTTCTCCACATTTCGCACCATTATTCTTGATTAATTCAACGGGGTTATAATCTCATGGCATATAATTTCACGGTTTTTTGAGTTTTATTTTGATGCTTTTTTTGGTTTCTTTAATTAAATCATAATAATTATTAAGAAACGTAGTATTATGTTTTTATTATGCTTTCTGAGCAATATTATGTTGTCTGAGTATTTTGTATATCTAGAAATTTACGGAAGATGGAGAAGTTCTAACGTGAACTAAAGTCATAAAATAAACTTTAACTGTATTTTATTTATTGCACTACATACAATAATGACAATATTAAATCATGAAAATTAGTATTCACTTCATTCAGTGTTTTTCAGAGATGGGCAAGTATTTGAGCTCAACATGGTTTCGAATACTTTTTTTAATTTTGCAATGAAACCTTCAAAGCAAGGAAAGTTCGAATTTCCACATGTCTTACATGACAAATAAGTGCAATATGGACCATTTAGAAAAGTATTCGAAAAATGTATTCGTCGAATACTTTTGACGAATTCTCAGTATTCGAAAAAGTATTCGTGATATACTTTTTTTCGAATACTTTTTTATATTTTATTATCTACCGATTTATGATTATTGGTTCGTGTTTGTCTTTAGTTCTGTGGTTGCTCTACATAATCGAATGGTCTACTTGTTATGCTTTTGCAATATTGAGGTTATTTTTATTATTATTATTATAATTAATAATTAATAATTATCCATTTAAGTGAATGTTAAAAAAAGTCATATACTTGATATTAAAAATGTAAGAGTCTTAGCATACTCGTAAAAAGTACCATAATTGTCAAGCATGATTATTATATTGAAAGTAAATAATTTTTGCGCTAATTCTAAAACAGACTGTGAACAGATGTTTTTAGTATCATATTGAATAATAATCATGCGTGACAACTATGATACTTTTTACGATTGTGCTAAGCCTTTTAAGTTTTTAAAATCGAGTAAATATGTATATGTGGCTAACCGGAAAAATTACTTAAGTACATTTTTCGCGTTTTCGAGATATTAACGTTTTAATATTTGTACTGATATGCCAGGTCGAAACATAAGAGATATGCAGCCAAATTATATTTGTTAAATAAAGTGTCAAATATTACTCTAATCATAGTACGAGGGTAGTTCAATAAGTCTTTAGAATAAAGTATAAAAACAATTTTTTTTGGGTAAATTTTTTTTTATTTTTCAACATAATCTCCTTGGAGCTCTATACACTTGGTCAATCGCTTTTTAAGTTTTTTTAATCCTTCAGAAAAGTGCGTTTTCGGAAGTTCCTCAAAATAAGCACTTACAGAGGCAATGACGTCTTCGTTGTCCGTAAATTTCTGTCCACCGAGCCATTTTTTCAAGTTTGGAAATAAGAAAAAGTCACTGGGGGCTAAATCTGGTGAATACGGTGGGTGTTCGACCAATTCGAATTTTAGTTCTTCAATTTTAGCCATTGAAACGAAGCATGTGTGAACTCGGGCGTTGTCGTGATGAAAGAGAATTTTTTCTCGCCAAATGTGGTCGTTTTTTTTTAATTTCTTCTTTCAGCTGCTCTAATAATGATGCATAATACTCACCAGTAATTGTTTTACCCTTTTCCAAGTAGTCAATAAGTATAATTCCACGTGCATCCCAAAAAACTGTAGCCATAACCTTACCAGCTGACTTTACGGTCTTTGCCTTCTTTGGAGCTGGTTCGCCTGTGGAAATCCACTGTTTGGATTGTTCCTTTGTCTCAGGAGTGTAGTGGTGTATCCATGTTTCATCCACAGTCACAAATCGACGAAAAAATTCCTCAGGATTCCGACTTATGCGCGCCAAAAGAGCCTCAGAGGCGACCACTCTATTGCGTTTATTCTCAGCTGAGAGCAAACGCGGCACCCATCTTGCCGATAGCTTTTTCATGCCTAATTTTTCATGTAGAATTGAAACAACTGCACCTATAGATATCCTTGTGGCCTCAGCTAACTCACGCACTTTTAATCTTCTATCCTTCAACACCATATCGTGGATTTTATTGATGATTTCGGGAGTAGTTGCTTCTACGGGCCTTCTTGAACGTGGTTCGTCACTTATTGATGTACGACCACGCTTAAATTCATTTACCCAGTTATAAACCGTTGCTAAGGCAGGGGCAGATGTGCCATGAACTGAGTCCAATTCATTTTTTATCTCATATGGAGTTAAACCCTTTAAATGAAAATGTTTAATTACCGCTCTGAACTCGTTTTTTTCCATTTTTCTTAACAAGCAATTTTTTTTTTCAATTGGTTATAAAAACACGTAAACTCAGAAGATGTGGACTGTGACTGCACCATATATCTAGTCGGGAGTGGTGCTGACTGAAAACAGATGATTTGGAGCGATTCGCGCGCCATCTGTTGGTCATTCTAAAGACTTATTGAACTACCCTCGTAATTACACATAAGAAATACTGTTTTATTTTTCGAGTAACTTTACAAAATATTTGAGTTAAGTCGTTCTTCCAGGAAATGAGGACTTAAGTCGGTAGGGGATTTTTTAAAATATCTCTCTCTCTCTCTCTCTCTCTCTCCCCTCTTCTGTACCACTAGAAAATACGCGGGCGACTATCGTAGCGAGTTGCAATAAGCATAATTTGAATATACCTTGTGTTGGGTGGCGTGTAAGTGGAATTAGGTTATTAGACATCGTAATTAGTGTATTCTCTTATACTATTATTGAATAAAAAGAATCAGTAAAAACTTATGCAAAATAAAAGTAGCTGACCGTTGATTGCGATATTTAAGTTACTAATACAAACAGTTCAAACATTATGAAAAGCAAATGCTATGTAAGTATGTACCGTATAGTAAAATTTAAGTCGTAATTTATGCAAAGATTTTATTAAATCGACTTAAATCATTATGCATTGTGCAGCATTGGAGTACATTGTATAGCCTTACTTTGGCAAATTTTGTTATTTTTACGAGAAAAAGAAGTATTTATAATGAAGAAATTTAACTTAAATTAACCCATTATTAAAAACATGGACTTACGTCGTTTTTTCGGGAATCATACGAATTATTTTTTAAAATTAAATAAAATCGCTGGTACACGCTCTGATTGATCCACATACAGATGGACTTAAGTTGTAAGTCTGTCAATGATTTTACTAAATGAACTAAAGTCGTTATATAATGTGCTATTTTCGGCTATGATAGCTATGCTACGGCAATTTTTACCACTTTCGCGTGAAAGGGGCTATTTATAAAGGTGAAATCTAATGTAAACCCGAAATTGAAAAAAGTGGACGTAGGTCGACTTTCTGGTTCGCCACAGATATGATTTTTTAACATTAACTTAAATGGGTAATAATAATAGTAATAATAATAATAATATTTTTTTTTGAGCGTATGTAGGAAATGCCATCTAAGGCACAACCGACTGGGTCCGCACAGCCGTATAGTTTAAGGCTGGTTGGGAACGCATCCACCGTGTGTATAATATAGGACGAAAAATAAAAAAAAAAACAAAATCGCAGAAAAACTACACAGCCGTTGCATCGCAAAGCGACCCACTCAAACCTACCATCCTTTCCACTTCTGTCGAAACCCACCCTGGTACCGTTTATCACATTACCTCAGGGTGGTGCCATTCTAGTATCTTGTCGACAACAGCTGTTGCCATGACCTGAAACTGATTTAAAAATTTATAATTTTAAATCCCCGAAGGGCCGTCATATCTAACCCATCTCATTTACACGCGTATTCGAACCGACGCATTTCATCTCCGTACGGAAAGGAGAAGTTTTCCTGCCCTCCCCGCGACATTCATAAAATGAAAGAAAATGTGCGTTTCCCAGTTAAGAAAGCGTCCCATCTTCTCCTATCACGTCTATTTCTATGCAGTCGTCCGACGTCCCTGGGTTATGTTGGGGTGTTGGAGCGTCTCCCAGCGCTTCATTCATACCTTCGTCGGTTGCCCTGTCTAGGTACCGTTTCTTTTGTCGTAGAACCATTTCGGCGAATTTTACCGTGGCGGCCCACTTATTCTCGGCGGACAGCATTTCGCCCACGATGGTCTCAGGTGTGAACTGTCCGACCGAGCCGAGAAGAGCTGTCTTTTCTTCGCTCCACTTTTCGCAGACGAACAACGTGTGAAACGCATAATTGCAATCAGCGGAACAGAAGATACAACTCGGGCTCTGAACCTTCCCCATATGATTGAGGTATGTGCAGAAGTACCCATGGTTACTTAGGAATTGGGTCAGATAGTAATTTACCTCCCCATGGTCTCTATTAATCCAAGGGGCCAGCTGGTCTATCAGCCTTGCTGTCCATTTACCCTTGATTGTGGTTGTCCAGGGTCGTTGCCATGTTTCCATGGTGCATTCCCGTTCCTCTCTATAGGCTGTCGTTCTGTCCTCTTCTGTTTTCTTCCGTTCATAGATTCGCTTGCACTCCGTCGCGTGTAGGTCGATCGAGATGATTCCCACAATAACAAACTACTGCTGGTCCCGAGACCGTGCGATAGGCGCTGGTGACTCTGAGAGCTCCTCTACGCTGAACGGAAGTAAGTCGAATCCGGTATGAGTCCTAGTCCATTGCATCAGCCCATATTTCAGAACCATACAATAAGATGGATGTAATGACATGAGGAGTCAACGCTTGTGGGCTTTCAATCCACTTATGTTCACGATGAGACGACTCAACTGTGCCGTCTTTTACGCCGCTCTATCCGCTGCATACGCCAGGTGACGAAAGAAAGTAAGCTTAGTGTCTAGTTTGAGTCCCAGATACGTAGCCTCCCTTCTTGTCGAAACCTCCGCGTCTCCCACATACATGGGGAAGATTGTCTCAATCCGTTTATCAGTGAAGGGCACGATCTCTGTCTTAGCGGCTGCGAAGTCGAGACCGTATTCCCCCATTCAGCGTAAGATCCTGCGCATTGCCTGGTTAAGCAGATATTGTGCTTTTTCAAAGTCCCGCACGATGATGACTAAAGCGACATCATAAGCGTAGGCTATCATGTACACCCATTCCGGTAGTCCGAGTCATAACAGGGCATCGTACAGGATGTTCCAAAAATCAGGGCCAAAGATCGACCCCTGGGCCACACCAGCGCTGAGATATTGCTCGCGTTCCCAGCCAAACTACCTCTCGTATAGCGTCCACCGTAGATCGCCATTTCCTGAAGCCGTATTGGTTGTCGGCTAAATCGCTGGCTGTAGGTTGAGCAACCTCTCATAGAGCTTCCCTACGTGGTCCTTGAATGGGTAATTGACGGTTTTTTCCCGACACATCCCTCCCGAGACATACCAGACTGCTCGGACATACGGACGGACGAGATCCCGCTCTTCACGGAGGGGGAGCTCAGAACGGTTGTATCTGCTATGACGAGCTGGAAATCACCTGGACCAGACGGAATCCCGGCAGAGGTGATAAAAGTCGTTGCGGCGCGGAAACCAGAGCTGCTGCTCGATATGTACAACGCGTGTCTGATCGAGGGGGTTTTCAGTTATCATTGGAAAATTACTCGACTAGTTCTGATCGACAAACAAAAAGGTGATCCGAATTCCCCATCCGCCTACAGGCCCTTAAGTCTGTTGGATACGATGGGGAAGACAGCAGAGCTGCTGCTCAGACCACGGATCCAGGGAGCAATACGAAGAGCAGGCGATCTCTCAAACAACCAATATGGTTTCAGAAGAGGTCGTTTGGTGATAGGCGCGGTACGCGAGGTAACGGCGGCGGTAGAGGAAGCAAATCGGGCGTGTCACGGTGCTAGACCAATACTTGTGTTAGCGACGCTCGACGTTAAGATCGCGTTTAATTCCGCGAGGTGGGTCGATATTCTCGCAGCACTACGGACCTTCGGGGTCCCACCTTATATCCTGCAATAGGTCGAGAATTACCTGATAGACAGAAAGCTTCTATATGAAACGAATGACGGACTTAGAGTAAGGGAAATCAAAGCTGGCGTGGCACAGGGGTCAATTCTCGGTTCGGATTTTTGGCTAGTCCTATATGACTCTCTGCTTAGGCTCCAGATGCCAATCGGCGTGAAATTGATAGGATGCGCGGACGATGTTGCGGCGGTCATCGTGGCGCACGACGCTGGTTCTGCCCAATTCAAGCTGAGTCTAATCATGACTCGCGTGCTCCGATGGATGCGCATGCACGGATTACAGCTAGCTTTAGGCAAGACATATATAGTACTACTGACGAGGAAGAGAATACAGACTAGCATAAACATGACAGTAGGAGATATTACGGTGAAAATGAGTCCGGCCGCTAAATACCTAGGGGTGACCCTGGATACAAAGCTGACCTTCGCTCTTCACCTCCGATACGTAGCTGACAGAGCGGCTAGGAGGGTCGCTCAGTTGAGCAGATTCATGGCCAACGTGCGCGGGCCAAAACCTGCGACGCATCGACTACTGATGGCGACCACGAACTCCATCCTTCTTTACGGATCTGAACTCTGGACCGACGCCATGAGTAAAGAAAAATACAGAAAGCGAATAGAGGCGGTACAGAGCAAAGGCGCGCTTCGGATAGCGTGCTCGTATAGAACAGTGTCAGGGGCAGCGGTTATCGTGATTACTGGAGTCATCCCCGTATATCTGCTGGCACAGGAACGAAAGCGAATATACGAGCGGAGTCGCGAAATCGGAAGAGATCGTGCCGCGGCGGAAGAACGGGAAAAGACAGTGACTGAGTGGTAGGACGAATGGGCGGGTGAGAGGCAACGGTCGCAACAAAGACGAAGGCCGTGGACTTACTAACTGATACCGAGACTGGCTCCGTGGTTGGGCCGATTACTTGGAGAGCTGAACTTCTACCTCACGCAGTTTCTGTCATGACATGGATACTTTAGACACTACTTGTACAGGATGGGGAAAGTGCAAACTCCGACGTGCAACTGTAGTTACAGTATACAGTATACTGTGGTTATGGGAAGGACAATGCTGAGCACACATTCTTCATGTGCTCTCGATGGACGGAAGAACGAAACGGACTGGAAGTCATAACTGGA
This sequence comes from Gastracanthus pulcherrimus, assembly GCA_949152435.1. Classification (NCBI taxonomy): domain Eukaryota; kingdom Metazoa; phylum Arthropoda; class Insecta; order Hymenoptera; family Pteromalidae; genus Gastracanthus; species Gastracanthus pulcherrimus. The sequence goes on along the minus strand of OX424575.1, from coordinate 145,810,705 downwards.
ACTATGACACCATCCACTATCGTCGCGGTGATGCCGGAAGGAAAAGACAAGTGGGACGCGGTAGCATTTTATGTCGAGACGGTTCTCCGAGGGAAACGAGACGACGGATGTCTGACGGATAGGTTGGCCTGACATTACCAACAATAATAACAGCACGAAAAGACTGACAAAAGACGAAACATAAGGACAGGCGGTCCCCCCCTCGTAGTAATGCGAAAGCGGCCCCGGGTGGGGGGCGTATGCGGTACGCTCGTTTATTAGTGGGTAGGACATGGCGGTGAGTCTGCCCCTCTCTACTAACTTAGAACTAACTTCCTAATGGACGAACATGGGAACCTTATAACGGACACAGATAGACTACTAAATAGGTGGAAAAATTATTTCGACGAGCTTCTAAACGTACACGAACAACAAACCGTTTAGACTATAACGAAATCCACACTGCTGAACCACAAATCGAACAGCCTAGCCTACATGAGGTCTGCAAGGCAATCAATAAGTTACAAAATATTAAATCCCCAGGAATAGATCATTTACGAGCCGAACTGTTTAAACAGAAAAATTACCCAAAGAATGGAGAAACCTAATCATAGTCCCAATACAAAAAAAAGGAGATAAAACAAACTGTAATAACTATAGAGGCATTTCTCTCTAATATACTGCTAGATAGATGGACTCACACCTCTCGCAGATGAAATTCTCGGGTATTAACAGTGTGAATATCGAAGAAACAGGTCAACAAGTGACCAGATGTTCACGGTTAGGCAACTCCTTGAAAAGAAGTGGGAATGCGCTGACACGGTACACCAATTATTTAGTGATTTCAATAATAAGATGTAAAATGTTCCACGTCTTAGTACTGTTAGGGACACCAGAAAAGTTGGTCAATTTAATCAGAATGTGCCTAGATAACAGCTGGGGCATAGTCAGGTCAGGTAAGAGCCTATCGCAGCCATTTGACATTCACAGCGGGCTAAAACAGGGAGATGCTCTATCAACCCTCTTATTTAACTTAATATTAGAATACGTGATCAGGGCGGTACAAGAAAGTAAAGAGGGAATTATAATAAATGGCTCCCTAACACAATTGCTAACAAACGCAAATGACAGACATTATAGGAAAAGAAGAAATAGGCCGACAATAGGACTCAAAAATGGAACTCATAAAGAAATCAAGAAGAAGCTGCATTCGGGAAATGCATGCCTATATTCGGTAAATAACTTAATAAAATCACGATTACTATTGCGAAAGACTAAATTAGAAATATGTAGAAAAATCATAATGCCCGTGCTTCAATACGAATGTGAAACTTGGACGTTAACCAAACGGGAAGAAAATAGTTTGAGAGTGTTGAATTTTACATAACCAAGAAATACACGAGCTATACGGGAAGCCAAACATTACCAGAGTAATTAAGTCTCGAAGACTAGGGTGGGCTGAGCATGTAGCTAGGATGCAAAATGAAAGAGTAGCACTTAGAATGCTTGTAGGGAACCCGACAGGCCAAGACCTCCAGGCAGACCGAGACGAAGATGAGAGGATAATATCAAAATTGACCTACGAGAAGTAGGATATTATGAGGAAGATTGGATGCAACTCGCAAACAATAGAGAAAGATGGCGTAACTGTGTTAACAAGGCTATGGACTACATAGCTGCGGATAGCCAGTCCCAACAAGCTGTTATGATGGCAATGGCGCTGATTCAAGCACGTCTACAGCCGACATAAAGACTATGCAATAGCTGTTGCCCTGCGGGCACTGTTGCAGCTTATCATTACTACTTGGCCTGTATAATAATAATAATTAAATTTTGCACCCAATATTCTTTGTTATACACTATTTTTTATAATGTATATATGTTAATATTTGATTATTGTATTAATAGAATATATAAGTTAGCGGCGTTAAAAAGATACATTTTTAAATTTAATCCTTTTTAAGAAGTAATGAATTAACATAATTGAAATCAGATATTTTTCAATAAAATAATTATATTTTAATTCGCATATAATTTATTGTTTCAATTTGAAGAGGAAAAATTAAAACGTACAATTATCAAATGAAAAACATAAGAAATAAGCAAAGATATATATGTTAAGTAATAACAAATAAGATATAAATTATAAGAAAGTTTCTTTGGAAAAATATTACTTTTTTATTAATAAAAACGTTTTATAAACCTCGCAACGAATCGTCTAACTATAATCTTCAGTTCCCGCACATCGACATATATCTATCCACCTACGCATCTTTTCACCCACTCATGGATCCATTCGTCTACCTATGCACTTCAATCCCCCAATCCTTGCATGTATCCATCCACCCAGGCATTTATTCATCCACCATTATACTGAAATTTACGCACCCCTGCATGTATACATCCGCCCATGCATCCATCCATCGACCCACTCATACATTCCTCTATCTTTAAACTATAACCTATTCACCCACGCATCCATTCATATCTCACGCATCCATTGATCCACGTTTACACTTTAAACCCTTCACCCACGCAATCATCCATCCACCCACGCATCCATTCACACCTCACGCATCCATTCATCCACCTTCACACTTCAAACCCTCCATCCACGCAATCATCCATCCACCCACGCATCCATTCAGACCTCACGCATCCATTCATCCACATTCACACTTCAAACCCTCCACCCACGCAACCGTCCATCCACCCACACATCCATTTATCTACCTATGGGGAAGACGAGACTACTTTGAATGAAGGACAACTTCATAAAATTGAGATATCTTTTAATATCAACGTCTTCTGTAATTTTTGATACTTTATACTAAAATGGTCATGAAAATTGAACATTTTTACCGAAAAATATATGGGAATATATCAACAAAGAAAATTTCATTCGGAAACTTTTGCTAATGTACAAAAGTTGTATTAAGTTATTCAAACAAGTTATTCATTATATGAAAGTTCTTATTTAAGTTAATTAAACTAACAACGTTCTAACAAAATTCACGCAGCTCGAAAAATTGATGCAGATTTTGCTTAAAAAAGGTGAGTAGAATATACTTTTTTATATTTCTACCAATATATTCTCATATATGAGATCTTAAATTAGAAAATAGCCACAGGCAAAGCTGGATTTAATTAAATTTTCGGTTTGGTATTACATACTGAATTTCGGCTGTCATGTGCGACTGTCCAGGCGTGTACGGGTAAAATAACGACGAAAAGAAAAATTCATGATACGTCTATTATATAATGTTTTAGCATTTCTAGTGATGAAATAAGACGGAGTCCTCCTACAGAGTCTAACATATATAAAATAACCGACCCTTTATATGATAAGTTTATATGATATAGACCCTCGGTGTGCTCCATGGCGAGGAGGATCTGAATAACTAGATCGCTGATAGCGAAGATATCTGAGATGATGCTATTTCTGACATCAGTCTCGTACAACAAGAACCCTATCCTGTCTAGAATATCAACATAGCTAAGCGCTCCGATGTTCAAAAAACAAATCAGCATCTAATATGGGCCAGTGCAGCTCCCCTGAGAATTCTATATTATTTAAATAAGACTATATAATAATAATCTCATATAATAAATAATAATTTACTGTTCATCAACAACAAAAATATCTTCAATTATGTTCCTACCACTGAAATCTTAAAAAAATATTGTAAGAACTAAAAAGTTTTAAACAAATAGTTTTAAAAGTAGCACCGGTCTCCCCTACACTTCAACCGCCCCCATGCATATATCCGTCCTCCCACGCATTTATTCATCTACCTTTATACTTAAATTCCCACACCCCTGCATATATCTATCCAAACATGCATCCATTCCTTTACGATTACACTACAACCCGTCCACCCATGCAACCATGCATCCGTCCACGCATCCATTCATCTACCTTTATACGTAAGTCCCCCCCCCCATATGTTTATCCATCTACCCGCGCAACAATCCCTCCACACATGTATCCATTATGCTACCATTACACTTCAAACCCTCCACCCATGCGACCGTCCATCCACCCACGCAACCACCCTCTACCCCTGCATCCATCCATCTACTCACGCATCCATTCATCCACCTTTACACTTGAAGACCTTCACCTACGTTATCATCCATCCACCCACGTATCTATTTCTTCACTTTTATACTTCATACTCTCCACCCACGCAATCATCCCTCCACCCCTGCAGCTATTCACCCACTCATGCATCCACTAATTTACCTGTACAGTTCAATCGACCCGCCCTTGCATATATTCATCCACCTACGTCTTTATTCATCCACCTTTATGCTTCAGTTGCCCACATCTGCATATATCCACCCACCCACGCAATCATCCCTTAATCCACGAATTTATTCACCTACCTTTACATATCAGCGATTCCACCCATGCGACCATATATATATATATATATATATATATATATATATATATATATATATATATATATATATATATATATATATATATATATATATATATATAGCATATATACATATACATATATATATATATATACCATATATATGATGCTGGAGACGTTCTATCAGTAATATTTTTACCAATATTTTCGATCTGTAGTTAAATTCGAATTTCGCACGTTCATTTCTTTGGCTCTTTTCTTTTCTTTATCAGTATGTAAAGTAAACGCTACCCTTAGCACCAAAAATTTTATGTATACACTCGTTTTGGTGTTAACACCCATAGATTTTGGAGTCTACGCCAAATTTATTGGTGTTAACACTTAAAATCCAGTGTTTATACTTAAGCATTCAGTGTATACGCAACGGTCAAACCATTTTTCCAAACGTGCCCTTAAATAACAACTTTCTCATAGGCGTAAGAATGTCAAGTCACCAAAAAGTGAACAAAAAGATGACTTCAGATGCGATTTTGTTTCTTACGCCTATGAAAAAGTTGTTATTTGGGGGCACATTCGGAAAAATGGTTTTACCTCCCTGGCATAACCGAAAAAGTCAACTTATTACGTTTTTGAGATGATTAAACGTTTTTATTTTCCGTTTAATCTAATGTCAATTTTTTTTATTTATTTACTTCTTCCAACCCGTTTAGACACAAATTGTTGTTTTACGGGATACTCCCACCATATATGTGTGGGAGTATATAATACTAAGCCCAAACCTATATGTGCGCTCTACTGAATTCCAGTATTCACTCAAGGACATGCCCTGTGATGTACGGAAAACTTGGTCGACTAAGAAAACCGTCACCAGGAACCAGTCAACAGGAAATTCAAACTTAGGCACTTTTTACTTCCATAAAAAACAGCTAAATTTTCATCTCCCATCTATGGAATCATCATTGTCGGGAGGGGCTGCCCAAGCAGTTACGCATCCAAGTTGTAGCCACGTCCAACACTGCTTAACCTAAAAGATCGCTCACTCGAACAACCACAGACCCCGGTAATTATCTGAAAATATACGACGTAAGGATGTGATAATCACTCAAAACACATTTTTCAAAAAAACATTGATTTATTCTATTCGGTTATGCCAAAAAGGCACAGAATTATTGGTGTGAAGCGTTAAACTTTTGAATGAACACTTAAATTCGGTGCCCGCACTGAAGCTTTTTAATATCAACACCTAAATGTAGTCTGCAGACTCAAGCATTCAGTGTGAATTCACAATTTTCACTGTATAATGCCAAACTTTTGAGTGTTGACACTTAATTTCAGTGTGGAACACCAAACTTTATACATTAGATACCTACCTAGAAAGCAAAATAAATTCAGATTTTATTTTTTTTGAATGTCGAAATTTTTAAAGAATTCTTTTGATTATTCTAAAAAACTTGTTAATAGAATTAAAAAAAGTATCTAATGTCACATCTTGAAGAGTTCAAAAAGAGTTCGTTAAGAATTCTTTTGAAGTTAAAAATCAGTTTTATAAAAGTTATTAAAATTCCTCAATATTAATTCATTAAGAATACGTAAAGATTATATCAAGTGTCAAGATTTTTTACGATATACAGAAAATTCTCTAAGATAATTATTTTCGAGCACATAGAAATGTTTTTGAGTATTCTAAGTACGAGGGTAGTTCAATAAGTCTTTAGAATAAAGTATAAAAACAATTTTTTTTGGGTAAATTTTTTTTTATTTTTCAACATAATCTCCTTGGAGCTCTATACACTTGGTCAATCGCTTTTCAAGTTTTTTTAATCCTTCAGAAAAGTGCGTTTTCGGAAGTTCCTCAAAATAAGCACTCACAGAGGCAATGACGTCTTCGTTGTCCGTAAATCCCTGCCCACCGAGCCATTTTTTCAAGTTTGGAAATAAGAAAAAGTCACTGGGGGCTAAATCTGGTGAATACGGTGGGTGTTCGACCAATTCGAATTTTAGTTCTTCAATTTTAGCCATTGAAACGAAGCATGTGTGAACTCGGGCGTTGTCGTGATGAAAGAGAATTTTTTTTCTCGCCAAATGTTGTCGTTTTTTTTTAATTTCTTCTTTCAGCTGCTCTAATAATGATGCATAATACTCACCAGTAATTGTTTTACCCTTTTCCAAGTAGTCAATAAGTATAATTCCACGTGCATCCCAAAAAACTGTAGCCATAACCTTACCAGCTGACTTTACGGTCTTTGCCTTCTTTGGAGCTGGTTCACCTGTGGAAATCCACTGTTTGGATTGTTCCTTTGTCTCAGGAGTGTAGTGGTGTATCCATGTTTCATCCACAGTCACAAATCGACGAAAAAATTCCTCAGGATTCCGACTTATGCGCGCCAAAAGAGCCTCAGAGGCGGCCACTCTATTGCGTTTATTCTCATCTGAGAGCAAACGCGGCACCCATCTTGCCGATAGCTTTTTCATGCCTAATTTTTCATGTAGAATTGAAACAACTGCACCTATAGATATCCTTGTGGCCTCAGCTAACTCACGCACTTTTAATCTTCTATCCTTCAACACCATATCGTGGATTTTATTGATGATTTCGGGAGTAGTTGCTTCTACGGGCCTTCCTGAACGTGGTTAATCACTTATTGATGTACGACCACGCTTAAATTCATTTACCCAGTTATAAACCGTTGCTAAGGCAGGGGCAGATGTGCCATGAACTGAGTCCAATTCATTTTTTATCTCATATGGAGTTAAACCCTTTAAATGAAAATGTTTAATTACCGCTCTGAACTCGCTTTTTTCCATTTTTCTTAACAAGCAATTTTTTTTTTTTCAATTGGTTATAAAAACACGTAAACTCAGAAGATGTGGACTGTGACTGCACCATATATCTAGTCGGGAGTGGTGCTGACTGAAAACAGATGATTTGGAGCGATTCGCGCGCCATCTGTTGGTCATTCTAAAGACTTATTGAACTACCCTCGTAAAATAATTCATGAATACTTGCCTAAAATAAATTCATAATAAGGTCTTAAAGTATTTATATTAAGAGTTCTGAAAAAGCGCACATTTAGAGCTTAGTAAAGGACTCATTAAGTAATCATAAAAGTTCATAAAGAATTCATTTAGAATGTCTAAATCGTGTGACATTCAAGAACTTTTTATAAATTCTTATAAAATTGAAAATTTATGAATTTTTTAAGAATTATTTGTATGCACTCCTTTAACTCATTTTGAATATTGATGCTGTCTGGGTATCTTTCGTATTCTATAAAAACTCTTTTCTATTCCTGATAGTAAATAATGATTGTATTTGGTGCATAACAGGACTTGATCATATTAAAAGATTTAATAAGATAAATTTTATCTAACTTGACCGAAAATACAATACTACAGATATGAACGAAAATGTTGACGTCTATTCTGATAAAATCAACTAATTTTAACCAATTTTTTTTTAAATTCATTAATGTTCTGTTTAGATTACCTTTTTCTACGTCTGTATGAAATTATTCGTAGTTATTTACAATACTGACTTTATTCATCCTGTCTTAAAGAAAAATCATTAAATCGGCATAGAGTATCACAGACGCCACGTCGCTAATTACGTGACTAAATTTTACCTCGGTCGTAAAAAGATAATAATTTGTATTACCTCGCATTGTCTCACCGATCTACGATTCAACCTTCCTAATTTTAATTATTTGCATCACTTGTCTGAGATAAATTAAGGAGGTAGCATGCGTAGAATATATCATGAAAAACAAACATTTTTACTACAATTTAATCTGACATAATGATATGAAAGTCAATATATTATGAAGATAAGGTTTCTGCTAAAGTAAAAAAAATGTTTTTATCAAAATTCCGTTATTGTAAAATTAGATATCGTCAACGTTATACTTCAAAAGAGAAAAAGTTGACAAAACAGTGAAGACTTTTTTATTTGTTATCCGATTTAAAACTTGAAGGTCTCATTTTGTTACTTGAAACATTTAAGGGGGCCCCTACCCATATAAAAATTGAAGAACATCAGAAAATCTGCCAGCTTACAGTCAATTATTTATAAGTGCATACACGTGTTTTTGTCTCCACTGCTTTGAGAACTTTTTCTCTTTTAAAGTCTAAAGTTGACGATATCTAATTTTACAATAATGGAATTTTGATAAAAGAAATTTTTTACTTTGACAAAAATCCCTTATTTTATTATATTGACTTTTATATCATTGTGTGTGATTGAATTGTAGTAAAAAATGTTTGTGTTTTATGATATCGACGGCTCCAATTGAAAAAGACGTATCTCACACAAAAAGTTGGAAAACACGTATCTCGCAGAAGTGGCTGGAAAACACGGTATTTTCCGGATGATATCACATGTTTGAAGGGGGAGGGGGCAAACATTCTTCGGGCCAGATTCACACTATTCTGGCGTAGTTTAAGTTTGTACTACTGATTTTTATCAGACGACGAGACACGCTTTTTTACAAATGTACTCCAAAAAAATGTGTTTTCCAACCATTTCTGCGAAATACGTCTTTTCCAACTTTTTCCGCGAGATATCGTCTTTTTCAATTGCAGCCGTCGATATATATTTACGCATACAACCTCCTTAAGCATTTTAGATTTCATAATTTTCTTAGAACTCGCCATTACCATCTGCCAAAGAATTAACCCTCAGTTAATTCACGATATATCAATTTTACGTATTTCTGTAGTACGAACCAAGAACTTTTACTCAAATCCTTAATTTTTTAAACAGAAAAGGGCATTTAAGGAGAGGCAGTACAGAAATTAGTGTTTTAGCGATGTTTCTTTCTTATGTTTAGATCTACGAAATATTATGCCAAACCCATGCAAGAAGTTTTTCAAAATCATTTTAGAAACATATAAAAAAAGTTTCAATGAAAAAACTTAAAAAATGTAAGAGAAGATCGACTTTTAGTGTAACATTTTGTTGTATTTAAAACTTTCTTTCAAAATCTATGTTCCTACAGTTTTTAATACTTTTAGTTAGAACATCTTTTACATATTTCTAAGATTATTTTGAACAACTTCTCGTGTGTGTTTAGCATCATATTTTGTAGATCTAAAGATAAAAAAGAAAAACCGCTAAAATACCAATTTTCAGTACTGTATCCACTTAAATCTTTTTTTCTTTCGTTTTACTCATATCAAAATTTACGAAAAAATATTTGTATTTGATTCCAAAATATCTTTAACACCAAACCATTTACGATATGTGAACCGGTACAATTGAATCTTCATATTTGTAAAAAATACAATCGATTGAAAAACACGTTAATTTCAACTACTTTTACCAAATATACAGGCTCTGATGCCTGATGGTCATTATTTTCAAGTCTTCAATTACGGAGGGTCACGATGAAGCGGAATACGGTGGGCCGATGCGGGGGGAAGAGGGGGTACAGGGTTTTCAAAATAACGTAATTTTTAAAACAATTTTACGTTTTTCTGAGGAGGGGCAGTGAGGAGGGGAAAATTCATCATGGAGGCCTCATATAACTAAATAATATATATATATATATATATATATATATATATATAGAGAGAGAGAGAGAGAGAGAGAGAGAGAGAGAGAGAGAGAGAGAGAGAGAGAGAGAGAGAGAGAGAGAGAGAGAGAGAGAGAGAGAGAGAGAGATAGAGAATACGTCTGCATTTATAGGTGTCCGTTTTGCGGAGGTGAGAATAAAATGTTTTGACAAAAGTGAAAAGTTAAAAAATGAGTTTAATTAATAATGACAAATTCCAGATAAATAATATATTTTTATATATAAGTAAATAAACAAATAAATACTTAGATTTAATAAAGAATCTGTTTATTGTTACACAAATTTGAAATTTCTGATCCTTCTTCAAACAAACATCAGAGTTAAGTTCTATTTTTAAACATTTAGCGTATCGTAAGGCATTACCCCAAAACCATATCGGATCAACCGCGAAATCATGTAACGCAGCAGCATAGAAACAATTTGCGACATGCTCAAGCTCAACAATACACACAATTATCGCGATCTCGCTTTCGAAATAAGACAGCTCACGCTGCGCAACAGCCCAGCAACAGCATGAGCAGTATCTGCGCTAGACCGGACAGAGAAAGGGTGAGAGATAGAGAAATCAAGCAAGCATAATGTTTATATATATATATATATATATATATATATTATCACCCCCCGAACGCGTCGAGAAAGATAGAGATAGAGAGCAGGAGAATGAGAGGGTATAATCGATGAATGATTATCCAATCGCGGCTAATGCGGAAACTATCCGTTTAATTACGTTTGGTAGGCGCGCGCGATTTGCTGCGAGGATGAGGGGCAGAAGCGCGCAAGCGCGCGCGAGCGAGAGACAGACGGAGCGAGAGGCACGCGGTGCGGCAGCTGCTCTCTGCCTCATATAGCCGGAATTGAGCCGCGAATGCGCGCCTAACTGACGTAATCAAGTGCTCGCCGACGCCGCTCCGCGCGAGTAGTAACGACGTCGGGGGAGTGCCTTAGAGGTCCTTACATGCACAACGCGCGACCTCGACGACATCGCAGCAGATGTCGTTGACCGACGACGAAGCCCCAAACGCGTTGGATTCGTCTAATCCGGATCCGAAATAGGGGATGAAGAAAGCTTCTTGATTTTTGTGTCGACTTGTGGATTCTTGGAATTAGAGATTTTGTGGGGTTGTGGGTTTGTGCTGACTTGTGTACCGATTACGTCAAGGCTGCTTAATCTTGTGTATGTGTATGTGCGCATGTGTGTCTGTGTGCGTGTGTGTGTATGTGTGTGTGTGTGTGTGTGTGTGTGCGCGTATGTGTGCGTGTGCGTGCGTATGTATGTGTGTGCTGTGACGTTATTGGCTTACGTAATTAAGGCATTTAATTCATTAGCCTGTTGAATTCCATTTGGAATGCATAATTATTCTGGAGAGTTGTTATAGACCTTGGTATAAATTATATGCGTTGCAGTCGAATCTCGATAATGCAAAATTCAGAAATAAAATAAAGCTCTAATTTCGAATCATCGAAGGCTTATCCAACAAACACAGATTTTATAAACAAAAATCCATAACGATCCCAAAGTGGGGACTCTCGCGTAATAATTTAGTAGTTTCACCCTCCAGAATGTGGTTTGAGCACGAGCCTTAACGAGGGTCTTTCGCTATATATTGGACATAAAACAAAAAAATTATTGAATATAAGTGTTGATAAAGGTCCTACGATATAAATAGTAAAATGTACTTAATGAGTGCCAATAACTAAATGAAAAAAAATCGCTTCAACAAAATCGCGATGTTGCAAGTGTAAATATTGTCAATTAAAAAAAATCAAATAAACCCCAATTATTTTTTTATTTCTTAACCAATTTTAATGTTTCGGGGTTTATTTTTATTGCTAAACGTTTATGTACAAAGTTAACTAAAGACAATTTTAAAATAATATATCTGTATAACGGAAAGGTAATTATTTATAAGTAAAAACGTAAATATTTTCAAACAATTACTTAGGTTTCTATTCTTATAGATGCAGTTAACGATAATATCGTGATTGTAATAGATAGCAAGCAATCTTTGTATGAAATCCCAGTTCTTTGTATCAAAGATGCACCTAGGACTTTGGATATAGGCATAGATCGTTCTTTGCAGTAAAATCGATTTTCTTTGTGCTTAAGTGTTCGTTGATTTGGAGCGTTGAGGATCAAATGCGCCGCGTCTTAATAGTTAATCCCACGCGTTCTTGTATCTAAGAAGTACGAATTAGAAAATGCGTATCGATGAATTAAGCTAGCTTTTGAATACATACATTTTTTTCGGATAATATAAATTTGAGCTCAAACATAATGGACCGCCAGGAAATAAATAATTAATAACGATAAAATAAATTAGTAAAAAAGGAATATAAATAAATAAAATACAATTTTCTTTAAGTAAGTTTATTTCTCATTAGTATACTAATATATACTAATGACTATATATAACATATACATTTCTTCGGGAGATTACGTACAGTCCTTCTGCGGCGTATAAATTGTTATTGGACGCTTATAATCCTGCGGATTCAAAATTTATTCCTATTTACTTTGTTCTGCGCTCTGTAACAATAATTTATACGCTTTAACCATTTACTGTGCCAGTAGCTTACAAAATCTACGCATGAGGTCGGCAGGGAGAATATCCATGTGTATCTATGATGCGCTAGTGTATAGTATTTAGTGTGCATCAATATTTAGAATACACCAATTTTTTGCTATGCTGGTAAGGCAATTTGTTGGCCCAAGAAATGGTTAATATGATCGTTATAGTCAGCTATAGTACAACATTCTTTATAAACGAACATAATTTAATTCTTGTCAGTTTTTAGAGTTTGAAAAATTAATGCGAAAACAGGATCGTTAGAGTCGTTATTAAATACAAAAATGCGACATTTATAAGTGATATTATTTACTTTAGAATACGAAACTTTAGACAGTTGATTACCTATATATATATATATATATATATATATATATATATATATATATATATATATATATATATATATATATATATATATATATATATATATATATATATATATATATATATATATATATATATATATATATATATATATATATATATATATATATATATATATATATATATATATATATATATATATATATAAGTTTAGATTTTATTGCATGTCCAAATTAAACCTTAATTTTAAAACCACTTTTGTTATAAAATGTATAAGTTACGTTTAATTGCAGTTTCGTTGCTAAAGTAAAAATTGTTGGGCTTGTAACAAATTACTCCAAAATTCTCCAGGAATTAAGTCGCCCATTAGTATAGCGAGATTCAAAGGCAGGCCTGGGTTAAACCCAAAATAGACTTTTTATACGAGTCCAGAAAACTATTTATGTTTAAATGCAATCATTCTGAAAATATTTTTGCTATCAAAGCAAAATAATATCTTAATTTTTGCCGTTGTAAAACCTCATAATCTAGACCCAACACATCACAATAAATCACTGTTTTCAATACTATATTTATTAAAAGGAGTCGCATAAGCGTAAAAAAAATTTTTTTTGATCATCGTGACACTCCGAATCGTGTGAGGATCAAAGTTCCTTTAATAAATATGGTATTGATAACAGTGATTTATTGTGATGTATAGGGATCAAGATTTTGAGGTTTAACAACGGTAAAATTTAAGATATTATTGCATTTTGATAGCATTCAAATTTTCAGAATGATTGCTTTTAAACATAAAAAGTTTTCCGGACTCGTAAAAAAAAGTCTTGTTTTTGGGATTAACCCAGGTCTGCCTCCTTAATAGTTTAGAATTCGTGCTTTAATGTTAAATTGTTTGGATTAACTATAAATGCAACGGTAGACAAAATTTCAAGTCCACCAATTATTTACTATCTCGGAGTGTACATTATTTTAAAATTTTGTTTCGGTAATTTTGTAGATAAATGGTTTACGAAAAAAATAAGTACCTAAACATTAAAATTATTTAAGGGGGTTCTATCTTCATATTGACCTCAAAATAAAAAGATTCTTACTATAATTTAATGACTCTTAATAATATTTAACTCAATATATTATATAACAAGTATCTTGGTCTACCAAAAAATTTCTTTTTATCGAAATTCCGTTTTTGTTAAAGTAGTTATTGGCAACTAAAGAAATACTGACAAAACAGTCGAGACTTTTTTATTTGTTAACTGATTTGAATTTTAAAGGTCTCATTTTGTTCCTTGAAAATTTTCAGGACTTACCTATATAAAAATTATATATCATCGGATGACCTGCAAAGTTACGTCCAATTGTTTATAAGTTCGTACATGGTATTTTATAAATAATCGGAAATAACTTTGCAGGTTATTCGATGATATACAATTTTTATATGGGTAAGTCCAATATTTTTATATGGGTTTTATATGAGTGGGTCCCTCTGAAATTTTTGAAGGAACAACATGAGATCTCTAAAATTAAAATCGAATAACAAACAAAAAAGTCTTCACTGTTTTGTCAAATTCTGTTGACGATATCTAATTTTACAATAACGGATTTTCGATAAAATAAATTTTTTTAGTTTGACAAAAACTTCTTATTTTATAATATATTGACTTTCATATCATTATGTGAAATTAAATTGTAGTAAATAATGTTTGTTTTTTATGACATACATATATATATATATATATATATATATATATATATATATATATATATATATATATATATATATATATATATATATATATATACACATATATGCTGATAGAACCACCTTAAGGGGGTAAAAGAGGGTGTCTAAATATAAAAATTTAAAAAAGTGTTAATGAGTGTGTATTATCTCTAAAAGCAGCACAATTTTATGCTTAATTATATTGTATACATAACAAGGAAGGTGAAAAATCATCAAAATAAAAGAATTATCCAACCTAACCCATTGCCACCCATTATGTTCATCGGTGACTCCCAAAATTGACATTATCACAGTTACCGTAAAATATTATTTCAAACTTTCAATCTTTTGACCTAAAAGAAATTTGTTTGTAACATTCTTTGCGTATGTATTCATAGCAGTGACCTAAAAAACTGATGTTTTTTTAGTTTGATTAATTTTCTATGTCGAACGTTAACTTGAGAAAAGTGGCACCATTCCTTCTTTCATTCTTTTCCCAGTTTTATCCCTTTTATTTCGAGTTATTTGAGGTTATTTTATTTATTTAATTCTTTTTGATCGTTTATATCTCGATAACAGCGCTGTCATTTTTTGCCAACCTGGGCTCAGTTTATTTTTTTTAATGAAGATTTGGAATTAAAAAGATATTTTGAGATTCATCGACCTATTTTTATTTTACAATGATTTCTCTATTTTACGTCATTCTGAAATCGATAAGGTAAATTATTTTGGTATTTTATAAATAATATGATTGCCTCAGTGTAAATGCATTTGAAAGATCATAAAATTACCTATTTTCTCCAATGCAAAATTTTCTATAAGCTATTTTTCTTCTTTTATTTTAATCTTTTCAAATTTTCATATTTAGATACCCTTTTACCCCCTTAAGAAATAAAAAATGGATTAATAATTTATTAAATTTTCTCTTATGTAATTCTAAAGATTTGTTCAGTTGGGTAAAGAGTTCACTTAATTTGAGCTAGCCTGGAATGTAGTTATTGATATTTGTCTGTGAAGAAAGATCTTGGTTATGAAAAGATCTATGTGGATTTAATTATGAAGAATTTATTATTTTGAAGCATTAAATTATCTTATTATTAAAATTATTGAAAGCACACTAAACTGATAGTAGTAAACAAAAATGTTTCACGCACCATCTAGTTATACCATGGACTTTCTCGCAATGCAAATAATTGGTACAAGTGATTATTACTTCCGTTATATAATGGGCCTGGCTACAGTTTACTTGTATCTTTACCCATGCTTCAATCATCTTTTTGTCAATGTATAATCTCGCAATTCCAGTGACTCAAGCGCAACTGCACTCATATCAAACAGCTACATCAACATTTTTCGATACTACAGCCTCCTTTAGAACCCAAATAATCAAAATATTTCTTTCGCAGGTTATATCCGAATCTCCTTCAAAGCTCGAATCTCCAACCTCGTCCCACCGCACACAATTGTCCTCGCATAACAATCGTCGCGTCTCCGAAGCAACGGAACCCAAGGAGACCCGAGATCGAGTTCTCTCCACTCGATCCGCATGAATGGAAGCGACTTCTCGGCTGCTTCTCTCCATCTCTCATTCAGGCGAGCCAGTATCGAATTATCTGCGCGGCTTGATCGCGAAGAGCCCCGCGCATAACGAGGCGACGCGATACAAACGAAATCGACGAGCGAGCATAGGGCTGTATTATGCCGAGGAAAGATCCATTATTTACGAAGTGAGAGGGAGGAAGAGAGAAACGTTCGGACGGGTTCGTTATAACTGCAATGTTTGCAGCTCGAACGGGAAAATGAAATGTTTGTATCGAAGGAACATTTGAGGAAGAGATCTCTTAGTTGTTGTTGTTTCGTGTGGCGTAGTGAGAAAAGGATGCATTGGTATTCATTTTATATGTTGATGGTTAGTATTATTAAAGTATATATACGATAATAATATATCCTAAATTAATACACGAATAATTGTTCTCTTCGACATAATACATATGCCAAACTGATATATTAAACACGATTATTTATCCTTTTGCTCATCGACAATCTAGATTTTATCACATTTATATATTCTACTCATTTCAGTATCCTTACATGGAGAAAACTAGACAGAATACTGAAAAATATGAAGCATTGATTAATTGGTGACAGAATTGGGATAACGCAAAAATCACGTTTTAAATAAAGAAAAATGTATGCTAATCCATAAGAAAGTTCAGCTAATTCGAAACTATAACTATGAATAATACTGAACAAAACTAGCAAATTCTGAAATATCCTGAAAAAATCTATTAAATTTTTACGAAATACTTCATGATCCCTAGAAATTTTATTGGATTTCGCCAAACTTTTTATGAAATTCGGGCGTAACTAGTTATCCTATTGGAACAAAAGTTAGAATTTATATTTTCTCGACAAGTTTACCATATTACGTAAATTATTCTCCCCATGGTAATCTTTCCTCTTTCACGTGCACTTTCTAAATTACAGCTAATCTCGCGCAACTGCATATATACGCATTCCACCCTAGATTTACATTTACTCGCACACGCAAATGCGCGAGTACCACCATAAATACAGCCAAGTCAGTGCGTAACGAGCTCCACCAAGTCGATCTGCAACTTCGCCGTGCGCGGGCGCGCATGCGGAAGTGACAAAAGGAAGCCTCGTTAGCGAGCCAAGTGTACCGTGTACAGTCGCGCGCACCTGCAAGCAAGTTCGCGCAAAGGGTCACACACAAGTATAGAGCACGGGGCGCGTGTCACTCGAGGAGGATGTTTCGAGGAGGATCGAAGATTCGCGTACTGATTTATCGACGAGTCGAGAGCGCTGCGTGTATACTTGTGGGGTGGAGGGCTCTTGAATTTTGCATGAAGGAATTCGTTTTCGAAAATCGTATACGGAAGAAAGAAAGGAGAAGGGAGATTTGGAGCACATATAATAAAATAATATATAATACTGAATTTTGTATTATAGTTTCTGGTTCGAGTTTACAGGTTCGAGTTCACAAGTTTTCATGCTTGTGTTCTACAAGATATTTGTTTCAAAATATAAAATAATGAAATTAGTAGTGCCGATTTCACTATTCAGACCTACACCATAATTATCTTTATTTTATATTTTACAATAATTAGCTCAAATGATAATTTGCCTACACTGTTTTGCAAGTAAAATTTGTAAGTTTCCAAAATAATTATTTTAAGACTTAATAGATCGTTTCTTACATTGATGAATAATACAATATGACCTCTAAAAGAATATAAAGAGGAAAACAAAACTTTCATATTTGATTTCTTTTGGATAATAATGTCGTTACTTAATTCTAAAAATAAATTTAATGTACTTTCAGATTGTTCTTTCATCCTGATTCAAGCGAAGCACACTAGAAGAGAGAAAGAAATAACAAATTGCGCGCGAGGTGTGACAAAGGACAGGTATATATACGGCGAGACCGAGGCAATCCTTCAACGCGAATCTTAATGAGCGAATCGCGTGTTAATTAACGAGCGCGCCAACGATCGCATTACTTGTATCACGCGTTGACGAGGTGCGAAAGCGGAAGTCACCCAGTGAAAACAGATAAGACGCGGCAAGGAGAAAGAGATTGTATAGAAGGCTAAAAATGATACGGTAAGAATATCGTAATGAACTTATGAAAGGTGTTTGATGAGATGTATATCTTACAAGCAACATTAGTATTTTACCAGTAAGTGTAATTATAAAAGATACGAAACCTACCTTAACAGTATACATCGAAAGTGCATGTGTCAGCTAGAGTTTTGACGCAAGATTTTATTTCATACCCATTAATAATATCATTGTGTTATTGTTATTGTTATTGTTTATCCGAGGTCGAAGTTCAAGTGAATTTTGCGAAGGTAATTTTTACCTGTACGCATTAGACCTGGTTCGCTATAGTCATGATACATCCATTTTCCTCTCCTATATTTGGAGAATGTAGTAGTATAGGTAAAGTGTGTATACATCATATCTGGCCCTACAGTTTAGCAAGATATGTTTTACTGTGATCAGATAACACTTGTGCATGAAAGCAAACTATTCTATGTTTACTATCAGGAAATTCTCTATCTAGAGCTATAGCTTTAGCTATATCATGGTTAATAACTAATAAGATAGAAAATATTTCAAATCTATATACGGGTAAAAAACTTGATAACAAACTAATATCTTTTAAAAAAGACCCGTTCACCATAAGGGTCTTAACATTCAACGCACTCAACCCCATTCCAAAAATCTATCCAGACTCCAAAAATACGAAGTACAAAAGCGAATACACAAAAGACCTCGAGAGCTCAAGCCCAGAGCAGCGAATGGGAGAGCAGAGATAAAGTAAGCTTCCACCCATAGAGCCGAGGGATCAGCGCCAGTCTCGGCTTTCCCCCCACCCTCTCCCTCTTTTAGCACGGACACCGAAGGTGATTCGTTAGAGGGAAGGCGCGCGCGGCAGCAGCAGCAGCAGCAGCGAGATTACAGGTTATTAATTAAAGCTGATTGTTACCGGCTCGGCTCTTCCCTGGCGCAGGCGAAGGGGAGAGTCTCTCTCTCTATCTCGGCGCCCGAGTTTAATCGGGGACGCCGATCGAGCCGCTGCGCTTGTACGTACACGCAGGTAAGTGAGAGCGCCCGTTAAGGGCTGCTGGCTCACGGCTGCTGGATATATATAGGAGCCTTTGAACTTAATTTGCTCGACAACGGATTTATGTCGGAGCGGAGCGGAGTGGAGTAGCGCGAGACTTGCTCTGTGTTCGTTCGATCGTTCGTGTGGATGTAAGCTTCGTGGCTGCTGCTGCTACTGCTGCGACAAGTGGATATTTATGAGGAGGGGAGAAGATGAGGTTAAGGTGGAAATGTTTGCAAGGTTCGTTGGATATAGAACTGTGACGGATTTTTTTTTACCAGAAAGAAAATTAAAGTATTCTGGAAAGTAAGTATGTGATTGCAAGACAAAAAACAGAAGAAAAAGTAAGAAAAATTCAGTTTAAATTATAACAGAATTTTGTGATGTCTCGAGCATATTTTCAGAAAGTTTAAAGTTCCGCAAGTACGATTTTTTAAATAAAAATAGACTTGGAAAAGAGCAAAATGCCATACACCCTAGAATACGAAATTAAAAAAGTTTAGGTACACTCGACGTAACAAACGTCTGATCGAATTTGTTTGAATTTTTTCGAAATACTGCATTATCATTGGATAAAATGCTTGTTTTCGCAAACCTCATTAGAGAATTTCAAAAAATTCAAATAGGTGTAACATACTAACCGCCCTCTCCTCCATGGTTCAATTAATTTTCTGATATTTCATTTGAATCAAGTATAATTCAGCAATAGAAATGTTGATAGAGTGATTAAAGTTAAAAAAAAAGCACAAAATAAGAAACTTTACTCCGAGCTTGTATTGACTCGGGTTAAGCCGCATACAGGTATACTCAATGGATTTGAACAAACCAAAATAAGAGATCGTTATCAAAGTGATTTTAATAGATAAAAAATTCTTATAAATAAAAATGTAAGATAAGATTATAATTATTTTTTCTCAACCCTCTGTTCATACTTTTTTAGTCGATTAGAACATAGGCTGATCACTTAGAAACTTACAAAGAAAAAGTGCTAAGAATTAGAATATCTTATGACAATTAGAAAAAACCATTATTCTTTCATGCGTATGCAAGTCTTACCACAACGGACTCATTCTACTTACCGGTACGATTTTCTACAGATATAAAAAACGATCTTTCGGGTACTGATATATTAATAATTTTCCTTATTGCTTTTTCATTATCGCAGTATTAAATTAGTTATCAAGTATGCTGATAAATATGAGCGGTGTAATGATTTAGATAAACTGCTTAATAATTTATGTATTCTTAAACATTACGCTTTTTCTCTCATTGAGAAAAGAAATCTTTTATGCCTAGTATAGGTTTCCTTATCTCGGGAAAAAATGATTTACGTATAACCATATATAGTTATATATAATTTTGATATGCAATTATATATAATCATGTATGGTTATATACAATTATACATGAATTTTAATTTTATATAACTATATATAACTGTATGTATTCGTATACAATGTTATATAACTATAAATAAAATTTATATAAATCTATATGTGAAAATATATATTTATATATGGTTATATATAAACATATATAACTGTATATAATTTCAAATAAAATTCAAATCATTAGACTTGTATAGGATTAGATATGGTTTTATATAACTATATATATCATTACATAAGCTCAAAATCGATATAAAGTATTTATAAGTTTAATAGTTTAATATTATAAATGCATCTAATTTGCGTTATGTACTGTTCAAGTTTAATTGTTGTTCTAGAAATATTTTACTTTAATGTTTCTTGATCTTTAGTACAACCGTAGATTATTAACAGCATTAAATACATCATAATTATGACCTGAATAATTATGACTATAGAGAAAAATAAAAAATTAATTGAATTGTGCAACAATATATTAAATATTACTTCAACATCTTACCGATAGCTTTTAAACAGTTTCATTACTATAGAATTATTGAAATGTATTAAATTCAGCTAGACTACTTTATCTGCCATGAGAGATGATTACAAAAATTAATTACCAAATTATGCAATACAACCTATAAATAAAAAATATATTATTAACATTTTCATTAAACAACTACCGTATGAAGCACAGAATTTCAAAGTCCCCGGTTAATAAAACCTAGAGTTCAATTACATCAAGTAAACACAGGTTTAGAATATCAGTATTTAATTATAAGTATTAACTATATATATATTAAAATAAAAAAAAAACTAATATTTATAAAAAATATAAACGGTTTTATTGCAATTTATAGTACTACCATACATTACATTATAGATTATGTAGCTAATCATGTTTTATATAATCATGATAAATACATAGTACAATATAGATTTTAAAGACTAACATATACAGGTATATTTAATACTATGTTAAGCAGATTTAACATTAGCGTTAATAATCGTAACTGCTTGTCACCAAGATACTTCTTTCGGAGCAAATCTCTGGCAAGTGTAATCCAGTAACCAATGTTAAGGCGTCCTGAGCTTGCTCGAGCAAATCTCTCCTAAGCATACGTCTTTTGAATTGAGCCTTCACAATATTACCCAGTATCGGATACGCTACTTTAAATTCCTCGGATTGCAATATGTCCAACAAGATTTCATTACGCATGTGAAATACCATTTTGTTGATATCCACCAGCACGTCGTACATCGTTGTATATTTGTCTATCCGGCAACTCTTCATTCTCTCAGCTTCAATTCCATCCAAATCCAAGCAACAGATTAGGGTTAAGCCTTCGACATCTTCAACGCCAACGCTCGCTTCAAACTCTAACCAATGGTTCATACTGTCTACATCTCCACATTTGCAAGCCCAATGAAGCGCTGTACTGCCAGATTCGTCCTGATTGTCAATGTTGACATCATTGTCGTACCTCAAAAAGTTGATGATTATCCTGAAGTTCTTTGAGACGCCCGTTAGTTTAAGCGTCAGCATAACTGGCGTATCTATTATATTCCTCTATGGAACATTCGCATCATGCCCTGCCTGCGACAAAATAACCACCATATCCTGGTCGTTGTTCATGGTCGCAAAGTGCAGCAGCGTTGCTGAATCCGATTGGCCCTAACTAACGTCCGCTTTGTAATCTAGCATGAATTTGACGGTATCGCAGTGTCCATTGATACAGACTATAAGGATCGACGTACAGCTATCTGCGAAACTTGCATTCAGGTCCGCACCTCTTTTCAGCAGCATTTTAATTATGTTTATGTTCGGCTTGCTGACTGCGTTATGCAATGGAGCGTAGAGATCCTTATCCTTAATATTCATCTGAGCACCATGTTGTAACAAAACTTTGACAATGCTCTCGCAGTGACTGAGACAAGCCAATCGCAATGCTGTGGTGCCGTATTTTGATTGCGCATTAACGTCGACTCCTCCGGAAAGCAACATTTTGACCATCTTTTCCACCTCGATTACATTTACCCTGTCACCTATGCAATGATAATTCAACAAATGATGCAAGGATGTCTTACCTTCAACGGTACACAGTTTCAGGTCGGCTCCGTGCTTTATAAGAGCTTTAATCATTTTGTTGTTTTTCATAACGCAGTCAAGTGGCCTAGTAAATTTTCTGCATCTATATGATCAATATTATTGTAGAAAAAATGAATATTTATTAATTTAGTATACTTTTATTTGTCAAATTACATGCCTAAGAATGGTCGACTTTTTGACTATTACCCATACCCTGGTAGAAAATTGAGCAGTGAAACTGGTGAGTAGACCAGTCACTAGCCAAACTGACTTCCCAGTTCGAAAAAGCGTCACTAGCCAAGCACTGCTGAATAATCAATATAAATACATTAGACAATGAGAAAGCTTATGTAATAAGAATAATCGCTGTATTTTAAATTATAAAAATAATTTTTCATAAAAAATCTACTTGTTTATCCAATCAATGATTATAATATAGTTTTAACTTATAAAATCAAAGAGTGGCAAAACCATTGCTACGTATATAGTACAGGCTGTCTGCAGTACTATATCTGTACAGCAGACGCCACACTGTGCGCCACACTACCGACAGACACCATACAGCTCTCAGTAGAGTGGCAACCTAACCCAACACCGCGTAAATCCTTCCGCAAATCACTGTAAATAATATACAGGCACAGTCGCATTAGTTCTCACCGTTTTCACAGCTTGTTCTCAGTCGATCGTCGATCCGTTCGCCCGTTCACCGCGTCGGTGTTTGTTTACCTATGTATGTGGTGCTTATTGCTTAGTGAGTTTGGAATTTGATATTGAAACAGAGCATTTGTAACCTCCAAGACGCGCTGTAGTCTGTACGTCTGTAGTGTGATATCTATTTTGCGCGTTATTTTATATTGATATTGTGCATTTGTGAAAATGAGTGGCAAGAAATACGCTCAAGTCTATCGAGAAAAAATTAAAAAACAAAAGTTCAGGGAAAGGTACAATAAATATGAAAATCTTTCCAGTGAGGAAGAAAGTTCGAATCATCACTTGCCAAAACGCACTTGCTCCGAAATTGATAAGTGTGCAAGTAGTTGTATTAGTGAGAATGAATCAGTGCATTCTTAACCTAGTTTTCAAGAATTAGATGAAAATAGTGATTCAGTGAGAAATAGTAGCATCTGTGAGGAAAATAAGACAGTAAGAGAATCAGTAAGAGAAATTAATGAGTTACGTCACTGGGCCATAGACTGCAACATTCCTCAAAGTGATTTGCATATATAATTCTATGTGCGTACTAATTATAATTATCGACATAAAAATTCTTATGTTGAATAGTAAATCAATTACTATGAGATTTGAAGACTGATGTATCTAACTATGTGCAAAAACAAAATGCATGTATAATATTTATTACTTGACAATAAATTATTTTATAAATAAATAAATATTAAAGAATTCTATGATTTGGAAATTTTTCCTTTGAAATAAATTGTTCTTTCCTTATAAAATATAATAAATATTATTTATATACATTCAAATTTTATATTTGTCATCACGCATACATAACCTAAAAAAATGGTAATTGAAACGCATCCTTTTATATTGCAAGCAAAATTAAAATATAGGTAAAAACGTATATAGGAGGGCTTAGAAACATTCCTAGTTTTTTTTTTCATCTGTTTTGATGTCTTTTATTAGTATAAACATTCAATTATCATTATTTTATATTTTCAACTGCATCGCCAGTCCTTGGACAGTGACTCATTCAAAAATCTGATGAAAATGGCATGCTTACTGGTTAGTCACTGCTGAACTATCTTGCCAGTTCATTTAAAACTGGGCATGGACTGGTAAAAAACTACTGAATGATTCTACCAGAGTATAATTATATACAATAATATAAAATCATATATGATATATATACTGTATATGGAAATCATATATAACTATATATAATTATATATTTCATTTATTCCCGAGATCTCAGCAAAATGTTTACGAACTAAACAGATAGAAATATATGAATAATAATATATTTTGTTATTTAATCACCGTTTGAAGCTAACATGAGTATACCTTGATTTTATAGTTAAAACAGAAGGTCTTTTTTGACTTATATTAGTCACTAATAGTTTTAAACATATCTTTATGCTTCTTTGTTGACGAAGTTTCAATACCAAAAACTTTTAATATGGTTAGTGCTATTTGCAAATATTTTAATATAAGTTTTTTTTTTCAGTTAAGTTATATGGTATACCATTATAGACCTCTCCATTTCCATTATCACCCGCATAATAACTTATTCAAGGATATACACAGACAAAAAAGCAATAAAAACATTTCTCTAGGATCTTCAATTTATACCAACCTCTCCGAGTTATCTCTTACAAAAAACTCCCGAAACATCCGTTTTCTCACGTTTATATAAGTGTATATCCTTAAGATATACTAAAAGTAAAGCTACGCAAAGCTTAATCAAATTAATTTAAAATAATATAACTACACAGACTACTCAACTACCAAAATCCTTCAAAAAAGCGAGAGAATCCTAAACTAATTAATAAAACCTTCTGCCGACCCGAACAAAAAATAAAAGGAAAAAAGCCCTCCTCTCTTTTAACGTCCAAGCTCAATGCGAATACGATTAAGCGCGCGCGCGTCCGCCCCCATCCTCGCGCTTCAACCGTTCGAGTTCTCTCTGCGCAGCTTGCGCGCGCTTCAAAGTGTCTCATTATACACGAGCTCTGGAGCCCTCAACAACTCTCTTCGCTAACTAAGTGTATCACGTTAATTTCAAAGCCAAGAGAGCGAGGAAAAAAAAGAAGCTATATAGATAGGCTGCAGCCGTCGCCGCCGCGTTCCCCAACTCTTGAGAGGCTCGATACTATCGCGCGCGAGCAAGCGCAGAGTGAGAGAGAGAGAGAGAGAGAGAGATATAAAGAGAGAAAAAAAGAAGAAGATCGTCGAGTGCCCGAGTCGTCGCCGTATAGTAGCCGAAGAAAGGGACGTCGTTAGAAGAAATGGAGAGAGAAAGAGAGAAATCCCCGGAAATCGTTCGCCCGCATAATATAGTCGTTCGCGAACTTATCTCCGTCCGATCGTCGCCTCGATTCTTACGATCTCTTGCTTGGTCTATATCTCTCACTGTTACTGTTGCTCGCCAACAAAGGGAACGAGGCTGGCGTGGGATAAAGGAGAATGCAGGGGATGGGGAAACCAGTCCGACGACGTCATTGATTCTTTGTTTTTCAACTTTTACGGATTAGCTTGCCATTTTAAAGTTTATGTGGTGTTTATGCACACTATACATAGATTTTTTATAATTACTCTGCGTATAACATTTAATTAATTTATATTATTTTTATTTTCTAACTTATATTACAGTTATTGAACTAAAATCGAAAGAGAGCTTAAGGCGGCTCTCTACTAAAATCAATTTTTTCTACAATTTTCATATTTATGAATTGATACTTACATATTATATTTGTACTGAAATTATATAAAAGTTTTCAGCCATTTACCTCTCTTAGATTTAAAGTTATCCGAGAAAGTGTGTTAATAAAAATATAAATGTTTTTCAATTTTTAACCGACTTCGAAAAAGAAGGAGGTTCTCGATTCGACCAGCGATTATTCCGAAACTACTCGAGCGATTTGGATAAAATTTTTTTATATGAAAGGTAATTATCCTCCGGTGGTCTTATTCAAATTTTGTGATTATTGGTCCAGTATCTCGCCAGTAATTTAGGTTTTTATGAATATTTTTTCTGTACATTTCGGCCCCTTCCGACTCTGTCCTTCGATTATTCGGAAACTATTGAACCGATTTAGATAATATTTTTTTTAAGAAAGAGTATGATCTCATGTTGGTCTCATTGTAATACTGGGCCAGTATTGAGCCAGTACTAGGTCAGTACTGGTAAGTTATTATGTTTTTCCGCCGATTATTCGGAAACTACTGAACCGATTTTGATATTTTTTTAATGAAAGAG
>OX424575.1:145472422-145781422 GCA_949152435.1 Gastracanthus pulcherrimus | reverse complement strand
TTACACGAGCGTAGCAATGCGAAGGGAAGTAGTAGTAGCCTGGATACGTCAGCCGAGCAATTCAGTCGTCTCTCCTCCTCCAGAGTATAAACAGATAGAGAGAGGAGAGAGAGAGACAGAGAGAGAGAGAGAGAAGGAGGGAGAGAGAGAGAGAGAGAGAGAGAGAGAGAGAGAGAGAGAGAGAGAGAGAGAGAGGCTGGGCACGGTCGTGCGTATTGAAATAAACAAACAAGGGCACATCGGGAGCAATATCCTCGCTCGGTCAATATTTGTCCCACGGTTAGTCCCTCTCCACCCTCCCCCCCCTCTCTCTCTCTTTCTCTCTTTCCTCTTTCTCCCGTCTCGCAATTCCTTTTCTTATGCTTCGGTGGGTATATGTATATATATCGATGAGTGTCTAGTATGTGTGCGTCGAGAGCGAAGAAGACGAGGACAGGAAAGTAAACGGCGGTGCAAACGTAGCAACGTTTACACTCGCGCGTGTTTGCCGAGGCGCAGGCAACTCAAATATTTCGATGCCCGGCTCTCTCCTTCTCTCTCGCTCTAGTGTCCGCCGGATATATACGTACGTGCATCCGTGCGCGAGGATGAGTGTGTGCGTCTGTGTATATGTTTGTATGTGTAGGTGAGTGTATAATCAGGCGAAAGCTCTCCATAATCACAACCGCGCTTACGCGCGACATCCTCTCCCTCTCTCTATCTCTCTCCCCCGCTTGTGCGTTACATCCTGTATACGCTATAGCGTCTTCACGGAGGTAATCGTTTGTAAAGGCTAGTGTACATGCATGTGATTATGTGTATGTATGTGTGTGTTGTCTGTGTGCATATGTGTATGTGTGTGTGTATGTGTGTACGTGTGTGTATGTGTGTATGTATGTGTATATGTATGCGCAGTGTATCTTGTGTGAGTGGATGTGCGTATAATGCTGACCCTGAGCAGCGTGAGCTCATTATACATGCGCTTTGGTGGATTGAAATGCATTAGCGCGCGCTACTTATATAGGCTTCTCATTGTCAGAAGTGGATTTAACGTGGATTTTTGGTTATACAATCTATTTGATCAGTGGGATGAACGTTCTGTAATGTCTGTTATTTATTTAGAATATTAGAATAAGTTTGACATAGGAGTTGACTATAATAACACGTTAATCTGAAATGTAAATATATTAAATTCTTTTATAAGATGCAAGAGAAAGGTTAGCCAGAAAGAATGTAATTCTGGCTTGTCGCTGAATGTTCAAGATAGTCTGGATAGCTAACAATTTGCGTTAAATGGAGATACTTCAAAACATCAAGTTTTTAATTTCACAAAAATGAGGTCAATACAGTTCTAATTATATTGTATTCGAAAATTAAATAAACATTCTAAATTCACAAAAGTATAATTTAATGCGTATTTATCTGAAAATATTAGATTTGTTATATGAAAGCAATAATAAAATATGCAATAAGTAAAAATGCAAATATGATCTTTTTGTCAGTAATTGGTGCATGTACTTTCAATCATAAGGGGATGTGTCAGATCTATTTACCCACATATACATATATATCAGAATGTTTTGATTTTCTCAAAAAAATACGCATCGGCATCAGATTTCCTTTTTAGGATTGCTTTCTTTGCGGAAAATACACATCGGAACAATTGAATAGTTATCAGAATAGAAAAATAGCATAGTCACATAATTTTTAATATTTCAATGTGTATATACACAAATTTATTAATGTTTAAATATTCATTTGTACATACTAATACTCATAAAAAAGAACTCTAACGACTACGATTTAAACAATAAAGGTGCTGCTAGAAAACCTTCTTAACGATAAATATTTAGAATCTGAAGCTGAAATGTAGATGAGGCGTTTGTGATACAAACATTGTGTTGTTTCAATCGGGAATACTGGCGATATCATCAGTGGGAGACCGGCATTCCTACTCCCATACACCTAATAAAGCTTTTTAAAAAAAATTAAACATAGCTCCTCTAAAGCCTACTATATAAATAAGAAATATATAGTGCCTCGAATGTCTACTATACATATAACAAAAAAAATATTATATCGGATATGAGTGGAAAATTATCAAATAAATTAAAAATGTATACTATTTTAAAAATATATAAAATTTTGAAAAAAAATTTTAAAAATTGAAAGAAATAAAAAATTTTCAAAAAAATTGAAAAATTGTGTCATAAATAAGATATTTTGGAAAAAAATAAGAAGTTTTAAAAAAATTTTAAATTTTAAAATTTTTGAAAAAATTGAAAAAGTAGAAAAATTTAAAAAGAAATTGAAAAATTTAAAAAGAAATTGTAAAAAATTGAAAAATTAAACAAATTTGGACAATATCTAAGAAAATGAATGAATTATTTTTAATTTATAATTTTTAATGATTCATAAATATATTCGTTTGGCTGGGCCCTAGCCGGCGCCCCTGCATCCCACCCTACGCCCCTCCCTGTATACTGTTATGCTCATACAATTTTATTTTACTCTTCTTTCTATATCAATATTATTAAGGATGTAACCCGAATCAGATACCTATTTGTTGAAAAAAAACGTAACAATATTTGAGCTAATAATATACTACAGTTCACCTGTCTCTCGTGCTCGGACTTCTCATTCTCGTTTCAAAAAATTGTATATATAACGCGTGCGCTCAGCTCACCTGTTTCACGCACTAGTTGCACAATGTAGAAATAATAAATTAAGAATAAATACTATATTCAATGTAGAAATACTATATTCGATGTATGGGATTATATAGGAATGCTGATAGTCTTCACTGATGATATCACCAGCATTCCTGATTAAAATACCACACAAAAAATCGTCTATATTTAGGCTTTAGATTCTAAATATTTGTTTGTAAATTATGTACTGGTAGTTAAGGTAGATCTAGTGCATCTACTTAAGGTGCATCAACTACTGACACCAATAATCAATTGGGTTATTTATAAAAAAAAAGTTTAATCTGGAAAAAATGGTTTCGTATAGACTAAGATCTATAGAAACGAACTACATTAAAAGAATTTTTTTGAGTGACCGTATACGTGCAAAAATAATAATTAACGTTATTAAAAATTTCAAAAGATACAGTAAATTGTTACGCGACGGTAGCCATATTTATGACCTCATGGTTCAGAGTCTATGTACTGGCCATATCTCACATTAGATCGAATGCACAAGATGAAAAAGTACAGACAATACTCAAATTAGATTTATTCTTTTATAGAAACGATTGTTAATAATCGCTCAAAAACTAGATAAACATGCTAACTTAGTCAGATTCGTAATAATACTGTATCAATTAGAATACTTAGATTAAAGTGAGTTGATTTTAATGTTTATATTACGAGTTTTTTAGGTTATGTTATCAAAATGAACTTTGACGTCAATGATAAGTGGTGCGCAAAGTATAAGATTTGAAATTTAGTTCAACTTCAAATAAATAAAAAACATGTTTAAAGGCCTTATAATTCATTCAAACTATTTTATTATGCTATAATATAATATAATCTAATCTTTCGATTCCGATATTTTATGAAAAACGTGAAATAACCCAATTAGATAACATACAATATTCCTTATCATATTCATAAAATCTAACTGAAAATGTCGAGGATACTATCAGTATTTAAATGCCAGTATTTAGTACAGCATGATATAGAAACTTTCAGTAATACGAGTATTTATTTTTCATTGTATTTTATAAATAATTTCGAAATTATCAGTAGTGAATTTTTAAATTGTCATTTAAACCTATGGAAAAGAAAATCATAGATTATGAAAAAGGGAAGCAATAGCTGAACTTATGCAACTTTTGACTTTTTTATATGAAAATATATCATGCACGAATACAAAAATTACTAAAAAGTCAATTTTCCTAAAAAGTGCACTGAAGTTGTTTTTTCAGTTTTCCACTGCAGATATACACATATTTATTTCAAAGTTCTAGGTAATAATCATAACAACAGCTGAACCCATAGGTACGTAGTCGCATCAAAGTAGAGTTTTATTTAAGTTGACAAAATGAATCAAATCAGTTCTATCTCATTGCCCATGTATATGATTTCACATATTCGATTATGTACGATCCAATATTCCGGACTTGCTATATTGACACACTAAATATCAAAGTGCGAGTGCACCTGCGCCAAGCTACGTCCATTTTTCGACCGCATACACACATTCCGGTCTGTCTGATGGATTTTCAACTTTTCAGGCGTGCATATGCATACAAAGAGACATATACAGAGAACACCAGGTTGTCTGCCGCCTAGCACACCCTCATAGCACAACAACAGCTCATCCCTGAAATCGGTGTGCACAACTTTGCACACGATAGCTCTCTCTCTCTCTCTCTCTCTCTCCCCCTCTCTCTCTCTCTCTCTTTCTGCTGCTACACGCAATGTTTACTAAGCGCCGCTGCTTCCTCTCTTCTGATTCTCCTGTACGCCTGGCTTCCCGCAAGCTTCAGCTTCGCTTGCAGCAGTCGTGTACAACACGAAGAAAGAGAGAGAGAGACTGAGAGAGAGAGAGAGAGAGAGATAGAGAGAGAATTCGCTTTAGCGCGGCTTTTTCTCGTCCTTTCTCTTCCACCCTCGTTATCTTCTCTTTCTCGTTTACTCCGTGCAGGAAGCATCCTCCGCCCTCTGTCTGTCCGTGTGTATATCTATGCACCCGCGAGAGTATACTCCCTAGTCTCCCCGTCTCTTCTCCTCTTTCGCTTTGGCCTTTGCGACCTTTTCCACTCCCGTGACTTTCGCTCTGCTCTCTGCCGTCGTCGTCGTCTTTATCCTGCAGGAGTCGCGCGTGGAATTCAAGTGGAAAACACAGCGCGGAGTCTCTCCTCGCACCTTCTGCAGCGCGGCGATAAGTCTCGGAATCGTTTTCCGGTATTTTTCTTTGGACTTTCAGATTAGGGATCGTCGCCTCGGTGACTGCGTCTATCTAGCTTCCGCCCACTTGCGAGTTTGTCTTTGGGGCGATCGTTCGACGCCTCGCCTGGGCTCCTTGACCGATAAATCGATGCTCGCTCGAGCTGACGCGAAATCGCTTTAAAAGGATTTGATATGTTTGGGGTGGCTTGGCTTGTGTCTGCTATGGATTATAATGTATTGCTCGTAACTGGGTGGTTTTAATCGTTATTGTTTATGCAGTAAAAATGATATTAAAATAGTTATATTGTTTTGGTTGAATACACTAGATTGCCATTATTCAGGCAATTCTCGAAAGTTAGATATAATAATTACATACATACATTCATTCATTCGTTTGATAATCCAACAACTGAATATCCATTATTCATATATACTAGTAGGATTTCAAACGCAAATTCATTATACCAATTTGCGTATCGAATAGCAAAGTCCATCAAATTCGATTATTATTTAGATTATTGACTATGCTTTAATAAATTATGCATTAATAAATAAATATTGTATTAGGTTCAGTCCGACTAATGTATAAAAAAGACAAATGTGTCATTTTTACAAAATTAATTGAAATTTTAATAATTCAATAATAAATAGACGTATCTAACTCTTTTCAAGGTATGCTAAAGAATAAAGATTTTCATTGAAGAAAAAGATTTATCAAGTTCAACTTTTTTAGTAATAAAAAATTTATAACTATTTGCGACAATTCATGATACATATATGTACCATGTTGGACTGAATCTGTTAATAATGAAGAAAATGTGCATAAATACTGGGGACAAAAGATAGTAATTTCCAGGTAATAATTTGTGCTTGGATAATTGAAAAATCCTTACAAATATATAAATGTGAAAAGTTATTCGTTTGTTTGTTGTTTGTTATATAATCTCGCACGTACTACTGTACCAATCTTAATAAATCTTTAACGATTTTCTTCGTTTTGTTTTTGAGAAAACTATGAGCTGCATATACAAATTACAAATTATGCTTTGGTTTTCCAAAATAATTAAAAATACCTGATTTGAAAATTAATTTTTTCGTTTCGTTTGTCATTGTTTCGTGTGTTTGTTTGTTACTCAACCACGTAAGAGTAACTACGCAAATTTTAATAAATCTCTAACAATTTTGCTCGTTTTATTCCTAAGAAAATTATATAAGCTGCTTGCGAATTCCGATTTCGATTCCCAAGAAGAAATAAAAATAGGTAAAACGAACAGTTTTTTTATTATTATTATTATTACATAAAAACTGTTAATTGAAAAATTAAGAACGTAATATTATCACAATCATAATTAGCACCATTTACTAAGAAATAATCTGAAGCATCAAACCGCATTTCCGACTTTCAAAAAAACCCGTAAGATTACACAGCTCGCTTTCTTTTAATTGCTTCTCCCCCTCCCCCTCCCAGCACCTCGATTCAATCTCCAGCTCCTTCTAACCCACCATATCACCCCACCTCTGCCGCTCCTTTCCTCTCCCCAACCACGCGGGGATTTGTTTTTACTGCTCGCTATCCCAGTTCACGCTTATATAAAATCCCGGCGCACGGGCGATAAACGCGGGGGTTAAAAGTATATACCCGAACGCTAAAGTCGCGGAGAGGAGAATATTTCGCGGGTCGATCGCACCGCGTTGCGGAGGCTGCGATCGTAAAAAGCCCGAGCTCCGCTACTTAGCCGCGAGAGAGTGTGTGTGTGAGAGTGGCCGCGCGATCCCAACTTAATTATCCCTCGTCAATCTGGACTTTATAACGTTTGCGCGCGGTGTAAGCTTCCAGAGAAAGAGGGAGAGAGATGGTCTTGCAGGTGGATTTTTATTGCAGCGCCACGGCTTTTAGCGAGAGAGAATTATCCGCGTGTACTTTGCGCCGAGGTTGTGCGCGCTGCTTTAATAGGTCGTATTTGATTCCGTTGGTTGCGGTAACATTGGATTTGAAGTGAATTTTGGGAGGTATTTGAAATTTTGTCTTTTAATGATTGCATGTATAAAGTATATAATATATATATATATATATATATATATATATATATATATATATATATTATACACTGACCAATGTATGTATAATGTTGTCAAATATCTTGGAAAAATTACGGGAACCGTGTTTGCTAATTTTTTTTTTAAATTATCAGTAATATAGGATCAACGTGTTAGTTCCGCCCCCCGTCAAAAGTACGATTTTAAGTAAAACCTTATACCACATGAAAAGAAATTAGCCATAAGCCATATCGTCACATAAGTATTTCAAACTGTGGGGTTTACAATTAACATACATTTTTTACTAGTTTTAGAGGAAAATTCAATTATTTACTAATATAAAAGAATGCATAATATTTGTCCAACGATTTGTGCCAAAATTTCATAAACAGGTTTAATCACTTTGAAATGCGTGTTATTTGACTTCTCAGAACTACATACACTCTAAACCTAAAAGAATAAAAATTGATGTTAGAAAGAATAAAAGGAGCATTTTATTCTTTTAGACAAGTATAAAAGTGTGATTTTATTCTTTAGAGAATTTGTCAATGACTTACAAAGATTAAATTGTACAATTTACTCTTTTGTAAAGAATAAAGTTCAGCTTTTATTCTTTTAAAATAGTAAATGATGAATTTTATTCTTTACAAAAGAATAAAGTCAAGAAATTATTCTTTATAAAAGAATAAAATACCACCCCGCTATTTTAAAAGAATAAATAACGGATTTTATTCTTTACGAAAAGAATAAACAGAGAATATTATTCTTTGTTTAAGATATATAAATATATATATATATATAAGAACACGTATTTTGTAGTTCTACTGATGTACTAACCATCAAATCCTTAGAGATTACTTTTCACCTAAAAAAATTATGACACTCGCTGATCACCTCAGTCAGAGTAATTCCACCAAAAAGTCGTATTTAAAAAACTAGAAGACCTTGACACTCCAAATTTTGTGTCATAGTTTATTAGGCTCAAAGAAGAAGGAGACAAATATTTCCAAGGCTTTAGATAATCTTATTTCAATTTTATGAAAAAGAGTCTTATACACAAAATAGCATATATGTATACCTATATATGTATACCTATATATATGTCAAATGGTTCAATCACACCTAAACTTAAAAGGGAGTAATTAATTGAAACATTTAATTTTTCATTTTGTTTTTATTGTGTGTTGAGGTGAAACTAACTTACATACAAAATTTGAAGTCTTTAAATCTTATACTTTATGAAAAAGTCATTTTATGGTAATTCTAGTTCCACCGACGCTTGGATTTTGAAATTACATATATACTTTCTTACTCGCTAGAATAACCAAGGGTCTTGTGTAGATCCAAGCAAGTTTTTATTATATGTTGAAGTGGAACTAACTTACATATAAAATTTTAACTCTCAAACTCTGTTGGTTCAAGAGCAACGCTACTTTAAAGAAAATTTTAAGCTTCCGTTACCTCAATTTCAACAATTATTTTTTGGGTTAAACAAATTTCTACAGTCTTCATTAAGACTATTGAGTTAATATGGCTTATTTAAGTTGATTAAA
The DNA here is from genome assembly GCA_949152435.1 of Gastracanthus pulcherrimus. Lineage (NCBI taxonomy): Eukaryota > Metazoa > Arthropoda > Insecta > Hymenoptera > Pteromalidae > Gastracanthus > Gastracanthus pulcherrimus. Next base: position 145,772,952 of record OX424575.1, on the reverse strand, counting down.
GTGAATAATTAAATGTTTTAATTGATTAATCACTCCCTTTTAAGTTTAGATGTGATTGAACCATTTGACATATATATAGGTATACATATATAGGTATACATATATGCTATTTTGTGTATAAGACTTTTTTTGATAAAATTCAAATAAGATTATCTAAGGCCTTGTAAATATTTTTCTCCTTCTTCTCTGAGCCTAATAAACTATGGCACAACATTTGGAGTGTCAAGGTCTTTTAGTTTTTCAGATATGACTTTTTGGTGGAATTACTCCAACTGAGGTGATCAACGTCTCTCATCTTTTTTTTTGGTTGAACAAGTTTCTACAGTTTTCATTAGAACTGTTAAGTAAATAAGGCTTATTTTACATGTTTAAAGTACAATATTACATGATTTAATCAAATAATCCTACTGCTGAAAGTTTTACAACAGATTTAACACCTATGTGGTTTTAGATACCTATGTGTTATTTTGTGAATAAGATTTTTTTTGACAAAATGGAAAAAAGATTATCTAAGACTTTGGAAGTATTTTTTTCTTCTTCTTTATGCCTAATAAACTATGACACTAAATTTTAAGTGTCTAGGTCTTTTAGCTTTTAGATATAACTTTTTGGTGGAATTACTCCGACTGAGGTGATCAGTGAGTGTCATAATTCTTTTTAGGTTAAAAGTAATCTCTAAGGATTTGATGGTTAAGTACAACAGTAAAACTACAAAATAGGTGCTCTTATATATATAAGAACAAACTATTTTATAACTTTTGCATATACTTCATACACCAATTTTAAACATTTAAACAAAAAATAAAAATCTATCCATACTGAGGAATGATTTGTTCATACAAAAATTCCATTTAGACATTTTGATTTTCATTTATTCAATCAAAAGTGACAGCCAAAATAATTATGGGTGTACGTATTGGAGTACTTTCTTTTATTTAAAGTATTTAAAATAGCCTTCATAGTATAGTATTGGGAAAAATATTGTTTATAATCGAGCTGTCGAGAACCAACCACTTATTAAATTACGCTTATTCAATTATACTTCTTTGTTTGATATTAATTTAATTAATTAGTATATTAAAATATATTAAAATTAAAGTATATTAAAATAGTTATAACACTTCACTTCATCAATACATTAGAAAAATATTTACCAAAGAAAGAATGAAAATAAATTCTTTTCACTAACAAATAATTATTTCTGAAGCTACTATAATTAATTCAGTAAAAAGTTTGATATATCTTGCAAAAAATGTCAATGTGATGGTATTATATTGATAAACTCAGACGAAAGATTCAAAAAATGTATCACTTCTTTATTCCACAAATACAGCTTTACATAAATCAAAGTAAATTGAGCTTCGGCGTAAAAACTTGGCTGCACCGAGACACGCAGATTTAAAATATTCCCCCAGCAACTATAAAAATCCATTGCACAAAAAATGCAGCGTTAATCAAAGAAACAAGGAAACAACAGAAAAGAGCTCGTACAGTTGTACCCGAGCGTACTGAACACCGCGCAGCAAAGCGAAAAACCATCCAGCTTCCACTAGAGGACTTGCGGGGGGGGGGGTGGGGGGGGGGCGAAAAAGCACGGTACAAAATCGCTTCTTTTCACGCGCCCCGCTAGAACGCTGAAATCCTCTTTCCGTCGCTCGTCTGCGGGAAAAAGCCACTGTACCACAACAACGTCGAATCTCACGGCAGGGAGAAACGATTCTCGCTCTCTGCAGCAAGTAGGATATATAATAAAGCTCGAGCTCCAGCTGCAGCGAGCACTCGGTTAGCGCGAGAGAATGAAAGACCGCTGCGCGGAAAAAGAGAAACACGAGGGACACGCGGCGCACGGAAGGGCGAAAAAGCAAAGAGAGAGAGAGAGAGAGAGAGAGAGAGAGAGAGAGAGAGAGAGCGGAAAGAGCGAAAAATGCAAAGAGAAAGAAAGAAAGAGTAAATTGGCCGCGGGCGCGTATATATACATACACGTGCATTCGAGAGAGTAAGAGAGAACGAGAGCGCGCGCGTAATTCCTTCATGGAAAATTCAGGGTTTTTCATTAGCGCCCGAGCGTCGGCGTCGGCGGCTCTTTTTCTCTCTCTCTCTCTCTCTCTTTCTCTCTCTCTATTTCCACCTCCTCGTCATCAAGTTTCTCTCCCCCGGCGCCAGTTTGTTCGCGGCTTATAAGCGCCGGGCGCGGAAAACTTTGTGCAGAAAATTCTGTGATGTAGAACAAGCTACCCTGCTCGGCGGTGCATATTTCATATATTATTTTGCGCGGCAGCTTGTGTTTGCCCAGGCTTCCTCCCTCCCGCCTCGTCTAACCACTATATATACCTATACCTATCTCGCTTTTAGCCGTCGGCGGAACAAAGAACCCTCAGAGCGGCTCTCGCAAGCGCCTCTGGCGTTAATATTTTAAGCACACTTTTCTTCTCTCGCTTTCCGCGCTCGCCGCCTCCCTTCCGCTATGTAGGTACTTTCTGGAGAGTCGTTCTTGATTCAAGCCGCGCGCGGGGGGTTTCGCTCTTCTCTTCTCTTCTCTTCTCTCTTCTTTTTCGCAGGGGAGCTCGCGAATCCTTCGGGGACCATAAGCGAGACTGAGAGGGAGAGGGATGAATTTTGCAAGGCAAATTAAGTGTGCGGTTTTACGACAGTGGCTTTCACACCAAGAGTCCAAGTTTGCCCTGCGCGCGCACGCGCGCTCACTCGCGGCAGCGTCTGTCGCTCGCTCGCCGCGCTCGAAACTGTGTATGTTTAAGGGGGAGGGGGGTGGCGATGTATAGCGGACCGACGGATTGTTTGAAGTGGCTCTTTCGCTCCCTCGTATATAGTGCTACTGGAGAATATAGTAGCACCGCGCGCACTGGCACAGCAGTGGTGCAGCAAAGTCGCGGGGTTGATAGCTATACAATGCTACGGCCATTACGCGCCCAGCCAGTGCTGGATTCGGGGGTGTATATATATTTATCGTGCAGACTGGTGGCTGCTGCTGTGGGGCGCTTTCTCGTTTCTCTTTCTTGTGTTTCTACTGCCGTCGATATTTGCTCTTTTGCACACTGAGAGACATGTTTTGCTGGGCAATTGAAATTTGGTTGGTTTCGTAAAATGAAAAAAAAACAATATTTAGTTGCCGCAGTGATTCTAATACTTACTGTGGCTATTTTTCTACTCCACAGATACGGTATAGTCAAGATAACGGTATGACAGTACAACCTCCCGGCACTGTGAAACTCGGCCAGCCAATTAGCGTCGAGCATCAGGACCGAATTAGGTCATAATAATTACTTTGCCCCGTACCTTCCCCATAATCAAATACACTCAGTACAATTGATTTTATGCAGTTTTATTAAAAAAAAGCTTTGTATAAAAATCTATATAAATTTAATTCAGGGTGTTTTAATTTAATTCTACCACAGGGAAAAACCCAGAAATCCTGAAATTCACAGGGAATTTTAGGGCCACTCAGAGAATTTACTTACAAGGAGAACACCAACCCGGCGGAACTCGCATTTTAGTGAGCCTCTCGGATGTGATTTTTGAGATATGAACTATCTGACTCCAAATATACTTTTTCTTAGTGAAAAAATGTAAAAGATATTTAATCTGAGCCAAAGTTATTAACAATTGTATAGGGTGATTTAAAAAGCTTGAAAAATAAACGAAATTAAAACAGTTTTATTTCCTCGAATACTTATGCATTTTCAGTCTCCATCTTTCATTGTTAATTACTTTGGCTCAGATTAATAATTTTGGCGTTACAGATCTTAAACTAAAGCTCTCTTTGCCTACTTTTATTATCTTTTGGAGCATTTTCTCTAATTTTAACACATGCATAGTTATAATTACTAGAGGAGGTACCTATTTCACTAAAATAACGTATATTTGGAGTAAAAAAAGGTTATAAATACCTCAAATATAAAGGCCCATTAGAACGAACTATGGTTGCTAGCATTGAAACAGCTTGAATTAGAAAAGAGAATACTCAAACACTATAAGATTTTTAGTCTGCTCAAAATTTATAAACTTTTTTTAGAAAGCTGGTTAGATGAAAATATTGGCCTTATATGACGAGATAGCTCTAAATGCATTAACATTATCCATATGCTTAATGTTAATAAACCGTAAATATATAAATATACTGCTAATGTTAATATTTTTAGCTATACCTCGTCATGTATGCTAGGCCTATTCAAACCAATTATGATGGATACTAGGGTTAATTTCCAGATACTAGTAAATATTTTTAAATGTTTCATAAAAAATAAAAAAATTATGACCCATATCTTGGCCTCTCTGCTTATTAGTAAAATTATCTAAACACAAACTTCATCGTTAAGTGGAAATTTCTGCAATGTATTTATTTAAAATAATTGATCGTTTAGAACGCATTAATCTTATTTCGCCTTAAAACGTATCTGTCTCTTTATATACGAATTTATATTTTCTTGTTTAATATTCTTCATTCAAAAAAATTTTTGATTGCTTATTTCTTGGGTATATTATTCGTCTTTTGATGAAGATTTTAAATCAAAAAGAATTTTCAAGATTCATCTAATCGTTTTTTGTTGTATAACGTTTTTTCATTCTATATTATATTTTACTTTTAAAAAAAATTTTTGATCGCTGATTTCTTGCGTATTACGCGGTAATTTTTTACCAATAAAAGCTCATTTTTTACATTTTTCGACGGAGATTTAAAATCAAGAAGAATTTTTAAGATTTATCGATTATTTTCTTTTTTATAATGTTTTTTCACTTCTATGATATTCATTTATTTTCAAAAAATATTGAATGGCCTTTTTCTTCAGTATTATGCGGTATTTTGTGGCCATTCAAAGTTCTTTTTTTATTTCTTCATTAAGATTTGAAATAAAAGAAAACATTAAGATTCATCGATTCGTTTTTGTTTTATACAGCTTTTTAATTTTTATGATATTTTTGTAATAAATTAATAAATCCGTTGTACATAAACTCGAACAAAATTACAAAATTACGAAAAAAATGTATTTATTAAAGTAGTATAGATTTATTATATTCATAAATATAGTTTGATCAACAATTATAACGTTGAACAGACTATTATTGTCAATTGGAAAAAAAAATTTTTTCTAACATATTTGAATAGATTGTAGTATATTTCCTTTGTAAACTTTTGGAATTTTATCTATTTACATGAAAATTGAAAGAGATATGACGCCAATCCGAAGATTTTGGTGACGTCAGGATCATACGGTGGCACCTTTGATATCGTTATTATCGTGACTCTATTAAAATAGTACTTGTGTAAAATAATCCTGTGCTCAATCGTATACTACTGTTGGGGACATGTGCATAATAAATTTGTGTATAATTTTTCGGTGTACAATAAATAACTTAACATTTTGCTATTAATTTTATGTGCATAACAAAATTGTGCATAATAACTAGCTTCATTTTTTTAAATTTAATTAAAAATATTGTTTAAAAGTAAAAATATAATGTGTAGAACATTAATGGCGTATTTTTATGTGTAAAATAATTAAGTGTATAATTATTATGTGTAAGAACTGCTCTATGCCATCGTGATGTCGTAAAGAAACTTTAGAACGCTATAACTTTCTCAAATAAAGTTCAATTACAAAAATTCAAAATGCATTATACATTGACTTACGATTTTTACTAAATAAATCCATGCCGACAGAAAAAAACGGTGCCAATTCATTGGTACTTAGATTCCTCAAACTAGATTAATTGTTCCAATGTGAAATTCTTTATTCTAATAAATTAATTTTAAATTGCTATATCGCTTTCTAAATAATACCTCAAAAAGGTGTGATTTTTCATCATTGATGGTTTGACAAAAGATAATTTTTTACTAAAATTACAGAACGATAGGTAATAATCCTTATTACAGCAATTTTTTATCTGTAATTAAAATTATTTAAATATTTAAATTAACTGTAATCAGATGTTAGTACGTAGATTCACCGAATTCCTAATCATTTAAAATTTTGTGAACGATTTGCCATCATTGATTTCCGAGATATAACCGTTTATACTAAATATGACTTTTTTCGTATATAAGAAAAGAAGGGAAAGAGCCTATCTAAAATGTACGGTTGTAAAAGATACGCACGCACACCCACACAGCCACACACACATACACACACATACACACATATACACACACGCATACACACATGCACATACACACACACACACACACATTGATATATGCATATACATACATAAATGTGTATGTGTTTGTGTGTGTGTTGAGTAACTATCGAATTGTCCGTGAGAAGTACTGAGTTGTAGGTGTTATCTCAGTATGTACAGGGAGGTAATAAAACTCGTCTCCTACTACTGGCTATCTATTCATGCCGTGTTCTTAATATTGTTCCATTTCATTTTTGTCGTGCTAAAGCTTTTACTATACCTACTCTATTATTAACAGAAATTTCAATTAGCATGTTACAAACATATGCTACTTTGAACTAATTAAATAAACATTATTATAAGTAGAAACAGTTAAGCTTGGACTTATATTGTTATAGTATATTTTACCCAATATCAGAGCTATAAATAGCTGTAAATATGAGCTTTTAAGGTTAGAAAAGCAACTTTTCTAACTTTTTATGTGGATATAAGCTAAGAAAGTGGAGTACAACATAAATATTGCGAAAAAATATAAACCGATTTGTATGACCTATTTTAAGAGTGAAAAATTTAAAAAAAATTATATAAGAATATAGTTTATCGGGGTTTTAAGTATCGCATACCTCTTCAAAAATTCTGAAAAAATTCACACAAGTAAAAAAGCAAATAAGGAAGACAAAAAAATTGTTTTTTTATGTTTTAAAATACGTGAATTAGTAAAAGAAATGTTTGTATTTTTGAAATACAATTTTGAGGTTATGTTTGTCGACAAAAGTATTTTAGACAAATTTCCTCAAATTTTGTGATACAAAGTGAAGCTACCCTAGTGGAAATGACAAATCTGAAAAACTGTGAAGAAAATGTGAGAAAGTGTGAAAAACTGTGAAAATAAACATACTTTTGGAACATCTGTTACAAACAAATATGCATATTTTTTCAGTCTTTTACAGTTTTTCACAGTTTTTCACAGTTTTTCATAGTTTTTCAGAGTTTCTCAAACTTATAAAAAACACGTATTTTATCTAATAAAACTTGCACAATTTTTCACATTTTTTCCGTTGCATTCTCTTATATCAAGACAATTACAACTGTAAGAAATTGTGATAAAATGTAAGAAACTGTGAAAAACTGTGAAAAACTATGTAGAAAATGTGACAAAATTTACGACATTTTCTATAATATTTTTTAAACACAGTTTCTCACAGTATTTCACAGTTAGTAGATTCCACTAGGCACCCTGTAAGTTTCAACCAAAACAACCGGGAACAGCCAGAAAAAGAAATAAAAGAGTAAAAAATACATTTTTAAGATTAGCTCAAAATTAAAAATTATATTTTTGTAATACAAGTCGAGAATAAATATTCAAAAAGTCCAATACAACCAAGGCAAATTTAACATTGTTAATCGGCTAAAGCCTTTGCTTTAGTACAAAAAGATACCAAATAAAATTTGCTATGGGTATCAATTGTCAGAATTTCAATTTGATCAATTTTAAAAATTCTCTACTTGGACAATACTTTTACGCATTTTCGAGCCCTAATGTCCTTATTGCATGCGGTCCTTCAATTACTCAATATAAAATTTTCTTAAGATACAAAATGCACAGAATATAATTATTTTGTCACTTTTAAACATATGCAGGTCATTTTTTAAAATTACCTATACAAAAATAAACAAAATCTGTATATAGCTTCATCAAACTTAATCGATCTAATCTAATATATTACTTTACATTGTTTTGCTTCCTCAAAGAGGAATCTTTGTGATAGTAAAAAAAATGAGTTTTACTAAAAGCATGTTAGAAACATAATATTAGAAACAGGAATCAAAATCAAACTATTTTTAGAAAATGTACGTATAGATGTGTGCATGTGTGTATGTGTTTGTATGTAGGCATCGATATCTCGAGTAATCCGTGGTGAAATTTAATGTTCTAGGGCTTATTTCGTTGGATTTCTTACACGAAGCGGGCACAATAATAATATTTTATTTTTACAGAGTACTTTTGTTTTTTAACGATTTTTTGATTTTTGCGTTTTAGTTTTTCGGTCTTTTTGGTATGTTAAAAATAATATCATCGATCCAGTTTCCTATCTTTTGTTATAAACGTCATTTTTTGTTTGAACGGTGATTTCTCTGAAATATATATTGGAAAATTTTTGAAAAAAAAATTAACATGGTTAGGATAATGGAGAAGATTATTCTGTAAATTTTTTGAGTCATTTTATTTTTCTATACTTAAGAAAAAAATCATTATGTAAAAAAAAATCGTTTTTCTATGCAAATGATAACTTGAGTAAAATGGCATTTATTCCTTCTGAAATTTACCAAAAATGTAGCTTTTTACTATCTCTCTTACTATATGAGGTTATTAACAAAGAATTAAAGTTGAACACTAAAGTTATAGAAGTTCATCCAACAACATACATTTTTGATCCTGTATTACAAACATAACTAAGAAATAAAGAATCCCCAAGTATTTTTGTTCGCGGAGAGCTTTTTTGTAGAAGGAACGGGCGCTTTCCTCCGAAGAAAATCCGCACAGTCTCAGCTCTGAAATCTTTGTATATCACAAGATCGTATCGGTAAAAAGAGAGCGTCAGGCGAAAGAGAGTGGGAGAGAGATGGCTATCTCTTGCGCCCGCGCGGCAGCAAAGTGAAACGTTGATTTATGGTTTTGTAATAATCAACAGGTACATGTGAAAATATACTTTATTGTGCCGATGCTATCGGCTGAGCGTCGATCTCGGGGATAGATATGCGCAACACGCGGCGGTATTAAGGGAAATTTTGAGCTTAATGCTTTTCGAAGTGCGAGTTTCGTGTGGTGGACGCAGTGGGCTTGACTTAATTTATGTGTGTTTGTTAAGGGTGACCGGTTAGCAGAAATTTATGGAGACACACAGTGTATCTGATTTCGCTGTGTTTTATGTATGCTTTATGAGTTGTCGATTTCACACTTGATAGATTTGTAAATTTATGTAGTATTGTTTCGCTTCGAAGATTGATTTTAATGGATGTCTAAGATAATTAATGACTGACTATCAACGTTTCATTAGTATCTATTATGAGTAATTATTTCTATTTAACCTACTTTATTTAATTGTATACTGTCAATATTTCTATTCAGCTATCATCGTAAGGACAACTTTTTTTATAACATAACTTCAAGGTAATTCTAAAATATCTAAAGAATGTTGTGTATCACAAGTAAAGCCACCTTTTTTCACAACAAATTTCAGAAAACATTTTTTATATACCAATTAAATTTAAATTGAATTAAATGTAGACTGCAATTTGAAAATAGTCACACATTTGTATGTATAATATTTCAGTATTTTTAAATTATAATACTGTAAAGTTTCATTTTAGACAATAATTTGATTCTAACTTTACACGTTACTATGCAGTTATAGACGTTTATATTGTATTCAATTATCAATAATGTCTTGCTTTAAGCCTGGCGAAAGTATGAGTGAAAATTGCTACCTGTTGTGAAGAAATCGGCTTGATAAAACTTTCAAAAACTTATCAGAAAAAACATAGTGTTTTTTGCCTCGAATTATTAGTAGTTTGATTATAAATAATTTGTTTCCGTTGATGAAAATATTTTCATTAGTTGCTTGGTTAAAACTAGATAATTCCTATTTGTTCCGTTCAAAACCAGATAATTTCTATTTCGTCTAATCAACACTTGATGACTCCATAGAGTCTGATCATTGTATAAACTTGAAATATTTTTAAGCATAGCTAAATGTATAAAATGTATATAAGGTCATCATCAAATTATATTCTAACTACCCGAAAACAACATCTCTCAGTTTTTTTCTAATTCCATCTAAATGTAAAAGTTGATTTACCGCTTTTGTTCCGCCACTCCTGGTGAATTTTTCAAAATCCCCTATAATACAATCATTTTCACCTTCGAAACTTCAAACAACGCGATTCCCCTCTCCCTCCCAATAAAATTAATTATATTCAAGATCACTGTACCCTGTACCAACATGTACTGTAGCTGCATCTCGAAGCAATATAAGCACACTAAAAGACCCATCGGTCGCCGCGAGCTATGGCCCGAGCTCCGCACGGCTCCGCGTACTCGCGGTCGGTATACTACCCACACACACGCACTTCGCATATATAATGCACCGCATGCACTCGCAGTTCCAAGGCCATTCAACCCACGAGCCAAGCTCTTCGACTAGACGCACAGTATTCAAACGTATCCTACGCGATATACGTATTCGTACGTTGTATACCACTCATATAGGTGGACTAGGAGAGGACGTGTAGACTGCTCGTGGCATATATTCTCGCTCTCCTGCGCCTACGAAGGCTGGAGTGAAGCCTGCACCTTACCCTTTGTGCGTTCGCATTCGTGCACGGGAATACAGCGCGTGGGTATGAGGATATGGAAAACGGGTTGAGGGAAGCCGCAAGGGTAACTGCGACCGAGTGCTCTGGCTATACATTTTAGATAAGGGCAGTGGTGTTGCGAAGAAGTTGGTTGTTTTGAGTGGTTCGCGAAGTTTGCAGAAATACATTGTAGTGGTTAAGATTGTATTGACTAGGCGATAGGAATCAAAGTTTAGTTTTTCACTTGAAATTGATTTTTATTCATCGTATGAAGTACTTTTTCAATTTTTGAATTAGTCGATCCATGATGGAAAATATTTAACAAAACAAGATGAACCATGTTAACACTGAATTGAATCAATATCAAGCTACTTTTATAAACGAAATATGTTTATGAATTTGGGTTGATTATTTGCAATCGCAAAAAAACAGTGATACTTTTGTTTAATATTATTTTGTTAAGTATCTCCCATGAATTTACTAAGTCAAAAATTGATAATGCCCTTTTTATCATGAATGATTATTTTTATTTTTATTTTATTTTGTTTAATTATCAACGGGCGATAAGCCCTTTTATACAAAAATACATATTAACATATTTATATATGGCGTTGGTGAATTTACGTGTACTGAGTGATAATGCTCTGCATCCACAAATTATATATTTTACTCGGCTGTTAATAGGATGACACGAATGTGGAACAATCTCCCAGTTCAGGTTACTCTCATTGAGAACTTTTATAATTTTAGGAGTGCCTTAAGAATAAGGCTGTTAATAGGATGACACGAATGTGGAACAATCTCCCAGTTCAGGTTACTCTCATTGAGAACTTTTATAATTTTAGGAGTGCCTTAAGAATAAGGCACTCCTAAAATTATAAAAGTTCTCAATGAGAGTAACCTGAACTGGGAGATTGTTCCACATTCGTGTCATCCTATTAACAGCCGAGTAAAATATATAATTTGTGGATGCAGAGCATTCAGCTAGTGGTCTAGGATTTCTCAGTTCATAGGTTAACTCTCTAAATGAGAAGAGATCAATTAATTCACTACATGTTATAAAATTGCTTATGATATTTCTTACAAGAGCAAGATCATAGAAATTGTGCAAAGACTTTACAGAACCCAGTCCTACCAAAGATGCTATATGAGTATAATCATGATTTTCAACCGCCATTGGTTGACCCATTTTATAAGAAATATACCTTAGAAATTTATGCTGAACAGATTCAAGTTTAGTTATGTGCGAATTGTAATGAGGTGTCCAAATTTGAGATCCATATAGCAAGGATGGCAAGACAAGAGTTTTGTAAAGGTACAAGAGTGTATTTACATTCTTGAAATCTTTCGCTGACCTTAAAATAAATCCAAGGGTTTTAAATGCTTTAGCAACACTAATATCTAGGTGTAGATTGAATTCAAAAGAACTTTCAAAAGCAATACCTAGATCTTTCTGATAATCAACATAATTTATAAATACATTATTTATCATGTACTGAAACATAATTAGATTTTTGGTATTCCTACAGAAGGATAGGACTTTGCATTTCTCAATGTTTAAAGTTAATCTATTTAGTCTAGACCAGTCAATTATGCAATCTAGATCCTGTTGAATTTTTGATTGATTCATCGGAGAGCGAACAATAGAGAAGATTTTTATATCGTCAGCAAAAATTAAAATCCTAACATTTTTTAAACCAGCTGAAACATCATTAATAAATAAAATGAAAAGCAGAGGACCCAGATGGGACCCCTGTGGTACACCAGAAGTTACTATAAAATGATCCGATAAATGACCACGAATCCTGACTATTTGTTCTCTCTCCGTTAGATAAGACTCCAGCCACTTTAATAAAGAACTGGAGAAACCTAAACTGTGTAATTTTTGTAGAAGAATGCCGTGATCTACTGAGTCAAAAGCTTTTACAAAATCAAGATAAATTGAATCAACTTGATAATGATTTTGAAGAGCTCTTGAAATATAATCACTATATAATAGTAAGTTTGTAATGGTGGATCTACCCTTTACGAAGCCATGTTGAGAATCAACTATTAAATGAATGGATTTATCAGTTAATTTAACAGCCATGATGGAATAAAGAATTTTCGCAAAAGAGCCCATGATAGAAATAGGTCTATAGTTTTTAATATCTGATTTATCGCCAGCCTTGAAAATGGGTATCACAAAAGATTTTTTCCAAATCTTTGGTATTTGACCATTACTCAGTGACTGATTAAATAATATACATAAAGGCTTTAAAATAGCAGGTTTACACATTTTAATAAAATAAGGAGGAATCCCATCAGGGCCAGCAGATAAATTGCTCTTTAAATTATTTATAGCAGACGCAATGTCATTACTGGTTATATAAAAAAACTGATCTTCATTACAAACTGATAAATTGAAAGGACTAGAGTGCGAGTAGACTGAAAGAAAGTGACTAGCGAATAGATTGCAAATTTCCTTAGTCGTATTGGCTTTCGTCGTGTTTAGAAACATACTATCTGGAACGCCATTAGATTTAGATAAACTATTTACATAATTCCAGAAACATTTTATATTTTTTAAAGAACAGGATTCAATAGACTTAATGTAATTTTCATAATCCATTTTCGAACGACGTATACACATAGCACGTAATTTCTTAAAGTTAATATAGTCATCTAATAGGTTAAATTTTAACCACTATTTATGCACTTTTTTCTTATTAATAATTAAGCTAATTAGTTCACTAGAATACCACTTTGGATATTGACTGGTGAGAGATCTTTTTTTGGGGACATGATTTGCAATAATTTTGTTCAAGTTATTATAAAAGATATCAACATTTGAAATAATGTCACCATTTAAAGTGTCGCACCAGTCAATATTATCTAAACTAGAATTTACAGTCTCATAATTAGTATTAAAGAAATCAAAGCTTTCCAACGAAGGTTGAATATCCTGGTTGATATTTCCAAATATTTTAAAGAATGCAGGATCATGATGAGATTCTATAGGAAGTAGATAGTCCAACGATGGTACTGTATTTATATTATTTACATCATATGTTGAAAATAAAAGGTCTAGTGAGTAGCCTTTTTCAGAATGAGGAGGAAAATGTTGATACAATCCTAAGTAGGCAAAACTATTCATCACAGCTTCAGAGTTTTCCTTAATTAAAATATCAGTGCTATTGCAAGTTGCAAAAAGAGTTTGATTGTTTTCCCATATAACTTTTGGTAGGTTATAGTCACCAGCGATGATAAAATGATGATCTTGATGTAATGGGTGCATACGTTCAACACAATCAACATGCTTGATATAATTAAGCGTAACCGATCTGGGAGGTATATAACAAGCACATATAACTAGCTTGTCTAAATGACTATTTACTTCAATAAATAACTGTTCTACTCCAAGATCGTCAACATGCAGAATATTTGACTTATAACAGGATTTTATTGCAACAAGCACCCCACCACCATAAGGTGCACTAGTAAAGTCATACCTGTCCCTCCTATAAACTTGATAACCGTTAAAGCCAAGTTCACTTGTATGAATACCTGGGTGAAGAAAAGTTTCAGTTAATATAATAATATCTGGACAGGGCGACAAGAGATTAATATTTTTCTTTAAGGTGGAGAGCTTTGTTCTGAGTCCATTGACGTTCTGGTAAAAACAGACCAAATCTTCTTTAAGTTTTTTGAAGGTTGTTGATGAGAACTGGTCGAGGCATTATTATTTGAGGGTATGCTTTGAGTATTATTATCGTCCTTATTATTGCTATTAATATCAATACTGACAATTTTAGGCTCACCTTTCTCATACCGTACTTTCTGTTTTATTGAGCTACTAGTTTTATTAAAAGCTTCTGCTTCAGCTCTAAGCTTACTATATTTCTCACGCTGATTTTTTGTATAGTCAGGAGAAACGTTAAGTTCGTCTGGAATAAGACTCCAATTTTTAAGTACTAATACTGCATCATTCTGTTGCAACGCCGTTACCCTAAGCGGGTCCTGGGCGTAGTCGTCCAGAGCGGACGGGTGGGTGCCTATCACCACTATACAGCGCGTCCTCAGGTTGCGGATAGAGGAACGACCCCTGAGAAAGAGGTTAGCTGCGAATAAAGCGAATAAGCAGTCGCGGACAGCCGATAGGCCCAGGCGTGGGTGTGATGAGCCCGCACTGGCGAACGCATTCATCTAGAAACACTACGCAAGCACCGCAACAACTACAAACACTATACAAAATCTTCTATCTTACTTTCTTCTTCTACCTTACTCTGTAATCTATCTCTTTTACCACACATTTCAAACAAAAAATGGGCCAAAAATCCTGCTGTCGTGGAGGATGCGGGAGCGATGACAACTGCCCTGAGAGGGGATGTGTAGAATGATTCGCCACCTGGTTTTACATGGCAACGAAGCCAGCGAAGGCGCGCTGCCTTGCAGGGGGGCGTTAGGATATGAGAATGAAACCGAGTGTGTCTGACGACGAGTTGACTGTGTCCTCGCCAAAGTCAGAAAGCTCTCATACTTAGTTCTAGGGAGGTATGAGGGTTATCACCCCTAGACGGATGGACTCACCTGCGATCGGAACAGGATCCAAAACGCGCGGGTTTAACTTACTATCATGGCTCAAAGAAAACAAAACCAAACCAAAACGAAAAGAAACTTGAGGGTGGGAACCTGGAATGTACGCAGTCTACACAGAGCAGGCGCGTTCCGGGAAATCATAAATGAAACTGAGAGGTACAATTTAGATTTGGTAGCAATACAAGAAACCCGATGGAAAGATAACGCGATGCTAGGATCCGGTAACTTCACCTTTTTATATGGGGGCGCGAGCGGGCATTCTCTAGGCACCGGATTTCTTGTTAACAAAAGCATCATACATTCCGTTAAAAGTTGCAATTTCGTGAATGACCGACTCTCGTATATCATCATCGACGGAGCGTGGTATAATTACGTGGTTATTAACGTCCACTGTCCCACGGAGGACAAAGAGGAACAAGTCAAAAATCTTTATTATGAAACTTTAGAGCAATTAATCGACCAATTCGCGTCTTACGACACCAAAATAGTAGTGGGGGATTTCAATGCTAAAATAGGGAGAGAGGAAATGTTTAGGCCCACCATAGGCAAAGAAAGTCTGCACGAAACCAGCAATGATAACGGTATTATGGTCATAAATTTCGCAGCCGCAAAAGATCTTATAGTCAAGACCACGTGCTTCAAGCACAAGGATATACACAAGGCAACGTGGACATCGCCGGATGGGGCCACGCACAATCAAATCGATCATTTTCTTATTGATAAGAGGCGCCACACGAATGTACTCGACGTAAGGACCTATAGGGGGGCGGATTGCGACTCAGATCATTATCTCGTAGTGGCCAAATTAAGAGCCAGATTAGTAGCCGGTCAAAATAGTAAGCGAGCGAACAAAGTAGAAACCTTTGATATTGGAAAACTACGAAGCGGGATAGAGCGAATCAAGTACCAAGTAGAAGTTAGCAACCGATTTCAGGCGCTCGAGGAAACGGATGAACAGACGGGAGTAGATGACGATCCGAACAGGTTGTGGGGGGCTATCGAAAAAACTATAAAAGGGGCCGCGAATAAAGTACTGGGTAAGAAAAAAAGGCCGAAGAGCAAACCATGGTTTGACGAAGAGTGCGAACTCTGGTTTGAAAGGCGCAAGAAGGCTAAATTAGATAGTGTACACAATGAAAGCGATAGGGCCGTAGAAGAATACCATGAAATAAGAAAGCAAGTACGTGTGATTTACAGAAACAAGAAGCGCGAGTATCAGAAAAATGAAATTAGAAAAATAGAAACTAATAGTAGGGAAAATAACCCGCGCGAGATGTACAAAGGAATAAACGCTATTAGGAAGGGTTTTCAGAGTAGATCGCAGTTAATGAAGGATAAGGACGGGAACCTCGTGACAAGCGAAAATGAACTATTGAAATTATGGAAAGATTATTTCGATAAGTTATTAAACGTGCATGAAAACTCCGAGGAAATGGGAGACGAAATCCACACTGCTGAACTCCATATGGACGAAACGACCTACAAAGAAGTAGAGGCCGCGATCAAAAAGCTAAAAAACAATAAGGCCGCAGGAAACGATTCTATACCAGCTGAACTACTTAAATATGGAGGCACCGCGCTTACATCTAAAATTTTTTATCTAGTATGTGCTATTTGGAGAAATGAAACAATACCAGAAAATTGGAAAGAATCCATCATCATACCGATCTTCAAAACGGGAGATAAAACAGACTGCAATAACTACCGGGGAATCTCACTTTTAGCTACCTGCTACAAAGTTCTGTCAAACGTAATACAGGCCAGACTCACACCATTCGCGGAAGATATAATAGGAGATTATCAGTGTGGATTCCGGAGCAACAGGTCAACGAGCGATCAAATGTTTACCATAAGACAATTATTAGAGAAAAAGTGGGAATATTGCGAAACTATACACCAGCTATTTGTGGACTTTAAGAAAGCGTACGACTCTGTCAAACGAAGCAAAATGTATGAAATCCTAGTGCTCCTTGGCGTACCAAAAAAACTCGTAAAATTAATTCAAATATGTCTGAACGGAAGCACTGGAAAGGTCCGAGTAGGCGGTAATGTATCCGAATCGTTCATGATACGCGACGGTTTGAAGCAAGGTGACGGGCTTTCAACGGTACTCTTTAACCTGACGCTAGAGCATGTTGTTAGAAAAATGCAGGCTAGCGAGCTAGGCGCAACACTCAACGGAACAACGCAAATTTTAGGCTATGCGGATGACTTGGATATAGTGGGAGATAATGGTGAAACGGTGGCGAGAAATGCGGAAATCCTTATAAATGCGGCTAAAAACACGGGGTTAGAAGTGAGCGAATCGAAAACGAAATATATGATCATGGAGAAACTGGGCATTCGCGAAGCAGAGGGGGATCTCAGAGTCGGAAATTTCACTTTTGAAAAGGTTAGCGAATTCAGATATTTAGGTACAACTATAAATGATCGAAACGAAATTAAAGCCGAGATTAATAAGAGACTTCATTCGGGTAATGCCTGCTTCTACGCTGTGAACAGATTACTTAAGTCAAAGCTACTGTCGAAAAATGTCAAAATAAGGATATATAGGACTATAATAATGCCGGTAATCTTGTACGGGTGCGAAACCTGGGCGCTCACTAAAGCGGAAGAAAATCGTTTTAGGGTATTTGAAAATAAGGTTCTGCGGAAAATATACGGGCCAAAGAAAGATGAGGAAACTGGGGAGTGGAGGAAACTGCACAATGACGAGCTACATAATTTGTACGCGTCACCAAATATTAACAGAATAATAAAATCACGGAGACTAAGATGGGCAGGGCACGTGGCAAGAATGGGCGATGATCGTACAGCAGCGCGCATAATGAAAGGAAAACCGAAAGCAACTCGGCCTCTTGGTAGACCTAGACGCAGATGGGAGGATAACGTAAAATCAGACATAACTGAAATTGGGCGGGAAGGCGCGAAATGGATGGGGTTGGCACAAAATAGGGAAACATGGAAGGCTTGCGTAGATGAGGCGATGAACTTTCGAGTTCGAAATGCCATTTAAAAAAAAAAAAAAAATACTGCATCATTTCGAGTGTCCATAGTTATAAGAATAGGCCTAATTTTGTTTGCATTTTTACTGCCAATTCTTCTTACATTAGACTTACTAAGCGCAGTTTGAATATTTATATTACTTAGTATGCTTATTGTCTTTGCTAAATCCGCATCTAAATTTTCCTGCATAGGTACTTTATATAAGAGAATATTTTTTGCTCGCACTTGTCTATCTTGCAACTCATAGAATACTTCCTGTATATTGTTCGTAACTGTAGCAGGTGTAATAGGAACATAATTTACAGCTGAATCTTTAATACGAGTCTCAATAGCAGACAACCTATTTTCATGCTCAATACTATGCTGCTTTAGGCTGGTGACATCATTAACTAAGTCAGGTAGTTGCTTTTCCTTGAAGTCAGTATAGGATTCAGCTACTTTTGTAAGAACATCAACGGAGGTTCTTACAGATGATATAATTTCCATCATAGCTGAACTTTCACCTCCATTGGCAATGCATTCAGGACAACGGTAAAATAGACTCCTTTTCTTTTTTAGTTCAAGAACTTTTATCTCTGATGAGGTGATACCAGCACAATTTTTTGAGTTTGACGCATGAAGAATTAAACTGCAAATACTGCAGACTGCAAGAAGGTCCCCAGTGACAAATACTTCTTCACAGCTCGCGCACCGAGACATATTTACAACTTAATAAAATACTTAATAAAAAAAAATAAAAATCTTTTTACAGTTTGTCACTCGGACCGTTTTATATGATTTCTAACCTCAAAATAAGGCTCTATTTTAAAACTAGTATCACACAGGCAAGAGATTATTACAACAGATAAAAATATGATTTTTGTATAGTATTTTTGTCAGGGCTAGTGATTATCTGATTTGAAATGCTCAAAGTAGTTTAATATTTTAAAACAGTTAATTAAAATACGCGCGAAAAAATCAGAATCGACCACTCAATACGCCACCAGAGCCCCTGATTATTCATTTTAATACAAAAAAAGTTTTGACACGAGTTGCATAGTAAATGTTACCATAAGAGAATTGTAAAATAGTGTTTCTTGTTTTTGTATTTCTGATGGTGTGTCTAAATGATTTATTTTCGGGTAGATGAATTCAGAAGGCATTACCCTGGTAGAAAATTATCTAGTTTTATCGAGGCCCTCGATTATTTCCTTGGCAAACTAGATAGATCTACATAGTTCTAGATTAATTTTCTACCAGGGTACCTTACTCAAATCACTTGTTCCCTCCTAAGTAATAGATCCCTATTAGCTCAAATTCTAGTTTCAAATTCTAGTTTCAAAGCTATTTAGTTTCAAATTCTGCAACAAAAAGTACAATATGTCAGAGGCAATTTAAAAATGATTTCTTTGTTACATTCAATATCGATTTCTTAACAAATTTCAATTGTAAAATTAAATCAGAAAAATTTGTTTTTCATAACATAACTTTGAACAGAATACTTACGGCCTAATTAAGGTAAAATACTAGCTACATTAATATACCTAATAATATCAATACTAACAGCTTTGCTTCCAACTGCAAGCAATATACATTGTGAATGGCATCGCTTAATCGTAATCTCCGTTAAAGATTTTCGTACAGGTAATATATTAGTTATCATTATAGATAATTTATTACTTCTCCTTTAATTAAATTTGTAATTCAGTTACTAAAATTGCTCATGCTAAAAAAGAAAAATAACATGTTCAGAAGCGAATCAGCTCTATAGCCTCGAATAAAGATTGATTCAACTTTCGTAAATATTTAAAAATACAATTAGATACCATAATATTAATTTATGCAAAAGCATTGACATATATTTTTATTTTTAAATAAAGCATTACCTATTTTCTAAATAAATCGTCAGAATAACATTATCAATTTATAAAATAATGCCCCTATACTGCCCCCTACGAAATATTGTTCGAATTTTATTCAATCGTATATTTCAATGTCTGCCGTATTAGACAGATAAACCGATGGACGAGCAAAAAGAGCGTGGCATTTACATCGAATCGAGAGAAGCTCGTATAGCTCTCAACCCAAGTCAGAGGGGGAGAGAGAGAGAGACCAATAAGTATATAACGTCGAGCAGCAGCGGCAGCAACGCCAGCAGCAGCAGCGACTACCCGCTGTGATATTGAAAAATTTATGCCCATCGGATATTCCACTTCCGCCTTTTGCATCACGAGCCCTATACGCTCATTCTTCTTTTAGTGGCTCTTTCGCGTCGATATTCCGATTAATGATTGATTTTATGCTGCGGCGGCGGTGGGAGGAGGAGTGGGAGGTAATAATTTTGCACATATACAGCATTTATAATGGGATGGAGCCGCGATCATTGTGAATGTATAAGAAAGTTGTTGGAGTGGAGATGGATGGATTCATTTTGACATTGTCTATTAAGTTAGTTTGCGGTGGAAAAAACGAAGGTTTTTCATAAACGTTTTCTAACATTTTGAATGTTTCATCATAATAAATTAAGATGTTGCGTGAGAGGCTATAGAATTATGCTACAGTATATGGGGGAAATATGCGGTAAATGTTGTGAAAGATTAATTGTTATTTTAATAGGGAATGTTACAAAACAATCAATATTTAATATGTTTTAATTTTAAACTTTCACTATAATATACTTTACTACTATTATATATGGCTGAATGCTCGTCTTAAGATAATTTTTAGGGTCTTTTTTAAACAATTTATAAGCTAATTATACCTAGTACTTTGCATATATAATTAGGCTCATTTGTACAGATACTAAAATGTTTTTAGTAAATCGCGATATTTCGTTGCAAATAGATAAAAATAAAAGCATTTACAGCATTAACTCTTAAAAAACCATTTTAATGAAAGTGTATACTAGGGTGGTTCAAAATTCTTAAAAGTTTTCAAATATCAAAAGAAAGCCTCTAAAAAGTTGGTATTTGTCAAAAAAATAAGTTTCCTGGAAGCTTGATGCTTAACGTCAACATTTACAGGTGGCTACCTCAAATTTAAGATTTTTTAAAGAGCACTTATGTAATTGTCCGTAAAATCACGAATAAAATAACTAAACTTATTATAACTTACTTAAATTATTCATGCTAAAAAAAGTTTTGGGAATTAATTATACTACTAGAATTGAAAATCAGTTGCGTTATAACCGGCAAACAAATTTCGTCTTCGAGATAACAGTAATGTAAGTCAAAGTTTTTACTTAAAACTGGCTATGTCTAGACATTTTTAATAACCTCAATCTATCATGATTTTTCAAAACCCAAAATTATTTTGTATCTTTGTTCCAAATAGTATCAACAGAAGAATTGGCACACCATAGAATGTCAAAATATGGAAGTTATAGCAGTCTCTGTAATGCATCGCTTTACTAACATTTTAATCGGGATCTTTTATAGCTTGATGCAATTTACTTCAGGTAATATACATCATAGATATTTGTACACAATTTTGTATGAAAGCTGACACGAAGAATTTTTATTTGCGTTGCCGCAGCACTTCTAAGGACATTCTGGTCAAAAGTTATGCTCAATTGAAATTTATAGAAAAAATTGGGTGATAAATAGGAGATTGCAAATACGAGCCGGATTTTCTTAAACATTTCGCAATCTCCCATTTACCACCTAATTCATTTTATAAATTTCAATTGAGCATACCTTCTGATCAGCATGTCCTTGGAAGTGCTATGACAACGCAAATTAAAGGTTTTTATGTCAGCTTTCACACACAATTATATACAAGTACCTATGATGTATATTACCTGAAGTAAATTACATCAAACTATAAGAGATTCCATTTAAAACGTTAGTAAAGCAATGAATTACGGAGACTGCTATAACTTCCATATTTTGATATCCTTTGGTATGCAAATTTTTCTGTTGATATTATTTGAAACAAAGATTCAAAATAATTTTGGTGTTTGTACAATCATCAAAGATTGAAGTTATTAAAAATGTCCAAAAAGTTGCCCGTTTTAAGTCAAAATTTTGACTTATACGACTGTTATCTCGAAAAAGATTCTTTGCTAGTTAGGATGCAACGCATTTTCAATTCTAGTAATAAAATCAATTGCCAACACTTTTTTGTGCATTAACAATTAAGTTTTAGTTATTTTATTCGCGATTTTACGGAAAAACTGTATAAGTGCTCTTTAAAATACCTTAAATTCGAGGTAGCCACCTTTCAATGTTAACATTGAGCACCCAGCTTGCAGGAAACTTATTTTTTTGATAAATACCAATTTTTTACAGGTTTACTTTTGATATTTAAAACTTTCGGGAATTCTGAACCACCCGAGTGTATACCTGCACACCTTCTCAATGGTCTAATAAAATTAAAGAAAAATATTTTCTTACAGTATTTTAAGGAAAGAAAGTTGGTACTTACATTAAAGAATTGAATTTTTTAAGCTTGAAAAATGCATTTTTATTATAAATAAAGTCGATTGCGGTTTTGGGATATTCTAATAGCTTTTTTTCTATCCATAAACCGCGGTAGTATTCCGTTAAACTGTTATGTTATCTTTATTCTTTATATTTATAGCTATCAGGTAAAATGGAGCAGTTATGGTTCAGGGAGTAAAATGCTTGCTTCCTAAGATGAAGCCGTGCTAAGGGCACGAGTTCGAATCCCCGTCAGTTCTATTTTTTCAACGATAAAAAATCCCTAGTCGATCTCAATTTATCGATGACGAAAATCGACGTCGAGCTTGATCAAAATTGAAATATTGTGTAATAAAAGTTAAATGGCAGCAATGCCCGTACATAATTAATAATAAAAAATAATTTAAAATTAAAAGTATTTTATAATAATCTAACAGAAATGTACGTAATATTTAAAACAATGTTCTTGCGTCAAACATGTATGGTTCATCAAATCTTACATTCTTAATATGAATCGGTGAAACTGACCACTTTTGGCAAAAACTATAAGCTCAACAATTGAACCCAACCACAGAAGCTTACAAATGCAAATCAGGTTCACACAACCGCTAATCAATAGCAGTCACAAATAATCAATAACCAAACATTGCTTAAAATATCCCGCCAACCTGTTACATCTCGCACCCGAATGCTTTCCCACACGGTCCCCAACCCTTCCGACGACTACATCCCCTAATCACCCTGCAAGGCTGCTCCTCAAACCACGCGCAGCTCGGCGCTGCTGCTCTCCTAGTAAAGCTCGCAAACGAGCGAAAAGCACTCGTAAGCGATATCCTCCTTTCCACGCTGCGAGAATCACAGCAACGGCATCAGCAGCAGCAGCAGAAATGCCCCCCCTCGACAAAAAGCCCCGAATAATCGCGCTCGTATCATTATTACATATACATCTTTCTCTCTCATAAATCGAAGGCTTCAACTCTCAATATTCGCCGCTAAAATATTAAATCCCGCAAAAGCCGACTTATTTACCCTCATATCCGTCCCATTTGTAAGTCCACGCGCGCGGAGAGGCTAGGGCAAACAATGTTGTATCCTTCTGTCTCTCTCTCTCTCTCTCTCTCTCTCTCTCTCTCTCTCTCTCTCTCTCGCTCACTCTCTTGGCACAGTTGGCTTTATTTACGTTCCCTTCGTCCCACTCCCTCTCGCTTCGGATTCAACCCTAAGCTCGCATTAGTCGAAACGCAGAGAGCGTGTGCGTATACCTATATAGCAACCAGAAGTCTCGTCTCCCCGAAAATCACACACACACACACACACACACACACACACACACACACACACACACACACACACACACACACACACACACACACACACACACACACACACACACACACACACATACGTACGAGGGGAAGGGCAAACACACGCCAGCACGAGAGCTTGCGTCTCTCTCTCGCCTCTTCACGACAGATTAGTGTAAATTCAATACGGAGGGTGTTGAGCGAGAGAGCGAGACAGCGAGAGAGAGAAAGTTCTCGCTCCGTCCCTACCTTCTTTTTTTGCCCCCCTATGCGGATCCCCCTAGGGTGTCTCGGGCACCCCTCGAAGTGCCCCGAGCTCTCTTCCATTTAATCTTCTTTTCTTTCTGTCTGCCGTCGTATTTTTCTTTCTCTCTCTCTCTCGTTCGCTCGCTCGCACACACCCTTGTATAGGTATATGCCCTGCTGCTCCCCTCGTTTTCTCGCCGCAGTCAGGACGACGGCGGCAGCAGCCAATTAAACTCGAGCGGTCGGTTGATCGTAAAATTGTACACCGTCACCTCGGAACGCGACGAACGAGCCGAGACCTTCGGCGCGGAGTGCACAGAGCTCCTATATATATATAATGGAATTATTCGATTGCTACTCTTTCCAATATTTAGTGTGCGTGGGGCGTAGTGTCGCGCTGTATAGTGTCCCACAGCTGCAGCCCTCGACCCTTATTTTCTCTGGCGCCGCCTCTGTCTCTTTGCTTATTGAAGGGTAAATTTGATTTCTCGATGAATAAATCGTGTTTGATGAAAATTGATGGGACTCGCCCCCGGGGGTGTATGGATGGATGAATTAGTATAGAGGGAGAGATTAAAAGTCATTTTCGAGGTGGGTTGCGACGAAAGTGTATAGAGTTAATGAAATCCTTGGATTTTGAATCGTGTGAGTAAGAGTCAGTAGGTAAACGCTGCGTGTGGATGCTAATCAGGTTTTAGTTAGTGCTTATTGGTGTGTAGGTTTGGATAACAGTATTATTTATTTCCCTAACACGTATTTTGCATCACTGAATTCAAATTCACATATAGTTTGGATCAATTAATTCAGGTTTCTGAGATAAACACCGAGATTCACTTGAGATGATGCTAAACCCACCCGATCAGGACAATTACGAGAACCCACTTTTGTCATTTAATTTTCAACTTTGAGTAAATATCTTTCTGGAACGTTGTTGTCACACCAACTTTTCAGAGATATTTTTTGAGAGATATTTTCTCAAAATTTTAAAAGAAATTCAATAAGTAATTCCCAATATTTCCGATAACACGAGGGTTTAGCATTTCCTTAAACTTCTCATAACCTTAGAAACCAAAACTCCATGATACCATAACATATCGCACAAACCGCATAATCACAAATATCAAAACCCTAAATCTCCATATGCTATCATGGTTTCTTATTTTGGAATCAGTCACTATGTGACTATTTTTGCGATGGAGTTACAGTGTTACATAGTTTAGGATTACACGTCTTGGACTTTCTTGCTTAGATTGATAGTATTGGATTGGTGTTTATGGGCCTGTGAAGCTATGAAGTTATGAGGTTCGAAGCTATATGATACTTTAGGGTTACGAGGTTATGTCAAAGGAAATAATAGAAAATTTATTTTTGTAAGTATCGTCATTTGTGTACATAGTAAAGAGCCTAAGTCATCCAATATTTTTTTTGTATTTCAAAAGGAAAACTCGATTTACACAAATTATAGCTTATTAAAGGTTCTTTGACTTACGGTACACCGTTAAAACATCAAAAGATACCGTCTGTAGCGACCACGTTACATCGTTTTCAAAGTTTTGCCTATATCTTCTTCAATTATAAATATATCGTAAAGATTTTAACAGTGTACAAATAAACTATATACCGCAATATATAACAATATACCGTTAACTAATAATCTATATTCTTTCCTATTATAGGGTTGAAAGGATTATAGAATTACTAGATTTGGAGCTGGATAGTGATTACAAAAAATGTCTTATTTATAAATTCTTGTAAGCAAGCATATTATTTATTTTAATTTCACAGGAAATTTGCAACTAATTTATTTAAAGTACACAGCATATTGTTTTTTATAATAATTATCTGTTTATTTCCCGATCCTAGAAAGCAGTGAAGATAATTGTTGTTGTCGATTCCAGTGTAAAAAATTGGTCTTTTTTTCTGTCATGGCCGCCCTGTCTACTACGTTTACTAGCAAAATAAAGACGTAGGTACAGACTCTAATTGCATGAACCCATTCTTCTATGACCACTAAAAGAAACTCAACATTTGTTTCTTCAAGTGCTCCTACGTCTTGAACTGTCAATGCAGTGAAGGTTAACAAGCACTTTATCGTTAAAAGTTATTCAATCAAAAGTATCATACATTTTTAAAATAACATTATGGATACTACACTGAGAAAAATCCGATTAGTAAAATTGATATTAAAACATGGCTGATCAAATATAATTGGAATTACTAGAATTTCTGGTAAAATTTGCAATATTTTGGTGGAATATAATATGCGCATTTTGCGACATTAACTATACATTTTCATAACTATATATGATAACGCAATACTTAATTTATGGTTCGTGCTTCAATAAATATTTATCTTCATCTACTATCTCGGAATGGTATAGTTAACAATAAGTTGAATTATTCAAAACTTCTGACAGATAATACAATATTTTTTTTATTATTGCAATAATTATTGTAAAACCTGCTATAATTTATATATGTAATTATATTCCAACTATCTTTTTAGTAAAAGATGTTCAATTGAAAATAATGAAGGGGTATGGCGAATAACACCATATTTTTTAGTAAAATCCGCTAAAATGTGGATCAGAAATCTTTAGTTGATTTTTCAAGAGGTATCATTAACTTTCTTAAAATATGGGTTGAAAAATTTTAGGAGGATGTTATAATTAAAATGGTCGTCATACGCATTGCTTACCACAGAAAATATTTGAAACTGTTTTCCGGTTATAAATAATACCGAAATCTTTTGAAACTTTATCCAAACAATGCTAATACAAATTTGCAAAACACAGTAAGTTATTTTTATCTAAAAAATTTGTTTAATCTCGAATAAGTGATTAAAATAAAGAAGTAAATGATTCAGATCGCTATAAAAATTCTATTTGTGAAAAAAATCAGTTTCCTACTACCTTAGAATTTGTAAGAACATTATCTGGTTAAATTTTTAAGAGATTTTAACTAAAAAGTACCCTTTCATTTAATACTCAAATCTGTTAAAAATTTAATTGAAGCTTCCTGGTGCAAATAATGTTTTAAAAGCAAAAAGATGGAATTCAAAACTTTGATTAATTTATAGGTTTTATAATACAAAATTCACTCTAAACTTAATTTGGAGTGGTAAGATTCACTTTTTAGACTGGAGTAACCAAATTCACTCTTTTAGAGTCAAAAGCCTCTTTTCAGAGGGGAACCGTCGTTCACTGTACATTTAGAGTGGAAAATTAACTCCAAAAAATTTAGAGAGTATTGTGGGAAATTTGTAGGTAAGAATTTGACTTATGCACATGCTCTATTGAACCTTCTCGAACATATTAAATATTGAGATGTTGAAATTATATTAATCACACATTAGGAAAGCCAAAAGCAGCGTGCGCGGAAGTCCAGATTTAGCGAGAAAATGGATTGTAATATATATTTGATATCTAGAACCGAAATGCTTTAGATATCATGTGTGACGAAAAGGAAAAGAACTTTTTGCTAGACCAACGTAAGAAGCATCGACGTGGATTATTGCCGTGTACTGTTGATACATCTATGACAACAGTAACTGATAGTACTCCGCTAGTGAAAATTTGAAATATAGTGCGAGACGAAATAAAAGGTTTAAGAAAAATTGTTGTTGTTGAAAAATCGTACAACTGTAGAAAATTTAACTTCTGCGCTGATCGATCCAAGAAAGAGTTTTTGAAGATATAATAAAGTTAGACTCTGAGCTGATATGAACGGCTAATATCGAGCCGGTAGCTCGCGCCGGGAGAGAGAGGCAATATTAATTATTGACAATTCGGTGTCTACCTTTCGTGTGAGAATGTTTTGATCAACTGGCCTTTCGATCATTTTTCCCACTATTTTCACTTTCCTTAAACAGCTCTCTCTCTCTCTCTCGCTCTCTCTCTCTCTCTCTCTGTCTCTCTCTCTCTCTCTCTCACACACACACACTCTCTTGTTTATCTCAGTCCCAAGTATTATCCATTACAAGTCGAACATTTTTAATGTATATTGAGACACATTAAAAAATGTAATGCCCATTAATTATTTTTTAAGATAAGTAATAATAAATTCAACAATATATTTAAATTAAATTTAAAGCTTTCCAATTTTGTATCTGCACTTAGCAGGAAAGTTGTTTATGTATCAATAAAAAAGTTATTCGTGAGAATACAACATAATTAAACAAAAAATTTAAAAGATATTATAAATGAATATATTATTTTTGGTCCAATGAGTACAAATTTCGTAATATGTGTATTACGAAATAAGTATACAAATTATCTTGATTTTTTAAAAACAAACAACAACAAAATTCTAACACAGGTTATCTTTATAGTATGATTCTAGTAAAGTTATGTAAATATTATTATAAAAAATGTACTATTTTACATAGAAATAAAAACAAGTTTGAAAACTCAAATTGGTTTACCTTCTTCCTCTTATAGTTTACATACCTTCCTAATCTCCAAATAATAAATTCATCCTTCTATGAGCAAAAAGGCGTCGAAAAACCACATCCCCACGTCACTTCCAACAAAGGTAACCAAACCGCAAGCACGCTCCTAGCATAACGATCCAGCGTTAACCCAAACCCATATACAACCATTCAAATCTAACAAAAACAAATCTCTGCTATGCAAGCTCGAGGCACGCACAAGTTCTCTCCACATCCCACCCGTATATCGAAACTCTCCTATAACAGAAATCCGCACACATCGACGCTCTCGCTCCCACCCACCGAGATTGCCAACCCGCACTACTATATATATCGCGATCCCGCGCGCGAGCGCAACAGCTTATACAACTCGTCGCGCTCGCTCGCCTCGGTTTATCGAGCATTACAAGCCGCTAACGGCTTTAATACGCAGGCACGTTAAGCCCTCCCTCATCCTCGAAATGGGATCGTTGGCAGACTTGCGTATATCTATATATACACACATACCCACATGCGCGCGATATATACCTATACGTATACATCTACTCTGCGTATAACGCGCGAACGATTTCCTCCGCAGCACGTGTGTCTCCACCCGCAATAACTGCGCCTGCGACTTCTCCCTCGATTGTATGCAAATTGCGTTACCGCGTAATTACAAGCCCCCGCGCTGCAGCGACAGAGGCAGTCTGGCTTCTCTATCTCTCTCTCTCACACACTCACTCGTGTTTCTCTTTGAGCTCTCTTTCGCAGCGACGAGCCACTCCCGGCGCCGCCTCTCGTTCATCGGAGATCGAAGAGCAGCAGCAGCAGCCTCTGGCTTTCAAATCATTTTGACGCGAGCGAGCGAACGCCCGAGGCACTTTAAAAGGCTGCGCCACCGCCGCCGCCGCTGCTGTGTATGAAAGAACCTGCTGCCAGAGAGTCTCTTTTGCGCTTTTTTTTTTAGCGTGCAGGTGGAACGGGGGAGATGGCTCGATATCGATTAATCGGACACCTTTTTTCCTGATGGCGCAATTACGGGCTGCAGCCGTGGCTGCTGATGCACAGAGAGTATATAGAGTGGAGTGGAATGCGAGTGCCGGGGCGTAGAGAGATCCCGCGCGAGGGGGTGGTATTTTCTTTTTGCTACGGGGGGATTGGAGCGCTTTGATGAATTTTTCAGGGAGTAGCGTAGGTATATGGTACTGTAGGTTGGCTTTTGCGAGGATTCGAAGTTTGTGATTGCGCTTTCGGATAGAGTAAAATGAACGTGTTCTGTAGGAGTCGAAGTTGTTTGAGTAATTTAATCATAATAATTCAGCGTAGTGAATATTTTAACGAAAACATCGTAACTTTATAATACAGGTACACTTACTAAATAAAGTAACAAAATAATTGTCAACTTTAACTTTATAAAATCATATGTAATATATAATTTTTGATTACTATTGAATAAAATATATTACTAATATAGAAGGCTTACATTCATTTATTTCAATCAGAAATGTGCCATGTTCATATGAATAATAATTAAACTTAATATTCACACTTTAAAGATATCACACATACACGTATACACAAATATAAAATTAGGTACGATTTGATGACAAAAGACATACTCTTTCGCTTATAATTTCCTCAAACTCCTCCCTCGATATGGCTTCACCGACAACAGATTCTGCAAGAGGAAGAAAATTAATGTCGCCATTATGAAATAATTGCGCCCCACAATTACTACCGTTCCATTCCCAGAGCAGGAGTAACAAAGCTTGCGGTCAGCAGCTCTCCATCACATTCGACTCATTCTATTCTCATTACACGCACACGCATACACATACGTACACGTACTCATATACGTATGCATATAGGAACTCTGAACAACACTTTTTCAGAGTTCCCGCGAAGACCACAGCCGCACCGCACTAAAGCAAAACGAGTAGCACCGAGCACAGAGTAGCTGCAAAAAAATGAAGAAAACTGAACTCCGACACGAGCGAAAGGACTCTCACCGTGGCGCATTTACACATAGGTACCTATATATATATATATATATATATACACAGACGTACTCACAGTGTGCAAGAGAAATGGCGAAAAAGATTCCGCAGAAATACCGTACGTTTATATACATTATATACATATACGTACCGCTCGCGGCGAGAAAAGAACGCAATGAGTATACTAGCACCGCGGGGCGAGCTTCTCGTTAGCGTTTGATAATTTTACGGGCCGTCACCGCAAGCACCAAAGCGCGCGAGCGTATACACGGACGAAGAGAAAGAGAGAGAGAGAGAGAGAAAGAAAGAGCTGCCGCCGGCTTTTCTGCTTCGACCTTTTTCCTTCCTGTCGCCGCTGCCGCGTCGTCTTTCATTCTCGCCCGTCGCCGTCGCCGTATAGTCGTCTCTTTTCACGCTTTTTTGCCTCCGCTGCAGCGCCGAGCGCCGCAAACACGCTTTTACGCGTGCGGAGAGCAAGCGCGCGCGCGGCGAAAGCAAAACCGCCCCGAGACTCGGAGCACAGGCGCAAAGTCTCGACGAGCGAGTCGCAAAAGCCCCCGCGGAGGCTTTTTTCAAAAGGGCGAAAGAGCGCGCCAAGCCAGTAATATTTCAGTCGCATATTTCGCTGCTGCTGCTGCACGAGCTCGTAAAAGGGGTGAAAAGAGTGGGAGGCGAGAAGGAAAGAAAGGGTACACGCTGCTGCTACTGCTGGATTTTTCAGGAAACGAGAGAAAGAG
This sequence comes from Gastracanthus pulcherrimus, assembly GCA_949152435.1. Lineage (NCBI taxonomy): Eukaryota > Metazoa > Arthropoda > Insecta > Hymenoptera > Pteromalidae > Gastracanthus > Gastracanthus pulcherrimus. The sequence goes on along the minus strand of OX424575.1, from coordinate 145,741,782 downwards.
TCGGGCGCTTTATCCGCAATTTTCTCGCTTTCGCGCGGGGGGCGCGCAAAAATACGTGTCTAGGTACATACCCCCGGCCATATAATATGCGCCGCGCCCGCGTTTATATATATATATATATATATATATATATATATATATATATATATATATATATATATATATATATATATATATGCATAAGCCGGTTGCTGCTGCTGCAGCTGCTTTTCAATCGCTGATTTGAAACGCGGCTTTTTCTCTCTAGCTCCGCGCTTTTTAGTCCTTGTTTTTCCCGAGTCTTTGTTGAGCGTACGTCCGCGTTAAATTTCCGCCCTCGCGCCGGCTCTCTTTTGCCGCTGCCGCGCCGTACGCGATATTTCGCACAGAGGCTCGTCTCTTATACATATGGGAGAGATCATTTTGTTCGAGGTTGGGTTTTTTTTTCGGGGGAGGAACGAATTTGCGCGGAATATGGATTCCCTGACTTTTAATTGGGTATATAAAACGCGATTGCGCGCCGCGGCCTTTGAATTCTCGGCGCGGCCCGAGCGTTTCATCGGGGAAATAGTGAATGCGACCGGAGAGAGGTTCTATCGCCTTTTTTTCGGGGTGTTATTATTATCTCTCTCTCTATCTATCTCGCTTCTATGGTACAGTGTATGGCGGGAGATGAGCGTGTGCGGGAGCGCGCGTTTTGTTGGAAAATTCATGAATCGAAGTAATTTTAAAAATTGATCGTCGACCGATCGATGCGATTTCAATCGGCTATTAAAACTTTTCATTACTGCGAGGAGCTTTTTCATCGAATGAATGTGAATTTCAGTTTTTCAGTTTTATTTGCAGGGTACTCTTTTCACGTTTTGATTTGACTTGAGCTATCAAATTATTAAAATTGTTCGTAAAATAGGATGATTTTTATTTGTGCATTTTTTTACTGGAAATTGAGGATAAAAGTTTAATACTAGGTAATAAATAATACGCTGGGAAAGTTTTGTGATAAAAATTAGCGTGAAATATGCGGAAAACATGGGAAATTCAATTTTACTTCCTGCTTCACGGTAAAGTTAACTTCAATTTATTACAATTTTTATATTAATTTTATATATTCCTGCATTCGTGTATCATATGGTAAATATTCTAATCATAGAAAAGCATTTGCAACTACAAATCCATTACCTGCTAATAATATTGCCTGAGTCAGATCTATCAGTATAAGCTTATTTCAGAATAGGGAGCATTTGTATGATCATGTGGTAGCTGCGTGAGAGATTGCGTTAAATTGGGGTGAAATGGAATAAGTTAAATTGCTTAAGAATTATTCAAAATGTAATGAAATTGAGCTGCACATTTATTGTCGGGTGACCAGACAGATTGATGAGTAAATAAATCGGTGACAGAAACACAAAAAAAACATCATAATTGGTAAAACGTATACAATTTTTATACGCTTGATTTTTATAAAATCTTCATGACGTTCACTAAATTCTAAATTTCTCATCATCTTTCAATATACTGATTTATTGATGAATCAAAGTATATAATTATCAAACACGGCAAAAACACGCATGTATACTACTAACTTGCTGTTAGTATTTGTTGCTAGTGAAAATGACAGACGACTGCTCCTCTGGAAGACATATATTGTCTTTCAAAATTTCATGGTTTACAAATTTTTATTTTTGCAAATGCTATTATTAAAACTAGCACACATAATTATAATGTTAGACATTTAGAGTAAGCGATTATGATGTGTGAACTCGAAGAAATAAGTCTTTTAGTACCTTTGTTTTTATCAAACAAACCAAAGCTTAATTTGAAGTTTTTTTTATTAAACTTGCTAACTTGCAAACAATATTTGCTACATAAGAAGCTAATTTATCTGTGCTTTTCGGTTTTAGTAACTTAATTATTACTGCAGATATATAATGTTTACATGTGAAATCAACGTAAAAGTAAAAGCAGAATTTAAAATAATAGTTTACATCGTCCTTTCAATACTCAATTCACTTTTATTTTGTCTTCCAAATACACGGACAAAAAACCTGTTAATCGATTACAATTTTTAACAGTGGATATTTTATTTTTGGTCGCACGTTTGATGAAATTTCAAACTTCCACTCCCTGTAATGTTCATCAGATCATTGTAACTTTAAGAAACGCGGAATTTCAAACGAACATCAAAAGAAAAGAAAAAGTGCACAGGCGAGACTGACATTCAACCTCGTTGTTTCTGCTCGAATTATAATGACACAAACCGTGAAAAGACTAGGCATCAGTGCGCACAGGCTCCAACTCATCATAAGAGTATTAAAACCTGTTCCTAAAGAAAGATCCACAACAAAAAGCCGCAGCATTAGAAACCTTCTAAAAAAAAACCAAAGCAACAAGCTCCCAAAAAAAACGAATCACTTTCCGACCCTTATACATCCCCCAATCTCTCCTCTCCTCTCCACGCACACATACACATCACACCCTTGATATTTACATATCCTCATTCCTTTTTTTTCACCACGCGCGCGGGCGCACGCGACATAAGCAAAAGTGCCATAATGCAAATGGAAGGGTCTCTCGTATACGTGTATATACACGTACATTGGCGCTCCCGCGTCGACCCGGCATCCATCTGTTCATCGCTTAAAACCACTGCACTATTCAGAGTAACGCCACCCGCCACCGGCTCGTTCCTTTGATCTTCGTGCGCGCGAGGGAGGCTGCGCTGCTGCAGTATATGAGAGTGATAGAGGTGAAGAGAGCCGAGCGCTGCGGCTCTTCCATCACGGGAATAGTGTTGGTCCAGAGGTGCGGGTATAGTGGGTGTCTCGGGGTTATGCTTTACACGTGTAAGCACACGTGTGTGCTTGGCAGCAAGACGCAGCTCGTAATTGTGGGAGACTTTTTTTTGCTTTATTTAGTCCGCTAGAAATGAGCGGTAGCGTATTTACAAAAATTTTACCATGCTGGAAATACTTTGGAAATATTAAATAAAGGAAGTAGACTCGAACGTAAAATGTATTAACCCATCATTATTTCCCAATTCGATTATTTAAATACCGATTGCTTTCTCGGCAATGATACAGAGTGACTTTGTTAAAGATTTAATGGTTTTCTCCTTTATGCATGATTTAAAAATTGGAAAAAATATGACATAATAATGTGCAAATAAATCAAAAGTTTGTAATACAATTTATTAGCTACATTTAGTTTCACAAATAAACTATATATAAAATAAAACGAATTAATTTAACTCTTCAAAGTTTTCGAATTTTTAGTCAATATACTAAATACTTTATATTAAAACATAAAAAAATTATTTGGTTCAATTTTATCCAGTGTTGAATATGAAAATTCGTACATGTAGCTAGTTGCAGGCCGGATCTCCGCCGCCGAAAAATCCGGAAAGATATTTTCGTTAAATGTCCCTGAAAACTTCGAACCCACGTCTCTTGAGCAACCTTGTCTTAAAAAGTACGCGTTTACCACGTCAGCCATCGACCACCCTCGTTTTGTTTGACATTTATTGAATTCTGAAAGAACGTGTAATGAACCTTCTATAAAATCGCGTTTGCTCATGATTTTATTGATTTAGTAAGTAATGCGTAAAAATTAGCGTAAAAATTAAAATTTCTACGCTTCGACATAAATTATTAAGTAGAAACAGTCAGCTGTGGTAGGGCAACCCACTGTAGCCTATATTATATCGTTCCATTGCATTACTCATCACATTTAATTCCTTTAGTTCCTCAACTTTTTCTGAACTTTCAAATCATGTCTTCCACAGCTTCGTCATTATAACATTATGCCCGCGCGCGTACATGTACAATCCTGCGCACACCCATATGCATTTCCCTTCCCATCGAGTAACCGCATGCGCCCGACGCATAACTCCGCAGTCATGCATCATCTTCGCCAGCGATAAAAATGCATTCGAAGCCACGCACGCACACCCTCATCCATCCATCCATCCAACCACGCACGTCGCGCGCCCATACACCTACCGCATCTCAATATACTCGAGCCCGCGTGCAATTTCGTCGTCGGCGGCGTCGTTGCCCTCCGCCTGCGTATTTATTCCCCCGCCCACGCACGCACACGTACACCTACACCTAAGCGAACGTATACTATATACATATACATGATGCTCGTATATACGTACTTCCCGCGTACTTCTATAGCGTGCACGCGAATGTGCTCAGTCTTCTGTGCTGAAACGCGCGCGCTTGAGTCACGCCCCGTGTACACACATATATACATGCATATATAACGTATGGATGCTGCAGTACAGTGCAGAGAGCGAGTGTCGGATATGACGCGGTCGCGCGCGACACTTGGCGCGTTTCAGGCCTCTTGCGCGCGCGCGCGCGCCTTCCTATACTCTCGAGCTCTCGCAGCGTCGGCACTTGCCTTGTCGCACCCCCGCGCGTTACATACATGTACACACACGCGCATGCGGTGAGAGGTTGAGAGGTTATTTAGGGTCCATTCATAGTGAGGATAGAGAGAGAGTGTCTGGTTTCGACGAGTCGCAACGCGCGGCGTAAACTTGCGACAGCATTTAATTTGCAATATATCTTATTGGAAAGAACTGAATCTCGCCTAGTCACAACTGAAGCCGCACATGTCACAATTTTTCGCAACGTCGCAACGCGTTACGATACGTACAAATAAACTCAACCCCGTCATCCTCATTATAAATAAAGCCTAAAAGTGTAACTTATAAATGAATGCCTAAAAATAAATATTATAGTGAGGATAGCGAGGTTTTGTCTAGTATTGCGATGAGTTACATTAGGTGGCTTGAGGTTGCGACTCTTCTCGTATTTTTATAGCTGCGATTTTTGATGATCAAAAGTTATACTACAGCTTTTTATATACAGCAATGTCGTTATTTCATTTTAAGGAATGAATCTCCGAACAATGCAACTCAAAGATCAATCTCATAACTAGAGACAACCTCGACAATTGCACTGGTAAATGAAGTCTACCTGAAAGGTTCATTGATATTGAGAATAGCGAGGTTACATCTAGTTGCGACGAGTCGCAATGCGCAACTTATAAAGTTGCGAGACTTTTTCTTTTTTTAGCTGCGATGTTTGATGACCGAAGGTTACGCTACAGGTTTTTGAGTTACAGTTATATTGTTATCCATGATAAGAAATGATTCTTCGAACAGTGTGACCAAGATAATACAGTAGGACCCCGGCCATTGTCACAAATTGAGACCAAACATTTCAACCATTGTTGTCTGTCATTGTTACTGTTACACAAACAGCTCTCAACCAATCATAAACAAGCCGAAAAATGACGAACGAATTGCGCATATGGAGATGCGCTAAAAGTAGCAATGACTGAGAAACTGGTAACAATGTCTGAGGTATAGCAATGCCTGAAGTAAAAATGCTATGAGTTGCGTCTAGTATTAACTGCAGGTGCGCTCGCCTACCTAGACTCAACCTAGCCGACTCTGCCTACTATGAATGAGGCCTTACTCTCTCGTCGCCGCGTACATCGCAGAAGGAGAAAGAGAGAGGAAGGAAGAGAATTGCCACCCCTTGGCGTAGGTACACACGCCTGCCGAGCAGAGGTCTATCCGAATTAATAATGGCGTGCCGGCGGTGTCAGCGGCGCCATACAGAGGTGACGAGCGAGAGCGGCTCCTTGATGCGCGCGAGATTCTTGCGAGCGCATGCAGAGCGGAATGAGGGGTGCGCGTATGAATTGCGAGGTCTTTGCTGTCGCCGACGCTGCTGCTACTGTGACTGCTGCTGGCTTCTTCTTGGAGGGATGGAGTTATAAGGCTGAAGCTTCTGAAAGGAAACGGCAACGCACGGGCTGCTGAGCGCTCAGTGCATGCGTATACTCGTAAAGGGGTGAAAATACGAGGTATAACGAGGTGTAATGTCCGTGTTTTTGCTTTTGGCTTTGTGTGCATCACATGTTTGGGCGTGTGAAGGTTTGCGTTTGATGCGCCTTTCGCGGAGAAGGTAAAAAGAGTGATGGCGGAAAATTATGTTGCATTGTGTAACGCGGGTTTTATACGGTGGTTCGGAGAATATGAGTGAGATTATATTTTGCAGGATTCATGTTTAATCCATTAAAATATATAGTGACATTATACTTTTTAAAAATGTCCTCTTTCGTACATTATTATTTTTTGAACATACAGTATTTACCACATTTGTATATTATTTTCTCTAGTATACTAATACAATAGAATACAATAGAAGTAATAAGCATTATATATTAATCATGAGAAATTTCAGTAGAAAGTCCTCAACACTTGTACGACATATTTATCTTCGAGGGCAAATTGCACTACTTGACCTTGTAGTTAGTGATTCTAACCTATATTATATGTGAAAATTGCCCTTTTATTAAAATGTTTTCGGTGTAAGCATTTTTTTAAATTTCATGATTTATCAAGCTTATTAAGTGAGAAGCCGCTTCCATTTGATCAATCTTACATATTTCAATATACGCATTACTTTCAATCAAGCAACAACATAGTTTACCCCAACCTCTAAACCATTCGGTTAATTTAAATTCCTGCAAGCTCGACATCCCCACCTCCTCTCATTCCTCGACGAAATAACTTGAGCATTTTACGACAGCCGCGCGCGGCTCTAGCTCGAAACACCTGATTTTTCAATAAATTATATACATACACACGACACCTCGAGGCCGCTTTAATCTCCCGGACGCTCCTCTCTTACTCAGCCGCACCGCGCAACGACCTTCCGCGCGCAACTTTACGATGAAAAACCATCAACGCGTTTAACGACGCCTCGCCTCCCAACAGCCAACAACGCGCTCCTCCAATATAAAAACTCCTTCCTCACCTTCTTTCCCTCGCCACTCGTGGCTCAAAACTTTGCCGGCGTGGCCGTAAAACTCCATTAAGCGTCGATTAGGATTTCGACGCGCCCGCGCCTGCGTGACCATCAACAAGTATACATATACAATTCCGGCGCGTCTCATTACGAGCATTATCGCGACCGCCGGCGTATATAGGAGCCACGTGACGCTCGTAAAACGCGGATCGCGAGGGGTCGCGCGAGCGAGAGAGCCTGGGGTGCAAAATGCTTAGCCCTGATTGTAAGAGCGAGCGAGTCTCATTCAGTCTAACAACCCTTGTTTACGTTTATAGCCGTGCGAGCGCGCCTCGGCCCTTTTAACGAGCCCGCGCGCGTTACACGCCGAGCGCTGACGCACTGCACCCCTGGCTCTATACGTGTTGGTCTTTCGATGGCGACTGATGCACGATGCTGTGTGCTGTTGTCTTTGTCTTGCGTAATTTGCGCTTACGCAGCTTTTTCACGACGGAGAGAGTGCGGAGTCAGCGATGCAGCTGTGTGTGTGTGTGTGTGTGTGTGTGTGTGTGTGTGTGTGTGTGTGTGTGTGTGTGTGTGTGTGTGTGTGTGTGTGTGTGTGTGTGTGTGTGTGTGTGTGTGTGTGTGTGTGTGTGTGTGTGTGTGTGTGTGTGTGTGTGCAGATTGTGGAAAATGGGGAGAATGGTTGAATTAGTGAATGGATTTTTTCGAATGATATGTGTAAGGTTGAGTTATACTGTGCCGATGAGAAATGAAGTAGTGAAGAACTAAGGCTTTTAATGACCGATTTTCGATACTTGAACTTCATCTGTAATGGTTTAACGGTGCGGACTCTGTCGCCAGAAAAAACACTGAGTCAGACGCCGACAATTAATAAATTATAAACTTACAGATAGTCGTGTGAATTTATCTATTGCCCCGCCCATCGATAGTCTGAACGAGACCGTTGTAAAATCCACATTATTAACTATGGATTATATTATATTATCATTCGATCTTACTGTTACTATACGGTTACCAATTCGCAACTCGCAATCGTTCGTCAATTACCTTATACCGACCCGGAACTAGTCTCAGCATTATCCTATGCACGGGGAAAAGATTCCCATCCAATATAAGTATGACAATTATCATGAAATGCCTAAAAATAAATATTATTCTTTTAAATTCAGCTGACAATTGTATAAAAGTCTATTAAATCTTTTACAATAATATATCACCGATATTACGTAAACATAGTGAAATTATGTATTAAAGTGTTATAAAGCAACTTCAGTCGTTGACAATAATTGTGAAACATTGTCGTTTTAACCTTTGGAGCATATAAACGGTACAGGTTACTGCAGTAATTTCTCTAACTAGTATTGTAATAAAATGATATATTAAAGTCTAAAAGTGGTATTAATTAATTTAATGCTTTTCCGACCATAATATTTCGCTTTTGGCGGAAATGGATAAAGTATTATCAATAATTTAGGTAAAAATACTGATACTGGAAGATATACTTTTATCTGGACAGATTAACAATAGGCAATATTATAAAGCTATATACCTATTCGGAATTTATGAAACATTTGTAAATATGCTCATAAATATTATATTATATTTGCATGTACAAGCAAAAGTGGCACACCAATTTAAGCATGAATATATATTTATAAAATAGAGGAAATAATGTCAGAAAATGAAGAAAAGTGATGAATTTGACTAGAAGTATTCAATAAAAGATCACAAATGTATTTGCATGTTCTCCGAAAAGCGTGTTTATACGGATCACGTGACTTCGTTACATCTCCCAGCCCTAACATCAGCGCCCTCTAGCGGGACTAGGACATGCGAATATTATACATATATTATTGAGCATTTTTTTACTCAATTCTCTTTTTATTTAACCACCCCTTGAATGTATCCAATTTTTCGACTTTTTCATCAGTTTTATAAATCACTCTATAAAATTATTTAGTAGTAATTTTAAGCATCAATAATGTTAAGACTACGCTATATGAAATATTCTCTCTCATACATATTTAACCATATTATCCCGAACAAACACTACACGATATAAATTCACCAATCACGAGGAAATAAAGTTTTTGTTCTCCGAAAATCCCCGCACAGCTTTCGTAACTCGTTATCAGAAAGAAGGAGCCGAGTCAGTCGATGAATAAGCGTCGAGCAAACAAAAGATATATTTACTCAACTATGACTTCTGCCACAGTGAGCCCGAGGAGAATAACCGGAGAGACAGGGGAGGGACGAGAAATACTGTGAAATCCCATAAGCGTAAATTAGAGGCTGTTCCAGTAGGTGTGGATACCAATCTGGAAGCCAGTGCGCGACAAAGACAGAGCCACATACATTCGCAGACTATACAGACATAGAAAGAGAAAGATATATAGAAACCTGGGATAGAAAGAGACAGAGAGAGAGAGAGAGAGACCGAACCCCCCATAAACCATACACTACCCTCGGAACTTAATTCGTCGCTTTCCAAGCCCGAGGGGACGGCCAACAGTGCTATATACCAGGAGGGCTGTTGTTACGACCAGAAAGGACGACGGAAATCGGACTCGAGGATCAAACGGGTATACTACTCGCGCAAATCTCTCTCTCTCTCTCTCTCTCTCTCTATCGCTCTCTTTCTCTCTCCGTCTCACCCTCTGTCGCTGCTATATACCGTATGTACGTGTATGCAATCCCAATATACACACATTCACTTGCAGCCCCATGCGTATGTGCGTGTGTGCGTTTGTATACACATGAAAAACAGAGCCAAGTAGCGGCGGCAAGCACGATGGCTATCGCCATTTATTGCCAATTTGCTAAATGAAACGTGCGCCTCACTCTCTTTCTTTCTGTCTTTCTCTGCCTTTTTTCCCCCTCGTACGCGCGTGCTCACTGTGCGATTATTATACCGTGCCAGGCCTCGTGTGCAGCGCCGATATGCCACAATGCGTTCTATGAGGCGTAAGTCTGAGGCTGCTGTTATTTCGCAAAATGTTATTCGGGAAATTTCATTTTCTTAGATCGGTTAATTGTATGGGTATGAGGGTTTCGGCTGGAGGGTGATTGTTAGGAATGGTTCACTGAAAAATCATGTGATTGTTTTTGTTTGCTGGAATATTAAGTCGTAATGAAATTCAGGACTTCATAATTTTCAGTACGTAATTTTAATGTATGTACATATTTAAAATATAACTTGCAACAATTTATTTTTAACTTATTTATTTATTTAATTATTGAAAGTACGAAACATCAGCCTATTTCCATATGATTAAACGATAACAACATTTCTTTTTAAATGATTCCATAAATATTATCATTTGGGGTTTAGTCTGAAAACCCATATTTTGTACTAAAATGTTAATCAATCAATGGATAATTATTTCGGTTTCCCAATAACCAAACAGCACAAATTTGAAGCAAATTCCCAGCAAACTTACAGTAAACGGCAAAACCAGGGGAAGTTTTGCATCAAATTACATCAATCTGCTTCCATTTTTGTTGGTTAATTATTGCGGTTATTATTTATTGATAAAGAACGAAGCTATATATATATATATATATATATATATATATATATATATATATATATATATATATATATATATATATATATATATATATATATATATATATATATATAACTAGTTTAAGTTTTTAACAATTACTAAAACATGTAATAATAATATGTTAACTGATATGTTAATATATAATAATAATGAAATGTAATTATAATTTAATATCTCTATTGTAAATGCAATTTTTTAGATCAAGAGCAACGCATTTATTTCATGTAATAGATAAAAAAACACACAATAGTAGAAATAATTCAAAGAAATTCAGAAAACATGGACCTACATAACAGACGTTAAGACACGGTAATTATGGGAACTTCACGCGTCCGGGGCGGTCATTCGAGTTCGTTAAGTCACACACTACAGTGGTTAGTTGTGCAAGCGCGCGCGCTTGCATTTGCATGGAATGGGCGGCTGCGGTCGCGCGGGGCCATTTTGTCAGTTTCGACGGGCGCGGCAAGCGAGACAGACAGCACTGAGAGATATAGAGAAAGGGTTGCAGCGCACATCGCACGCCACAGCAAATTAGAGATATCGATGTCCGCTTTCCGCTGGCGCTGCTTCTGTGTAATCGCGCGGTGCGCTGCCGCTGTAGTGGCCGCGAGCTTTCAAATCAATCATCAGATTCATTGCTCATTACTAAAACAATTGAAGGTTTCAATGAGATGGATCATCGTGATTTCACGGGGCTGTGCTGTGCAATGTGGTCGCTGAATCCATCCGGGGCCTCCAAACTGAGGCTTTCAAACGAGACGTTTTTAATTGGATGTGGATTATTTTGTTATTCAAGAGATTAAATATTAATTAATTGATTCTTTTGTGTTGATTCTTCTTTTATCGGATTCAGAAATTGATTTTCGTGATCCAAGAGGACATAATCTTATCAAAATAGATACTTAAATTAAATTCATTAAATTTGTTGAGTAAAAATGAAGTTCGTCATTCTTTGGTAAAGCAATTAGGTTCTGTTAAGGCAGGGCAATCCCGAGCAATGAAACATTGCTAAACTTTAAGAACCGAGTTTTTCTAAGTTTAATAAAAGTGCTGCCAAACTATTGGGATTATAACTACTCTGAAAAAGTCTTCTCTCACAGCTTTAAATATCGTCGGCAGCGGTAATGGGTTATTGCTGTTACCATTAAAAAGCGTTATTAGAGCCTTCTCTTACAGCTTTATGTATCGACAATTCTTGTCAATTCTTTTTCAATAATAGAAACTCTGCTAAGATTAAAACAAATTTGACATTCCCTTCTTTACGAAATTTGTGAAACTTTATATTTTACAATAGGTACAAAACTTTTCAAGGTTAGTCCAGAACATACAAAATTAAACATTTTCCAAACTTTGCTGAACTGAAGTCAAACTTTCACAAATATTCCATTTTTACCTGAGGTCCCATATCGTCTTATGAAAAAGAGGTATCATCTAGTGGAAAAGGAAAATTAATTTTGTTTTAAAATTATTCCCTTTACCTTAACGAGATTTCGGTGTCCATGAATAGAATTCAGCTAGGTGTCTGTTTGGACATCTCCTAGGACTCATAGATTAATTTTCTGACTGCAAATGATCTTCCTTTGTACTTTGGAACGAACGTCTATTTACAGTTTGACAATCTTTATAAGAAATAATTATACTTGAATGTTCATCACCTCTTCTACCCAAGACCACCATAAAGACCTATTTTGTACTAACTCTATCCAAGACGTGCAATTCCACCCCATTTCGATTAATTACTATAATAGTTAAACCAATATTTTCAACAATGATTGATAAAATGATCGTAAAAACCTAGTTTGTTTATTTCGTTAAACTGCATTGTTCAATATACAAGTAATTTCGATAAGTTTAGCATTAATTTATTACTAAACTATGTAAGACATAAAACCTTAAAGAATACTTAACCACCCAATTACCAACTCAAATCCCTCATAAAACAGCTTCTCCGCCGTATCTCTCGCACCTAAGTAGAATAAAAATAAAACTACCTCGTACCACCACCAGCAGAGGAAAATCTTTCACAGACGCGTCTTCGTCCTCGTCTCGCGCGCACGAATCCCTTAAAATGGAAAATCGTCAAGCCCGCGACAAAAGCGTCCCTATTAAAGATTAAGTCTCCGCGGCGACGGTGGCTTTCCAAAGTACACTCGGAAACGACCGAGCGAAGAATATAATTCCGTAACGACGGGCTTCTTGTTTATACGCGGGCGCGCACTTCTCGTGAAAAGAAATAAAAATAAAGGCGAGCTCGAGCAAAAAGAAGCGAAGGAAGTAAGAAGGAAGCCCAAAACATCCATCCGCGGTGGCGTATATATACCTATATATATATATATAAAGGGGGAGAGCAGCATGGCAGTTCAGCTCTCGCCGGAGATCTCTCGGCAGTTAAAAGGAGCGTAAACAAGCAAACAACCTCGAACACAAGACCCGTGCGGGGGAAGATTGGTATAAAGAGAGAGAAGGAAAGAAGGAGAGGGTCTCTCTTGCGATGAAGTGGTAGATGACGCGAGAAAAATCCAAGGCTCTTTTCGCCGTGCGCTCGGACTGCGAGGGAGATCTTACGCAAACTGTATGCGAGTCTGTGTGCAGTGCGCGTGCGTGAAAGAAAGCGAAACTAAACTAGGCGAAGAAAGAGCGAGCGAGCAAGCGAGAGAGACAGAGAGACAGAAAAAGAGGGAAAGTAAGAACGTGAGACGAGAGAAGACGGGGATAATAAAAAGATTTATTCGGCTTTTATCCCGGAGTTATTCAGCTCTTTTCATCCACCCGGAGGCTTTTTTTTACTCCCTTTTTATATAAGCCTCTCTCTCTCTCTCTCTCTCTGTCTCTCTCTCTCTCCCTCTCCCTCTCTCTCTCTCTCTCTCTCTCTCTCTCCCTCTCCCTCTTTCTCGCTCTCTCTCTCTCTCTCGCTCTCTCTCTCTCTCTCTCGCTCTCTCTCTCTTTCTCTTTACTGACTGAGCGCCAGTAAGCGCAAGCCAGACGAAGAGAAGGATACAGCCATATCGCTCGCGTATATACAGCAGTAGATACGGACACGAGACACAGACGCAAAAAAGGCGCAAAGGGGCGAAGAAGAAGCCAAGGAGGCTGTAAGGAAACCAGAGAGAGAGAGGCGCTTAAAAGGAGAAAGAAGAGGCTGCACGCTGCTCCTGATTAAAATATACGAGAGTAAAAGCAGGAGAGAAAGAATCTCTCTCTCTCTCTCTCTCTCTTTCTCTCTCTCTCTCTCTCTCTCTCTCTCTCTCTCTCTCACGCACACTTCTTATATGGAAGTCTTCTGAGTGCCGAGCGGGTATTCGGGGAATTCGAAATGAGACGTCGTCGCCGAGGAAGAGAAGAAGACGGAGGAAGGGAGAATCCCAACCTCCTCCTCCTCCTCAAGGGGGATATAATGCTGAAATAACGATTCCGGGGTATTAGGTATCCAATACGGCGCGAGCCCACGCGCGCGTGTGTGAGCAAGGTCTTCGTCGAAAATGATTGAGGGATCGATAATTCGAGGGGACGCCAAAAGAGTGAGGGAGAGAGCTCGTCACGTTTGAATTATGCGATTGGATTCATCCCTTTTCTCAATATGGCCCGCAGGCGGGCGCGTACAAAAGTCCCGCTAATTGCTTTTCCGAATCCCCGGCCAGATGGCGACCGATGGCCTTCGATTTCGTCCTCTCTCCTTTTCGTCCTTTTTTTTCGCTTGCTTATATAGGTATACGCGACGGGTATAGCTGAGTATATATAGTGAGAGGCGCAGGATCGTGTTTACGCGCTCGAGTGGATTGTATTGCGACATTTTTATTGTGACGAGCGAGCGAGGCTGACTCGCTTTTTTTTACGGCGATATCGTAAAAATGAAGGTTGATAAGGAAGTAATGACGGTGACGGATGATGATGCCGTAAAGTCGCTTGTATATGCTTCTCTGTCTCTCTTTTCTTGTTTTTACTGCAGCAGTAAAGTGTAAACAAATTTGATGAAAATGTCGACGGGGAAACGGGTCGCAATAAAGATTCAATGTAAAACTGTTCGTTTTCATTCTCATGCTTATTATAGTACAATCGTACATACATTAGACAAGTAGGTATAATAATATTTTCATTATGAGTGATTATAAGCGATAATAATTATGTTTGTTTAATTCTGTTTGAATGAAGATTTTATTGGGCATGTTTACAAAATAATTATGTATATTGCTACTAAATACGTTAGTATTTTCTATAATATTATATGTTACTCAGAATAAATAAAAAAAAATTGAATATGCATAATTCAGATTAAACAATAAAACTGAATTAACGCCACCCAGGCAATCATTCTGGTACCTCCAATCAACAAAATAAAGATACTTCTCGCCACGAACAATTACATCGCGCATGATTTAACCCTTCCAATAAACCCAAGAACCCCATCAAAATTATCGCAAAATAGATAAATATCGCCTTGACTCGTTTCGTAGCGCCATTACCGATTAAAAATCAAACGAACCCGCGCTTATAAAAAACCTCACTCCGCGACACCAATCCCCATACCCCGAAACATAAAAACCTACATACCCATCAGTATACCATCGCGGCGCCACACACGTGCGATCGGAAGCTCCCGTACGGCGGAAATGATTCGCGCGCTCGTAAACGCGTCCAGCGATAGGTATATATACATTCTATTAAACATCGAGAGCGGGGGACCGATGGCCGGTGGCAATATCGATATACTCGGGGGGGAGCTGAGGCCGCCGCAGTAGTGTAGCAGCAGCGAGTTTATCCGGCCGATACGCGATATCAGCCGCGCGCTAATAACAGACATCGGCCTTAAGTGATCCGAGGGGAGGATGGGGGTCTCTTTGGAGCGAGAGGGGTGGAGCGTAACGGAGGTAGCGACGAGAGCTTATCCAGCGTGGTAATACCGTGAAGATCCTGTTTGGTTTGAATGCGTGTTGGGAGAGGATGTTTTAGTGGTTGACGTACACGGCGCGAGATGGAAAAGATTGCTGTAAGTGGATTTTGCTACATGGAGAGAATGTTTTGATAAAAATGAAATCACCGTGAAAATCGTAAGTAGAAAGTCAAGAGATATCCTGACTTTAGGGGAGAACATGAACAGTAGATATGGTTGTAATTTACGGTAAGAAAATATGAAGAATAACGTTCATTTTTACCGTTCATCAGGGTAATTTGTCTCGTAAAATTTACTATGAAATTCGCGGTAATTTTGATATCAGGAAATTCTATCTACGTACGATTGTAGTTGTGGTAAATAGAATTACTTCCTGGTGCAATTTTTAGCTTATGGGGGCAGGCTTGGGTTAAACCCAAAAGGAACTTTATTCCTCACGCGTTTCTAGGTGACATGACACTTTTTCGTTAAAATCTGTTTTATTATTTTTCTTCGGAGATCCAATCAATTTTTTGAAAAAAAATTATTTCATATTTTTTAAAAACTTGTTTGGATTTACGAAAACGAATAATAAAAATAATTTTAACGGAAAAGTGCTCAGCTCTTTTTGTAATACATATCAAAAGGAGTCGAATAACTGTCGAAAAATAATTTTTCGTTCATTATGTCACCTAGAATCGCGTGAGGAATAAAGTTCCATTAATAAATTATCAGAATGATTACTTTTAAACGTAAAAAGTGTTCCAGACACGTAAAGAGAAAACGATTTTTGGATTTAACCCAGGCCTCCCCCCTTAATAGATTGTAAAGATTTTTTGTACATTACGTTAAAAATTGTCGATATACTATTTCATATGCATTTAAGTTCATGGCGAACACCGGTTAGCAATCTTGTTATTCATAACACTATGCTACACCCCCCTGCGCGTTTCGCGCGCCAACTCCCTGGGATGTGGATTATAAGTACAGGCGCACGAAAGTAAAGATCATACATTTCCGGACTTCCGGTTTTGATCTTAAGTAAATATCACGAATTCCTGGATTCCAGCCTGGATCAGGAAGTCATCCAGGAATCAGATCCAGACAGGAAGTAAATATTATGAATCTCTGGATGACTTCCGATTTGGACTGTATCAAAATAGAACGTATCCGCATTGGCGACATATGTCGTGTTTCAATAATTAGAACATAACAGAGTCATATGGTGTACAACTAATTGGGTCATAAACATGTTGCCCATAATCTCGACACAACAGAGTTTTTGTACCTTATTGGTCGACCAGTAAGTGTATATTTAAATATTGGAGCATATACACGGTGTGCATAATAGAGACATATACTCGGTGTTCATATTAGTAGAGACATATATTCAGGGTGTCCATAATTTCGACATATAATACAGGATTTCCATAATAAGGACACATACTGGGTGTTCATAATTAGAATATATACAGCATTCATTCATCATAACCCAACAATCCAATAAGCCAAGAAGTATTCTTGGGTTATTGGGTTACATCAATATAACGTAAATAAGGTACGATTAGGAAGCGGAGCTGTGGAGGGGCTAAAGGCAGGGGGGGGGGCGACGGTGAAATAAATTTATGAATATAGAGAGATATACAATACTTTTATTTGCATTATAATGAACTACATAGGTAAATTGAATTATTAACAAAGCAATAACAATCACTTTTAATTGTATATTTTTAATTTTTCAGATTATGGCAATATGAGTAAAATAGTGGTTCATATTTCAATAACACTAATGAAATAACTAAATAAATAACGAAATGATATAACCAGCATTAACGATCTGCTCAGTTTTCAAATTTTGATTATTGAGGGATTCGTACATTACCTACTACCATTAATTACAGATTTCTGATGCTGAGGTACCCTAGTAGAAAATAGACCAACCAAGATGGCCTGTTCGTCAACGGTTCGCCAATGACGTTGGCCAATACTTACTGCTGTAATTGACCAACGTTTCGCCAACGACTGCTCTATTTGTGATTCTAAAATTGAATCATTAAATGTACGTCACTAAATGTATATTTTACAATAAGCCACTGAATGATAAAAATAATAGCGCATATGCTGTCGTGAAGTCGTAAAATAGAATTAAATTTTTATTTAAAGTAGGGTTATGGTTACGAATGGTTCAATGTATATGTGTATATTGTGCTACCGGCGCTTCTCGCGCAAACTAAGAGCTAGTTTTGAGTTGCGGAGCATGCAAATATCTCTCGCAACTACTGATTTTGGTATATTTTGTTACTATCCATCCAACTTCCCATATTTTCATATTATACTGTAGAATTGATAAAAAGCATTTTTTATTTTATACTTAATTCTTAATTATAATAGTAAATTATAATGTATTACCCTAGTGGAAATGGTTTTAATGTCAAAAGTTCGCCAAAGATTGCCAAAGTTTATTAGAGTTTGACAAAGTTTGCCAGAGTACGCCAAATGTCTTCCAATTGGCCGTTTTGGCGCACATATGACAAATTTTGGCACACTTTTGGAAAACTTTGGCAAATTTCGGCAAACTTAGATAACTCAGACATACTTTGACATACAAGATTTCTTCTACTAGTATAGTAAACTAAATCATCAATTTACTACACCTAATCTCAAATTTGAATTAAGTGTGCATATATTTAAATGTGAATTTTTGAAGTAAACTAGATAATTATGCTCATATAATGACTCTTTATTGATTGCATAATTCAAAATAAGTGCGTTCGTTTGCTAGTGGTTGGTGAAACTACTGGCCAACCTTAGTGAAATTGGCCAACAATTGGCGAATCGTTGGTGAACGTTTCTACCAGGGTAGCTAAGTATGAAAACACTACATGCCAGATTAGATGCACGTTATAGTTTGATGAAGCATAACTCTGTTTATTGTTTTAAATTTAGTGCTTAAAAAGTTCTGATTTAACAATAACGATCAAGCTGATATTCTGCCGTACGCGGAAAACCAGATTTTCTTCAGAAATTGTTCCATACCACTTATACAAGGTAAATAGATACCTCGGTTATGACGTAAATGTAAATTGGGATAGTCAATTAAAAAATATTACATGGTTGCGAGCTTAGAAAGCCTCTCTAAAGAGTTGAGAAAGTTAATTATTGTATGACAAGTCCAAAAACCCAGACTCGAACACGATCCATAAACTAAACTTAGATTTGTAAGCTTTTACAAAATTCTCAGGTATTTTTTTGATTCACAACCAAGTTTATTTATACAATGAACTATATCACTTAACAACTACATAATAATGAGATTTTTATCGGGCTCGTACAACCTGGATTGAGAAATTCTTAACAACAATCAATCGCCTGAATTCAATTTTTTTCACATCCTCATTCATAATAATAAGTACAATATCATTTGCTTATGATTTCTAGTATCGCTAATTTATAATTCTTATATCGATTTTATCATAAACAAAAGACTTTGTGATATTAACTAATCCAAATTAAAGAAGAATAACGTACAATTATAACTATTTTGGTTGTGAATAACTTGTCAGTTGAAATGGAAAAGCGCTGCAAAGAAAGATGACGCCGAGGAAAATATAATTATGCAAATGATAAGCATCTTTAATAAAACAACAACTGTGCAAATTACACGATTGATCGCCATAATTACGCAGTTTTAATGAACTCGCGTTGAGTCTCTCCTACTTTGCATCTTTTCAAGCGAATCGCACGGCTATTCTGCATAATGCATGAGCTCATTTTATAACTCACCGTTATAAAGCCTTTTACTCTATTTATAAAATCGCGTTTATTATCAATGAAACGTCCGTAGCATCAGATATGCAATTACGCTAATGCTGAAAATGATTTTATTTTTGTATAAGGTAACCGAGCGAAGTTAAATAAGCGCCGCGACGAGCTTTTATATCGATATCATCGCGCAAGAATTCAAGTTAAATTTATCGCTTTGGAATCGCTTTAAAGCGAGTTACAACTATATAAGAATCGTCGCTGTGCCGACCTGATTTGATGTTGATTTATAATTGCGCGCAAAACCAGTAATGCAATTTCCTGGCTATAATCGAATTTCCCGCTGCTATTTCATCATTAATAAATGCGTCAGAATTAACGTTCGCGCGGCGATATATATTGCTCCAATTTCATTCGCAAAGCGGACGAATATAAACTGTACTTATGAAAAGATTTATATTTTAAGGCAATATTGTATCACTGCGTATATTTATATTATATGTATAATCTCGCAAAATATTCATTTTTGTCGCGAGAATGAAATTGGTATAACACTCGCTTGCATTTATTCGAGTGGACGCGTTTTCTGTTAATACAATGTGATATTTACAATTTGGTGAATCGTTATGCACCATTGAGAGGTTTAAGTTTAAAAAGTCTTTGACAAAAAATTGAATTTTTTTAATTATGAGAAAAAATAAATATACTAAATCAGGATTTTGTACAAAAAAAGCTTTCTTAAATTGACATTGTATTATAATCATTTGGGTTCTTTCGCGATTTTCAATAAATATCGAAATCGCAAGATTGCATTATAGTATAATAAAATATTTGGGGTGCGATATCAGATTAGTTCAAACGTGTAAATTGAATAAGCACAAATGAATGTTAATTCCGACTTGGCTTTCTCAAAGAGGATATTTTGTAATTTTTTTTTCCAAAGTAATGATTTTTATAATGATCCGAAGTCTTGATAAGAATATTAGAGCATTAACGAATTTATAACTATCTTGAATCTGCAGTATGAATTGTTTTGATTTAACTGAAATAATTTAAATGTGAATACCCTGTATTATATCATCATAAATATAGACATTGTGATAGTAAAAGAAAGTTTTAAAGCCTGTTAGAAACATGTTTTAAGTTACTGGGAATCAAAATACACTATTTTTAGAAAAGGTCTGTATGGGTGTATGTGTGTGTCTTTGTATATGTGTGTGGACATGCATTAGCATTACTAGTCTATTTTTTTTCATTTTAAAATGAAGGTTCAAAATTCAAAAGAAATTTTAAGATTCATCGACTTATTTTTGTTTTATAACAATTTTTCGATTTTTCGATTTTTGATTTTAAGATTTTCTGTTTTTTTTTGGTATATTAGAAATATTATGATAACTCTTTTGAAAATCCATTAAAAAGAGCATAATATGACCTCTAATCTTTTACAATCGTAAATTTTGGATAGGCTCTTTTCTTTCTCTTAAATAATTTTTAGAATAAAAAAAACGTGATTACACGGAGAAAAATGGTCTAGTAAAAATTACTGTTTCGTATGGTAATGGTGGGACTTAGTTGCACAATCGCAATAACTACTTTTATTTTAGTAGTAAATGCTACATTAATAGCAGTTATTGTAATTTTTAGAAAATCATACTGATTTTTCACCACAATTAAATAGATGAAATAATTTCATATTGGAACAATTGATAAAGTTTGAGAAAGCTAAGTGCCAATGAATTGGCAGCGGGTTTTTTTTATTAATTTTGTCAAAGAACGCAATTCTTTTTTAACTCCAAGAGCTCCACACCCATTATTTGTCCCAAATGGTGCGGCTTTAATGACCTTAACTACAATCCAGGCTCCCGAGAACAACGCGCAGATCTTTTCTCCCCGATAAAATTAATAAGACCGCACCGACTACGTTAAAAAGAAGAGCCCACACAGCGGCCCCTGCAACCTCTCATCGCGCACTAATTTCAATGAAGCAAAACGCGCGCGACCGAGCACAACAAAGTCCCCTGCAAGCAGTACATAACCCGAGCTTTTTCTTTTGCTCGCACTTTGTGCATTACGCGCATATATTTTCAGCAACGCTCGCCTCTCTTTTTCCTCTCTCTCTCTCTCTCTCCGCACTCGCACAATGCACTTGGTAACGAAGGCGTTTAAGGAGAACCTGGGTCGCCCGTCGACCACGTTATTTCTCTCCTGCACGCGCGCAAATAAAGCGAACGCGCGCAAAAAAAGCCGGCGGCAGAGAAAGGAGGAAGGAAGCAAAAGAAAAGCACGTCCCCGTTGCACGTATATAGGTATATATATATGTGGGGCTCACGATATAACACCCTCCCCATTCCACCTCCTGCACTTATTTATCACGCGGCACGTTATCGAGGGTCGAAAGACTCTTATATATACTCTCGGCTTCGGCTTTGCGTCTGCGTCCTCGTAGACGTTGTATGTATATATACACGCGCTTCGAGCTATAGCTACAGTTATACACACATATAGGTGTATACGTACTCTGCTCTGCTCTGTAGCGTACCAAAGAGAGAGAGAGAGAGCTCGGGTGCAATTACGAAGCACGGCGCTTAATTTGTTTGAAGTACACTGGTGCTGCTGCTGCACCCAGCGGCACGAAGGTGTTAATGGCGCCTCTCTCTCTCTCTCTCTCTCTCTCTTTCTCTCTCTCTCTTCGCAGAGCTGCCTTTATGCTTGCGGGGATGCAGTGTGGGTGAGTTCGCGACCCTCGACTGCAAGCACAATAAGCATGTCTTTATATAGAGCCAACGCGTGTATATGTGTATAAACTTGTGCCGCTGGAGGGTATTATATAAAAGATTGCATGCATGTGCGCCGTGTGCCGGCGGTTATGTGTATTGTGTATGTGTGCGTTGCACTCGTGAAATTCCGATGAGGAGGTTTTTTGTTGTTGCTGGCGGTGTTGTTGTTAGACCGAGACTTTAATGGAATTTCCTCAGGGCGCTGTAATTAATCAAATCTTGTTACGATTTTCGAAGCCTCGCGCGGCGCGCGCGTTAATGAGGCGCGTACGCAAAGATAAAGTAGTCTGTGTAATATGCGATATTGTGTATACGCTGGAGTGTCGGTGCTCTCATTAATCATTGTTTGAGTAAGTTATTATTCCAGTGAATAGTCCTGTGGGGATATAGAAACGTCGTGCTCTCGTTATTTTAGAATTTCTATAATTTCCTTGTCCAATGCAGATAATATATTTTTAATCATTAACATAGTAAATAATATAATAGATTTCACTAATTCATAAAGGGTCATTCGCAAATTACGTTTTACTGATTTTGCGCCCCCCCCCTTTCCCACCCTCTGTGTCATAATCTGTTGCGGTACTAGGGAACCGTCCCTCTAAAATTACGTCACATGATCTAAGACGCACCCTTTTAAAAATTATACAAAAAATTATTTATCCGATTACTTCGACGTTGTAACGTTATTTATTGATTTGGCTGATGGCTATTTATCTAATCATTTAAGGAAGATTAATTATAAATTAAACTAGAAACTTCAAAATCACGTGGCTTGGAAATATTTTAACAAATAAATTTGAACTTAATTGGATACTTCTCAGTCACGAGGATCTTATGTATTAATTTAATACAAAGTAAATAAAAATAATTGGAAAATTCAGTTAAAAAATTCTAAATCCAAGAAGAAGAATTAACTTTCAAAAAGAAAATAAATAAATTGATTTGGCATTGCTTCGTGAGTTAGCAGTTTCTTTAGATTTCAATTTATTTAAAATACTCCGAAAAGCATCGTAGGTTGGAGATAGGCTATTGAAAAATAATTCGCAAAAATAATTGCGAGAACTCATGTAAATTAGGGGCCTGCGGCGGCTCAGTCGGTAGAGTGTCGGATTCCCACGCCGGTGACCCGGGTTCGAATCCTAGTCTCTGTCGATTGATACAAGCACCTCCGTAAAAATTACATGTGCTTTGTTTACAAACACACCGCAGACCCCCGTCGTCGATTAGCACCACATGGGAGCACAAACATGGCGACGTTAAATTAAAAAAAAAAAAAAAAAAAACTCATGTAAATTGCTCATGATATGACATCACGGTAAGTTAGATCCCTCTATACCCCAATGTCACAATTAGTTACAAAATACCAGAGCCCACTCCCCCTAACAGTATAACGTAATTTGTGAATGGCCTCAAAGCCAAAATTTCTAATGTATTAACGTTAACTGTTATTGTCGTCATTGACTAGCTTTACTACTTTTCTCTGTCTTCTTCTATTTTATTATTTTTTCTCACATATATTTTACTATATATCATGGAAGTTAACCACAACTGAATCGAAGTGACCGGAAGTGAATCAAAAGTGACCAAAGGTAAATTAGAACTGATGACAATTTTCAATTTTATCTTTTATTACAGGATTTTCAGTTTCAAATGAATTATTCACCAATGAAAATAAAACTTTTTTATTAAAGTAAAATTTAAAATGATGATTATTAACCCGAAGAAACGTTGACAAACGATGAAACTCAGGTTGTAAATAATTATAAAGTAATACAACGACAAATGTAAAAGTACAATGCAATCGTTCAGAATTTATATAGTCAAAAAGAATCAGAGTAACGAGTTCTTGTTGTACACTCGACTTAAAGTTCTTCTGTTAAGAACAGTTTCATTCATTGGATAGAACTCTCATTTTGCTAACCTTATTGAAGAATTTAAAAAAATTAAAAACTGTTCTTGACAGAAGACCTTTACGTCGAGCGTACAATTAACTTTCAAATGCCAATAATGTTTGCATGATACTAATTCAACATCCAATCTAAACGACCTAAATACAATCCAAACGAACAACTCAATAAATCCATAATTTTCTCCATAAATCCTCAAATCATACCAACATTTCCAACTTCCGCTAACACCATATTCAAAGCACCTCAGCCCCGCACGATCCAGCCAAAAACCATCCGCATCCATAAAACACAAGCCATTGCCTGCCAAGCAATACCAGCTTCGTACGCGCCGAGCATTTTCATGCCTCGTTGTAATCGAAGAGAGAAACTCCCCGTCAGAAGAAGATTCAGAGTCCCCCCTCCCCGAGAGCCATAAGGAAGAGCTGCAGAGCCCCGCGTCGTCGTCGTCGTCAACGACACCCTTATACGCAGCCACGAGACACTCGCAATGGGAGCAAATCTAAGGTGTATATACACACACACACACTGCGTCGCGGAGACGACTAGGTGGGCGGCGGAAACGCGCCAAGGAAACTAACTTGACGCCACCGGCGCGCTGCAGTGGCGGCATCAGGATCCCTGTCGACGACGCTTTCACCGCATTCGAATCCCAGAGCCAGTTTCCCCTTCCTCCCGCCGCCGACGACGCCCCCTTCTCCCCCCGCGGCTTTACGAGTTACAAGTTGCCGAGTGCCTGCCTCGTATAACTACCGAATGCGCCAGCTCGCACGTACACAACTCGAGATCAAGATGCCTGTGTGTGGGTGGGTAGGTGAGAGTCTCTGGATGAGGGGGGTGAGGTTGAGAGAGAGAGAGGGAGGAGAGCTGGAAAGTGGAATGCTCTCGCGTCGGGAGTAATTTATTTATTACACGTTTCGCCGTCGGATATTGGTTTGACGCTCTCTTCGTCCGCAGCGCCCGGCGGAGAAACTCGAACGCGAGCATCCGGGGAAAAACTTAACGGCTCAGCCCTGGATATGACTCTCTGATTACGTTATATCTATAGGGTTTCCTTTTTCTCTCTTTCGCGGGATTTTTTTATGGACAGTGTATAAGACGCTCGGGGGGGATCGCGAGACAGTCAGGAATGAATTTTGATGATGAGTTGAGCGCATTAATATTTATGGGGGGTTTGTGTAGCGAGGAGTCTTTGATTATTTCTCTGGGATTACCGCATTATACGCTTGTTGTGTCGCGGGGTAATACGCGATTTTGGTCACATAGTGATTGGAAAAATTGAGAGGGTGCGGATATTATATTAATGTTTTTTATGGGTGAATTTTGTAGGAGGTAATGCGAGTGAATTTGAAAAATCCCGAGCAATTACTAAAAATACATGTATATCGATCAAGACAGTAGTACAATTCTGGAAATAGTCAGACGCATTAGATACTTAATTATTTCAAATATAGGTTATCTTCAGTTCTTTAAACTGCATCAATATAGGCATGGACATTAAACAATACTTAGGTAATTATAATATAAATTAAAATAGAAAAGTATAATATAAACCAGACATTAAATTGTATCAAAGAACCTAAAATAATTTAAGTAACGTTATATGGAAAGGTCAAGCCATACGGGGAGACAAATTTTAACTCGCAGGATGAGTTACGTATATATTTTGCAAAATATTTAGTTATTGAAAGGTTACCGATCTGACTCCTACCCTAAGGGTATATTTTTCCAAAATATTTATTTATAGCAAAGAAGAAACTTATAATAGTAAAAATACGATAAAGTAGGAATCGGGTCAGTATTTAATTTTAATAGTTCAAACCATTTTCAATTTATGTTCATCTAAGCTTATGATGTGTCTGTTGTATGAATAACTTTTCGCAGATCAGAATTCATCCACCAGGTGAGAACTACTTAACTTTGAAACTTGAATATTATCTAAACACAAATACATAAAATAAAAATTATCCAAAGACTCTGGACTACAAACCCCCCCCCCCCCCCCCCCCAACGATAATGAAAAAAGGCAATCCACTAAAGACACAACAGGGAGTGAGAGCTTCCAACACACTCTCTCTTTCTCTTTCGGCTAACGCGCCACGACTAATTCTTCACAATTTCATCCCTAATTCAGTACTTGGCTCGTTTCGTCCTGCCGTGCCTGGGGGAGTTTGGGAGCGCGTGCTCGTTTTAACTGTAGTACTCCGCAGGATCGTCGTCGCGCGGCGGCAAACTCTCACTCCTCCCTCTCTCTCTCTCTCTCTTTCTCTCTCTCGCTCTTGCTCTCTCGGGTCAGGGAGTATAGTCGAGTCGAGCTTGCGCGGGCGCGGGCGCGCGAACGAACGAGGGGTCGCTCGAGCGAGTCTGTTAATTGGACTAATTACAGTAATTACTGAAAGTTTCAGCAGCGGCGGCGGCGGCTGCCTGCGAGAGCGAGACGGTGGATATAGAAGAGGAAGAGAGAGAGAGAGAGAGAAAGGGAACGTGAGCGAGCTGCGTGGGTTATACGGCTTCCCAACCGCATGCTCGCCACCATCCGAATCCAGCGAGCCGCACGCGCTGCTGGTGCTGCTCAAACCCGACCTCCCCCCTCTCGTTTCCCCCTATATACCGGTAGTGTCGGAGCATTTTGCCCATCACCTGGGTTACACTCCGGGATATGCTGTGCAACTCTATCTCTGCTTTTGGTGTGTGTATATGTGTGTTTGTGTGTGTGTCTGTGTCTGTGTCGGTATATATGTATATATATATATATATATATATGTCTCACTTTGGAGTCGACTGCTTAGCGCATTATCGTGCGAAGCAGCCAAGTGCGCATCGAGCCGGATATTAGCAGAGAGACATGGATTAGAGATTATTCCGGGGGAATGAATGCCTAATTCGTTAGTCGAGTTCCGCTTGGCAGCCAGTGGCTCGGTCTCTCGGCAAGTTTTATTGGAGAGGGGGTGATCGTTCATTGCGAGTTCGTTGGTGCATGATGGGGTGAGAGCTGATTGTTGATGAAGTTTTCATAGTCGATGGACCTTGGTTTCTCCAGCTGTATTAGCATTGCGAATCACTCGGGTGAGCGATCGCTGCTTTAACTTACCTACTGTTGAAACCAATTGAACTTTAATACTTCGACTTCATTAGGTTAGACTAGAAAAAATACTGAAGAAGTTTATTTTACATTGATCGAAGACTTACAGACTAGCGGGTATAATTTAATTGTTAAAAAAAAAGATGCCCTCTAAAGTTTTTGGAGTGATCTTTTTGCTCTAACAAGGAGAGTTCACAATCTGCAGGAAGCGGGGTTCGAAGAGGCTTCAGGAAGTGGTTTCTGGTACCTAAAAATGATGACAAGTATGTGTAATTTCGTTCCATAGGCCCTTGGTGTCAAGATATGACCGTTTGTATTCAAATTACGCGTTATTTCAGTAAAAAATGATACCTATTCCTATTCTTCGTATCATAACTCTGCAAGTCATTTTGTTAGAGAAATGATGTAATAAAATAAAAAATTGACTACAAGAGCTTTAATTTAAGGTTTGTTTCAAATAAAAATATTATTCTGTTGCAAAGTTATGAAGTAAAAAACTACTCAATTTAAAAAGCTGAAAATCCTTACATTTTTGTGAATTATTCACTCTTTCGAAAAGTGTAAAATTACGCATTCATAATTTTTTTCATCTAAGTTTATTACTGGGAAAGCAATATAAAGCAATAAACATATAACCCTGAAAACGACTTTAATTTTTCATGGATCTCACAAGCGTAATATCCCGCTAATTTTTAAACGACACAATGATTATATAAATTTACGTGTCTCTAATTTTTAACTTGAATAATTATTGGGGAACTATTTTTTTCTTTAATAACCTTTATCAAGGAGGTTATGTTAGATTGTGCTATAACAATTTACTTTTAATTGTTCAGCTTACTGTCAATATAAACTTACTCTCTAAAATATTTGGAGTGAGATTCATACTCCAAAAATTTTGGAGAGTAGTAACTACTCCTAATGTAAATATGCAAAAATAAGGTTTTGCAACAAATATATTGATTGATTTATTGATTTTGACTAATTATTGATAGCTACAGGAAAGAAAGAAATTATAAAGAAATAAATAAATTTAAATGATAATACAGTAAAAAATTTCTATTATAGCTGCAAGCTCTAGAACGTGGCTAGTTTCTAGAGGCAATATGATTTCCAAAATCAGATATTTACAAAGCAATTGTCCAACAACGATACTACGCGCAAGGGCGAAATATGAGAAAATATATGAGACGTAAATATGAGATTAATAAATTCAATAAAAAAACATGTTTATAAATTCAAATAAAAATAATGATTGCCCTCCTTAAGGTGAGGTCGGAGTTTACATGCAGTTACGTAGTTACCGACAATTTCGTATTTTTCAGTATTCTCATTCAATTTTTAATTTTTTTCAATTATCTCAGTTGTCCGGTGTTCCTCAGTAGAATGAGAACACCGGACGACTAAAGTTTTTAACTTCCATGAACAATTAAATTAGAATAATGTAAAATTCAATGCAGAATCTGTAATTGGCTCCGACCCCCGCTTAAGGGGGTCCGAAAGTCAATTCCCTGAACCATACATTATTTACGTTATAAACAAGATTTACGTAAATTTAGCTACAACCCAAACTCGTTGGCCCTTCATAGAGTAGTAATACACCTCTCTATGAAGATTCAGACGTCAAAAACAACGGCACCCTAAAAAATTATTGGAATGAAATTTTATCAACTTTTCATTCCAATAATTTTTTAGGGTGCCGTTGATTTTGACATCTGAAACTTCGTAGAGAGGTGTATTTCTACTCAATGAAGGACCAGGGAGTTTGGGTTTTGTCTAAATATAAGTATTTTTATAATTATAAATAATTATTATCTACTCGGGCGGGAAATTTGAATTCTTGTGAATACGTCAAACTTCTAGATAAGTGACTAGACTAGTGTTTATTTCTAGTGAAATACTGTGTAAAAATGATAACAAAAGGTTAAACGAGATAGTTTACATCCTGTTCTGGTGTTCCATGCAGATAAGCTAGCAAAATTGTACTAAAGGGCAATTCCGAGAAATTAGACTCCAGCCAATCAGAATCGTCGGTATTTGCGCTCTGATTACTTGGAGTCATATCTCAGTTGTGACATCTACTGGCCCAAGTTTGCTGCTTGTCTTCCTCATACTCTCGAATGTCCTCTACTGCACCAATACTAGTCGATCTGAATCCATAAGTAGCCTTTTAGGAATCGCTTACAAAGTCAGTACATCTCTAATATATTTATGCTAGCTTATTGCATATCAATCTGAAAGTGTCAAAATTTGCCATTTAGTTTCCGAATGGGCTTTTTATTGACCATGAATGAACAAATACACAATTTAACAGGGCGTACAGGTTCTGTCAATGCAGAAAGGATACACGAGAAGGGAAATGTCACTAGCTCCATCTGCTTCTGCTGCTGCAAAAGTCGATAAGGATATATTAAGAGTGATAAGGTAACGGTTTGAGGATAGATAGATGGAAGTGGTAAGCTACTTAGACTTGTATACAAACATTTATCTATATACTAGTTTTTCTAATGCTTTATATAATACGAGTTGAGCTTCAACTTTGTTTTGGGTAGCTTATGAGCCGAGTGTAAAGCACACAAAGTGTGGCGTTACACTAGCATTATTTGATCTTCGACGACACGTAAATCCAATCGTCAACTGACCCCTCAAACAAATCAGAAATTCATTACACAGACTCCCACCAGTATCAAGCGTATCATCCTGCTCCTCTCAACTTCATCCCATCTAAAACCCACAGACACACAGAGCTCAAACTTTCCAACCGCCGAAACTCATCCTTCATCCTCTCTCCGGATTAGAATCCTCTCCGTACCTTGACCTCCGCTGTTCCTCGACCTGCTTGGCGATCTTATTAGCAATCAGCAGCCCCGTTATTGATATTGCTGGCAGCGTGCGTCAGAGGCTTCACGATACTCGAAAAGGATACAGTCGATGATGCCAGTAGCCGCGGGCGGTCCCTCGCGTATACGAGTATAATATAACGAGGGAGAGGTGCAGAAGGAAATTGGCGAGATTCGCCGCGTGTCCGGCGCTACGTGAGCGCAACGGATCGAGTAACGAGAAGAAGGGGAGAGTAGAGAACGGCCCCACGCGGGTGTGCATGAATCTTAATAGAGCCTTCGCTCTGTGCGAGCAGCTGGTGTATAATTGAATGTGCGAGAGGGTGATCTTTTATTCCGCGTTGGCGAATAACGAGGAGAGAGAAGCTTATGCGTGCTTTTTGTGAAAGAGAGGATGAATTGTAATTGAGAAGTCGGGGTGGGAAGCTATGACGACTGCAGCGGGGTTTTATGATGGTTCTGAGAAAAGTTTTCTACACTGTAAAGATGATTCATGTTATGATATTTATTCAAAGCTTTGTTTAGTTCCATAGAACATTTCTATAAATGCAATAAATGTTACTTTTCTATTGAAAAAGCGTGCTGACAAAACAACTATCCATTTTAGTATTATACAGACGCATGCAGACCTTTAGTCAAAACACTATGATACTATCCGTTGGCTATATATTGATAAATATGATAAATTCACTAGTGGTAACCAAAAATAGATTTTTATCTTGTGCTGAAGGACGGTAACTCAAAATAAAAGGCATATTCAGTGAAGAGCCAATACACTGAAGAAAAATATTATATTTTATATTACAGCGGAAAGTTTAATGAAATATAAAATGTAGTCTGTCGATCTAATTGGAGGGGATTCTTGAAAGGTTTAAAAACTGTTGTATTATATAGTATGCCTATTCTTAGATTTAAGTAATGCAATATATTCTTGAAGATTCTTCTAGATGATGAACTACTAAACATGACTGGCGCGGGGAATGCTTCTTCATAAGATTTATACAGAGAGCATATTTAAAAATTGAAAAACAAGGTTAATTTTTGACACAAAGACTTGTTTCTACTATCCGTATAGTATATACATTTCTTACTGGTATATACAATAACAGTTACAGATCTTGTTATTACAAATAATATGTATAAATCCATTTATAAATATATTTCCCATGTATATCTTATAGGAAATATTCCCGGTGGCGGCCATGTTTTTCGCTGTTTTCTTATGCGGAGTATTAATGAATCATACAAATTTCTTATTTTTTCAATATTTCGACTTATTTTTTTCCATAAATATTTCTCTACACTGTTAACGAAATAAAATTTTAAAATAATATATCTGTGATTAGAGAAAGCCAATTGTTCATAAAATTTTACGCGTTTACTTATAAATAATTTGTTCTCTCTTATTACAGATATATTATTTTAAAATTTTCTTTCGTTAACTTTGTTGAGAAACGTTTAAGGAAAAAAAGCCCCAAAACATTAAAATTGGTTCAGTAATAAAAAAGAAAATTTGGGATTAACTAAAGATTTCCTAAATTAACAATATTTACACTTGTGACATCACGATTTTCTTGGAATGATTTTTTTTTATGTAGTTTTGAACTGTTATTAAGTACATATCATTAGTTTTATCATAGGACCTTTATAAACTCTCATACGATTTTTAGTTTTATGCCCTATATCTAGTGAAAGACTCTCCATAAACTTAATTTGGTCATAACCATTGAGTAATAATAGTAGATGTTTCCTTGTGAGTAATTTTTATGATGCTATTCGATCACAATCTTTTTGTATGATTCTCTAAAGTTTCTATGGATCTCTACAGTTACTAAAGCGATCAACTTCTCAATTCAAAAATACTACAAACAAATCATTTCATAAATCTATACAATGAAAACCTAAATCATTTAATTTGCACGTACAAGACGTTCTAAATATTAGAAAGAAATTCTCGTTTGCATACACCGCGCATCGTCTAAGTCTTTGAACAGACGCGCAAATATTTTAACGACGCATCGCGTCATCGCGCGTTACAAAGCCCGGCGACACTGCGCTGGCCTTCTCTTTTCAGCTCGCGCGCCAACTCAGGTTTCGTGAATATACTTACGTCCCGAGCTGCTCCTTTTACACGCGTTCCTCGCACGCACATTATATCCACACGAATAAAAGAAAAAGGACAAGTTGACATTGCGCACGCGCCTCGCGCGAAGCGCTGCGCGGGCATAAAACAGCGCGTCGTGTACATAATTAAAAAGCTGCCGCGCGCGGACCATACGCGTTTTCGCACTCTTTGTTTAAAACGCATAACGCGCGCTCGCGCACACACACACACATCCCGACAAGAAGAAGAAGTAAAAGAGAAGAGGCTAGGAACGCGCCCTGCCCGCCGAGCACTAAAAAGATTTAATGGCATAAGTGCGTTTGAACGCGCGGTGCGCAGACGGACTTGATATTCCTCCTCTCTGTCTCTCTCTCTAGGAGTCGACGTGTCGGGTAACGAGGCGAGCATCATTTCAACGCGCTCCCGCGACTCGCTCTTTTCCCCGCGCAGCGAGACGAGTGCGCGGAAGAAGATCCGTAATACACGAGCACGTCGTCGTTTTTACGATTCAACGAGGGAGGAGAATAAAAAGAGGAGGCGAGGGGCAAAAGTATAAAAGACATCCGTCGAGGGAGATAGGAAGAGAGAGAGACAGAGCGAGAGCGCGAGAGAGGGTGAATTCCGTGCAATCTCATAATATTCCCGAGCGCAGTAAAGTGCGATCCCCCAAATCCCCGGAGATTTTAGCGAAATAAAAGTCAGGACCGCGAAAGAGCGAGCTGTACGGAGTAAGGAAGAGTGCTGAGGGAGAAAGAGAGAGAGAGAGAGAGAGAGAGAGAGAGAGAGGAAAAAGCCGCGGGGTCGATTCATTCAAAAGAGGCGCGCATGTGCGCAGCGGCGCGAAACGGCGTGTTTCATTTTTCACTTTTTCTTCCTGCCTCTGTGTATGCGTATACATGTACGTATATACGCATAAATATATATATATACTCTACCGCTCCTCATCCTCTTTTTCTCGGATGAGAACGTCGATTTTCCCTTCCCTCGACGCCGCTGCCGCTGCTGTCTTCCTGGGTTATACGCAAGAACGGATATATATATACGTGGCGCGTGCAGGGATGTGTGTATACATGTGTGGTGCGCCTGCTTTTCATTTCTCTCGGCGCGCGCGTATTTTTCTTTATGGGGGGGGGGGGGGTTGGCGGATTTGCGCGACGCGACGTCGTGAATATCGATTTGCGGACAAGAGTAAGCGAGGCAGGAAAGGGAAGGAGAGGTCTAATTATTCGCCGGCTCAACGAGCAATCTCTGTAATTATTCCGTGTTATTTGACCGAGATCACCGCTTAAACTGTCAAATGTCATTGAAGAGATTCGGGGAGAGAGCGAGATTGGGAAATGGTTGAATGGGGGTCTAATATACGAGGATGTAAGAACATGATGAGGGTTTCGGGGTACTATAGAGTCACTAATTTTGTGCATTAACTAAAACGATACTCTTGTAACGAAGAATTATATTTACTTTCACTGGGACAGGAAGTCCAATCTGAATTAGACATTATTTAAATTATCAATATATTATTTGCAGTATAATTAAATAACATAAGCTGTATTTATTTTAAAGAAAACGAAAATTAAATTAGTTCAAATATATTGCTCGACAAAGAATGAAATATTAAAATGTTTCTGTTGTGAGACCCCCCTATTTGTTCTTATTTTTATTCAAGAGGTTTTAAAGATTGTAATTAATATATTCTACCAGTACTGAGCGGATCAATTAAAATTTATATAGCTCGGGGTGCTCATTCAAGTTTCTTTTCAGTACTAAATTAGTTATCCCAATGGAATATCAGCCTTCAAACGGAAGCGCTGTGCAGTTAGACTCATAGTCATCCATGTGACACCACAACAATAAGATTGTTACACCACAATTTCAACGTCAAATAAATAAAACCAACACCACTTAACTTCGCGTTACACTTCAGAAAACCACTAAGAATCAATTTGTTATCAAAATTACACTGATAAGACGCCCCCCATTCCAACAACACTCGTAAAAGTAATAAAATACAAGACGAAAAATCCTCGAGTAAAAACCCAAACCACGTACTAAATCTTCCATTTCATCGCACTCTCGCGGCTAGCGGGCAAAAAACATTGTGTCATCCATAAGAATTCGAGCCGGTATATACAGCAAAAAGCGAAAAAAGGAAATGCAAATAGAGCGTCTGATTGCAGCAGCGCGCGCGGAGGAAAAGTAGAAAGAGAGCGAGCGAGAATGGGAAAAGAGAGGAGAAAGAGGGAGGCGGAGTGGAGAGGGCGAACGCAGCAGATTGGACGACCGTGGGTTGCTGCTGGCGCTGCTGGCGCTGCCATGGCACCGCCGAGATAAAAAGTAAATGAGGAACAAAGGTCCCGCTCGGCGCTTGCCAACGAGAGAGAGATAAAGAGAGAAAGGGAGAGAGTGAGAGAGCTAGAGAAGAGGGCGGAGGTGTGCTCGAGAAATATAGGGGAGGCTTCCAGTGCCAGACGTGCCGAGAATAATGCAGCCGGAATAACGCGGTCGCCGCCGCGAGAAAGCGCTGAGCTTCGAGGAGGTAAAACGAGAACGAGGAAAGAGAAGGAGAGAGACAGAGTGAGCGAGAGAGGGAAGAGGAGTAGAAGAGAAAGATGGAGAGAAATGGTGGGAAAATTGAGGAAAATTAATTAATGGAGCCTACACAGGTAATTAAGTTTTCAAAACGTCTGTCTTAATTTATACTCGACCCTCGACTCGTTCTCGCACTCTCTCGAGATTCTCGAGATCGACGAAAAAGGGCGGAAGGGGGGAACCACTCTCTTAACGTTTTCACCCCTCGGTGTATAGATGTTTCTACGCTTCCCTCTCGTTCTTTTTCTCGCTTCCCAATGCTCCGAACTTTTTTCTTCTTCCTCCCTCGTTTCTTCATCGGCACCCCGACGACGATGCTTCGAAGTCGATTTTTGACGCGCGTTCGACACGAAGAGGAAAAAAATCGACCATAGAGCACTCCGGCACTTTTCTGCGAAACGAGAGAAAGAGTCGCCTCCGCGCTGACGTTTTCATTTCCGCCCTTTGCTCGCGCTGAGTATAAGCATCGATATTTTTTGCAAACTTTTAAATAGGGCTTTACGCTTATAGTGCGAGCGCGCGCGCACGTCGTTTGCGAAGCTTCAAAGCTCGAGAGCCGCGACCGCGTCGTTTTCTGTGAGAACTGCGCGCAAAAAGAGAAGGTTTTTTAATTTCTATTACATTTTGCTCTTTCGGTTTGGGATGAGTTAACTTTTGAATTCAGTAGCATCGTGTGGGTTTCATTTAGAGATGTTGACTCGTTGAAATTGGAAATCCTTTATATTTGAAAGTGAAGAGGACGCAATTTTATAATGAATAAATGGTTTTGCACATTATTACAAGGTGTCCGATAAGTATGAAAACGGAATAAGATAGAAAAGCATGGAAACCGTTTCCATACTTTTGGGATACCCTGTATATACATAGACACATAGTTTGTTGTTCATACTAATATTGAGTACTTATATTATAATTATCTACTTGATTCAAGCTAAGTGTCATTTTATATAAATATACTGTACCTACAAGTATAATATACTTAACCGAAGAGAAACTTCTTACTATAATATAATACGCCATTCGGATTTCTTCTAAGACCAAGAATACAATAATCTATTTTGCGTTTGGCTTTTGTTAATACAACAAATATTTTCCTAATTCACACTGACTGTTAAGTCAATTTTTAGAATAAATATATTGGATGTATTTGGAAATGACAGTAAAATGTGTATCTTACTAAATAAATTAATGCCCATCGTTTGAACTAATTAATTTCTTATTGCTTATTATTAGGGATAGAAAGCCACAGTTAACCATGGAAATTTGATAAATTTTCATAAAAATGAAAACTTTATTTTATTTGTAGAGTATGAGAAATAATACGATTCGATAACCATTTACATGGATATTAAATATTATATAGTATCATACCAACAGAGAAGCGGGAAATACACTAAATAAATAAGTAAAAGACTTGATTATCTTATACTTTGTATATATAAATTATCTTATATTTTCGACGGCCCTTACAAAGACTAGCACATTTTAAATTCCCATGATGACTAACACTTTTGACATAGAATATATAAATTAGAGCTGTACATACCAATAAACTCTCGAAGAGACAGTTCGATTCTTTTTTCGAGTTCGGATCGGGTACTAAACACTAAAAATTTTGTACTCAAAAAATTATCGGTTTACCCGAGAAAATCAGGCTACCCGAGTAAGTAAAAGTAGCCCGAAATTGTCAGGCGACGAAAAATCGCGAAATGTGATAGTCTTCGTGGTGAAAATCCAAATGTGCTACTCTTCGTGAGAATCGTACTCTTCGTAAGGTGCCCTCACTACGCAGATTTAAAGCGACAATTCGCGACTATTTGCTATGTAAGTCCAGGGACATGGACCATGTATATCTAATGTAGAATGACGCTAATCATACGAATGTTGACTATAATAGAAATTGAAGTTTGATAGTCACAAAAAAAATGTATTATTCGTAATGATAAGAATACTTGATAAGTGTAATGACGTGATTGATGTACGACAGATATAATATTGTGCAATATATGTAAGTTAATGACGAGCAATGTTGAGCTGTGATATGATTGACTATACTAGTGATCTCTGTAAATATGTATTATTATTGAATGTAGTTTTATTGTTTTTTTCTTGCACAAAATAAACATCTAATCTAATCTAATCTAATTAAATTTAATATATATGCAACACTGCCAATATATCGCAATTTACGAACTAATCCACTTCTTTAATCGCTGTCCCAACAAATGTTTCGCTATGATGCGATTCGCGAACTATCCACACACACTTCTAATACCCCCTCGCTGACCCCACCCCTTCTCTCGATCAATATCCACCTAAAAAGCTGAAAAAACAGGTCAAAGCCGCGGCCCACCTGGCGAAGGGGGAGCCATCACGATCATGCTCGTTATAGGACAAGCGTCGACGGGAACGACGCTTTCGACGATTGTTCCCGCAGCAGCTCTTATTTCGCCGCAGCAGCGCATCGCGCGCTTTATACAACGACCGGAGTGCCGCCGTGTGTGTATATTTGTGTACACATCGACGGGGGCTTGCGGTAATGGCCGCAGATTACCATTATAAAGAGCAATAACGTTCCGTGGAACAGACGCGGGCGCGCGAGCTCGCGCCTCGGCGGAATATAGGTGTACGCCGCGTGTATGTATGCACGTGTGCATATGCGGGTATATGGGTAGGAGGATGTCGGCCGCGCAAACGAGTTATAGCAATTTGCCAATAATTGTTGCAGTTATGTTAATTCTCAATCACCGTCACCGCCAACGAGCGCCTGCTTTCCTGCCTCTCTGTCTCTCTCTCTCTCTCTCTCCCTCTCCCTCGTGCAGCATTTCATGCAAATTTGCTGAGCGATAGACAGTAAACGACCGATCGTT
This sequence comes from Gastracanthus pulcherrimus, assembly GCA_949152435.1. Classification (NCBI taxonomy): domain Eukaryota; kingdom Metazoa; phylum Arthropoda; class Insecta; order Hymenoptera; family Pteromalidae; genus Gastracanthus; species Gastracanthus pulcherrimus. The sequence continues at coordinate 145,704,603 of OX424575.1, read as the reverse complement.
TCGTCTATGCGTTCGAGCGCGCGCGCGCGCGCGCGTGTGTGTGGTGCACGCGTCATGCCACACGTGCAAAAGAGAAAAGTATAAGTGCGCATACGAACATGATGGAAGAAGACAGAAGTATGCTTGTATAGAGGTACACAGAAAGAGATAATGCGAGTACATGCATAATATATATATATATATATAGCGTGTACGAGCGAGCGAAGAGAGAAAATGAATGTTACATACGTGTGTACGTGGGGTGCGAGCGAGAGGCAGCGAGCGAGCAAGAAATACTGTATTGCATTGATCGAGGCAGACCAACTAGCATAATTATACTCGAGCGTCGATCGGCGAATTGATTTATGTTATATGTACTCTCTGCGGTGCGCTGCCGCGAGATATATCCCGCAGCGCCATATGATAAATTAATCTCTACTTCGGCTTTTTGCAGATTCTTATCGCTCTTATTGTTGCACCTCGTTTTTGTTTTATGTATTAATTTGTGCTAGAGTTTTTCCCTTGTGCGTTATTATGCACAGTTGAATGGTCGTAGCTCGGTTGTAGACTAGATAACGTATAATTTAGATGTAAATTTAATCGAAAGAATAGTTTATGATGCAAAGCTCTCGACAAAGCTATAATAGTACCATTCCCCTCATTGTTTTTCACCTTACAAACTAAATGATAATTTATGTAACTATTTGCTAGTTCTCTGATCGTAAGAGATTCAGAGATAATAGGATTTGAACACTAGAATACGTAAAGGATACAATATACTTTTGTTGTTTGCTAAATCGATTTATACTGGATAGAAAAAACGTAAATCTTAAATTGATCTACTTAGAAATATTTTTACGACTTTTTAATTAATTATTTAAAATTGTTAATTAATTTTACAGTATATATGTACGTAAAAATGTTCTAAGTAGTAAAAATTAATTTCCTGTATTCATACTATAACTAATGTATTGAAAAGAAATATCCCCAAACCTGGAGAACTTTTGTCGACGAGATCACTTGGAATCCCGTGGGCAGTGGATTAGGAGCTTATTAACTAAGTTGATTTTATATGACGTACTGGATCTACATTTTGAGGGTTTCTTGAGGGTATTACCAAGTATCAATAGTAAAAGAAATTTCAGAATGATTGATTTTGAAAGGAAGAATTTGTATATACTCATACAAATAAGTTTAGTTTTTAGTTTTTAAAATTTTTTATTTCAAAATTATTTTGGGTTAATTTAAAGATAAGTAACATCTATAAAGAATACATAAAAGTACAAATTCTCTTATTCACAGTATTCACTTGAATTCACTATGGATCTTCTGAAAATTTCTAAATTTTCTAAATTATTAATTTAGCAAAATAGGACATAGCAAATCTTTTTCTTTTAGAAATGATATTCATCGTTGTGAATTTATTTAATCTATTTTTATATTTTGTAGGCGAGAAACCAATTGATATTCAATTATTCATATTTATGGTTACTTGGGAAGTTATGAGTTAAGTTAACTTGTCAAAAAATTGGATACATGTGCCCTTATTCCTTCCCAACACACAATTCCATATAAATTAAAATTCATCTGTATATCCCTGTATACCTACGATCAACCAAAAACATCGTTGGCTTTACAACGATGATGTATCATTTACCAATCTATCAAGACTATCAAGAAACACGTTTCAGTTCACACGAACTCACCGCGCAAGCGAATCCATCGATCCAACAGTACATAAGAAATATTCTACAGCTACAACGCACATCACAGAATCCGCGCATCACACATACATGCATTCTGCGCGTCAGCGCAAAGTCAATCGAATCGTTCGAGCAACAAGCCTGAAATCCGATATACACCCACGTATTCCGTACACATATATACTCTAGCGCACAAAGCCGGCGAGCACAGCCTGACCCTATATACAGCTCGCACCGACTCGTCGCGTTCACTCGATATATATATATACATATATATCCCGGGAAATTGAAGCGCGAAATACATATATCAGAGGCGTAACGCGCGCATCGGGCATCTCCTGCACGACGCGCCGCACAAATAAATGCCCCTATACGTATAGGTATACATAGGTATACGCACAGAGTGAGAGAGAGAGAGAGAGAGAGAGAGAGAGAGAGAGAGATCGAGAGCGAGAGACACGCGTCGGCTGTGCAGCGCGCGGGAAAGGCAACGTGTCAATTTCGAGGAAACAGGTGCTCGACGCTTTTGTGACAGCGTGTTCGAGAGCCGCGCGTGAGCCGCTGCAGAACCGATAGCCGGGAAATGGGGAGATAGTCGCCGGCGAGCCGAGCGAGAGAGGGAGGTATATACAGAGACATCGAAAGCTCGTGTCTTCGTGTGCACTGCACGTATTAGGTACACAAAGCCGACGGAAGGGTCGTACGTATGACGCCGCTGCTGCTGCAGCCTGTAGCTAGAGACAGAGAGAGGAGTGGACGAGAGAGAGAGAGTGTATGTGTAGAGGGCGCGCACGACGACGACGAACCGCACGATCAACAGAATGAGACAGGCCGAGGGTAGATCATGGATGAGGAGGAGGAGGAGCTGGATTACACCATGTGATAGGAGTTTTTACTTTTGCAGGGGAAGTTGTGTAATCTGGTGGTGGTACAAGAAGTGTGGATGATGATGTGCTGTAGCGATAAGATGCTGTTACACTCGTATCACAGATTATGTAACATAATTGTGAAAATCAGATGTTAAAGTTTAGATACTTATCATGATTGCTCTGTAATGCATTTATTTCATAAAAATGATCTTGCAAGAATCAACTTCAGATAGCTTTTTTTTCAGTGCAATTTTCAGTATATTTCAATGTATTATATTCAACATAGTTGGCTGATGAAGTCGATCCTTTTCTACTGATACATACAGGTTTTATGACAACTTTGATATGTAGATGCAAAGAAGAGAACTAACTGTCTGTTAGAATATCGCTATGCTTTAGCATACGTGTGTGTGTAACTGTAGTTATACACTACTACATGCTTGTACAAAAATGAATCGACTTACTAAGAAATGTCCCAAAGACATAAACTGAAATGCGAGATATAGAAAAGAGTGGGGAACTATATGCGTCTGCCCCGATATTCTCTTATGCCCTTTTGTCAAGTGTTTTAGTCGTACTAGAGCATCTAGCTAGAGCAGTCGCACATTACTGACGTTATTCCTTCCTTGTGCGAGATTGAATAAACGAAAGTTATTTTATTTGAAATATACATTGTGTATTATCATTTATTTAACACCCATTTCCAATACTGTCAATTTGGTTTTTAAATTATTTTAGACCCAATTCAAATTTAAATTAAGAATGACCACTGCTTTATAGCTACGTTTTACTATAACTGCATTGCCGATTGTGTCGATTAGTCATAGGTAAGTACTGTCTAATCTCTTTAAAAATGATAGAAGAAGAATAATAATTCAGTTAAACATGCAATTAATTAAATATTCAGATAAAATACTTAAAAAATTACTAATAACTATAAGATTATAATTTGGATATTTGCAACAGCCGCAAATACAATAGGAAGAGCATCATCACCAGTTGTAACTCTAAAATCAGCTGTATTGAAAGGAATATCTGATTCAGTCAGGTTTAATTGTTTAAGTAAATGTTGAGATATTGCTTGATGAACACTGGTATAAGATAGGTTAGCGAAGAGAGATAAAAGTAGAAAGGAGAGATGCCAAAGAGCGCATGGGTATACGGTACATCAGGAGACGCGACTGGTGTGAGGTTACACGGAATCGCATGTTGAACATGCGCACAGTTAGCACGGCTGGGACAGAGAGAGAGAGAGAGAGAGAGAGAGAGAGAGAGAGAGAGAGAGAGAGAGAGAGAGGGAGAGAAAGAGAGAGAGAGAGAGAGAGAGAGAGAGAGAGAGAGAGAGGCAGAGAGAGGAAGGCAGGTACCGAACGACGGCAGAAGAGAAAGACAGAGCGAGTGATGGAAGAGCAGCGACGGGTATAACGCCGCGCTGCATGGCGGATGTTGGCAAGGGTTGGTAATAGGCCGTCCGCTACACTCAAGCGCATCACCTTCCTCTCTCTCATGTGCATTCAGTGCGGCGTCCTTCTCTTCCCCCCTTCATCTCTCTCTCTCTCACTCTTTCTCTATCTCTCTCTCTCTTTCTCTCTCTCTCATATCCTAGCAGGTTCACCTCGCGCGTTAACCTCGTCCTCGTTCTCTCCCCTGTTCTCCTGCTATCCCGATTGTATCAACAGCCTCATCAGACTCGTCTCTCTCTCTCTCTCTCTCTCTCTCTCTCTCTCGCTATTCATGCCTTGCACGTCTTGTGTGCCGTCGAGAGTAAGAGACAGAGAGGAGAGAGAGAGAGAGAGAGAGAGAGAGAGAGAGAGAGAGAGAGTTTCAAAGCTCCGACGCATCCTAGGCGCGCTTCTAATGCTGCAGCTGCGAAACCCTGCGATTTCGCATATGAGAGCACAACCACTATGGGATGAATCTGAAAGCAGCACCCTTCGCTTGTCTCGCTTCGAGGGTATCGCTTTCTTCGAGCTGCTGATTCCCGCCAACGTGTGTGGGTTTGATGTTATTAATTAATTGTTGCGGAATTTCACGTAGACCTCGAACGAACGGCATAAGCACACGTAATTGAAGACTCAAGGACAATAAACGGTCAACTAACATTTCTAGTTATCTCCTGAAACTATTATTAGGTATATGGTTTCAAATATACTAACTCACAAAAGCAATATTTTTTCATTTCGTAAATTTAACTTTAAAAATCGAGCTATAAAACGTACTTTAAACCTTGCTAGAAATTCAGCTAGTAAAAGTCCAGAAAAACGAGAAAAATTCAAGTAAATTTAGTTGACTTTCCAACTAAGAATCTATAGATTCCAACTATAGGTGGTTATTGTTTAGCATGTAGAATTTTTTAATGTACAGCAAAAGTCTGGCCACTGTTGAACGATAATAGATAGCGAAACAAGCACTGCATATAGCCTGAAAAATAAACTGAAATTGATCCACCAATAGGATGAAATCCCCCGATGCAACCTAACTACTTTCATCAATCAAAAGAAAGCATAGGTTATATTATTATACCTTCTTGAAGCAATGCCCATATATATGAGTTCTCACATTGCTTGTTGTAACGCAGTGCCGAGACTTAGACTGTAACATAATTATACCTGTGAATAGCGAAGGTTTTACAAAATTTCTATTTCATGTCAGAAGTTTTATTTATAGTAACTAATCCTGTTGCTATAATCTATTTCTATTCGCTATATGTGCCCAACTGTAGAGGATAAAAGAAACGATCACACCGCTTGAGTTCATGAAAAATGGAAAAAAAGAAGCCTTGAATGTACTATTATATGCAAGGTGAGTGTACCAAATATGGCCCACTTAAGCTTTAAGCATTTACATAGTTGATGTATTGAAAGAATTTTATTTGGACCAGTTGAATATAAAAATATAGTATAAAAACATAGTATAAAAACTTACATTAAAAATCTTTTTTACTTGAAAATATACATATAGGACAATTTTGTAGAGTTTTGGAAATAAATAGCTAGTGGGACATATTGGGTTTCACGTATACATATGGCCCACCATGTGAAACACAATATGCCAGACTAGCTGTTGATTTTCAAATCTCTGTAGAATTGCCGTATATGCATATTTTCACCAAAAATAATTTTTTCATTCTGTTATAGTGCTACATTTTGGTATCCGACCGGTACTAATAGAATTATTTCATAACTTCAACTGTGATGGTAAATTATCAAAGCTTGGATGGGTCATATTAGATACAATCATCTTATATGTTTAATTTATCCACCCAAGTTCCAAATTTTAGGTAGCGCCAACCGTCATGCTCACAACGAATTATCCTCTTTCACACAAATATCTATACGAACGATCGGCGCACCGATCAAGTATCTCTATCTCTCTATCTCTCACACATACACGCACACACACACACGCGCGCACTTCTTACTTTGGCCTTTGTCGCACATAGTCACGCTCGATTACCTACGGCGGCACCCCTGCAGATGTCCATCATACTCATCGCGCTGTCTCCCACTGTATGCAATCTTTAAATCGTATATTTTTAAAATGACTTAAGTCCAAATATTGTCAATTTGGAGTTAATGACTGATTTGTAATCTTTACGTATATATCTACAATATCGTAGAGTACTACAAATTGAATGACCATTTTAACGTGCCTATTTCATGATAGTATATTCTGTGTATTTTTAAAAGAGCTTAAGTCCATGGACTTAATATTTATAACGCGATTGAAAATTAATAAATAAGAACAGATATTGAAAAAATATATGTACCAAGTGCACATATCAACTTTTTTAATAAAATTTCAAGCTGGATACGATCTGACAATCGCAATGATTTAGATGATAAATCAAACGCATACAATTTGTATTTTAGATTATGGAATAATTATATATTATATATTGACATATACATAAATATTTAGACTGAAAATGATCATATGACATTTCATATAAAAAATCATTTAAAATTACGTGAAAAATCATGTGAAACATCACGATTATTATTATATATATAATTTTTCATTCTTCTAAAAAATCCTATCTGATCCCATATCATATATTTTTTTTGATTAATTATAAAATTAATTACATGTATTATCATATGAATTTTTGTACGAAATGTAGTAAATTTTGTTTTCTTGAATTAAAAGAAATAGAATTTTAAACTGTACACTGAGAAAAATGTATTGCTCGAACCCAGATTCTGGTTGAGCGAATCAGACTGTCTATTGCTGCTGTAATTAAACTTTCCTCTCGCAACGATACTGACTTTCCACGACAAACATACAATAACAACGGTAACCATAATATAGCTACGACAGCATTATGTACGGTTGTTAGCACCACAGCAGTATAGCTGTCATATAAATTTAAAATTTTTGATATGCGAGCAAATCATTTTTCTCAGTATATTTTTTATATTTAATGCTCAGTTTGGATTGTATCATCCAGATGATAGGACTCAAAGTGGGCATATTTATACACAGCAAGCCATTTCTTTTTGATTAAATTTTTTTTCTCAATTTAAAGTACTATCATTGAAAGTACATATGATAATGTATATATTTAATTATACGAATAATCATGAAAAAAATCAATTAATGTCATATGATTAGTCATATGAACATAGACAGGATTTTTTAGCACAATAAAAAATGTAATGAAAAATCATATGAATTATTTTATTTATTTCGTCTTAGGACGAGTCACCTATTTAATACCTACCTATACTAATGATTATCTCCATGCTTATGGAAACCCTTATGAAGCGCACCTATCCCCAGTTGAAGGTTTGAACCTCCCCCGAGTTTTTGGTCCGGACTATATAGTCACAGGGAGGCATCATTGGGTCTGCTACGTGGTAGTACATTCCGCCAACGCTTCCTCAGGGTAAACATTCCGGATGGCTACGACACCAATTTCCTAGCCACATTGATACGATCCGCTACCAAAGCCGCGTTGCTTTTCCTATAGTGTTGACGGTTATCTCAAATTGGCCGTCCACCAGCAGACTTTCCATCCAGCATCGATCTAATAATTACGTTATTTGAAACTTTGGTTTGCCCCTCCACCCTCCTCCACTACCCTCCACTCCCATACACTCCCCTCCACCCCCTCCATATACCCCTCCACTTTTATAATTACAATATACCTAATGGTATAATGTTTATAAAGTTTCATTAAAATACAATTGTAATTTGTTATTCGAAATTTGAACAATAATTAATGGATTAAACCTTGTTTGCCACGTTGACAGAAGGATACACATTTATGTAATGTAGTCCATTGCAAAATTTTATTGAGGATACAAATTATGTTTACAGTTTTTCACACCACCTTAGAGTTTAAAAATTATAAATTATTATAAAATATAGATTATTTATTTTAATAATTATATTGCATGTTAGAATTATTTAACGACTTTTGTATTTTGACTATACTTTTGACTATAAACCACGGGACACGGTGAGTCCTAACATGATTATTAAAAGAAGTGTTTATACTGTAAATTTTATTATTGATTTTAAATCTTTATTCTAGGTTTTTACCAATCAAAATTCAAAGACCTTTATATATTAATTTTCACAAAAACGTATTGTTAGAAAAATGTATCAGACAAAAAAATCCGTTTTAATAATCATGTTGAGACTCACTGCGCGAAATCCTCCTCCTGTCGCACGAAGTCTATTTACCTCATTCAACAAATACTGTTAATAAAAGAATATTTATTAAAGTGAATTAGTGAATTGAAATTAATTTAAAATGTATAAATAGTTCTATAAATAATAAAATAAAATACATTCTTGTTATTTTTTATTAAGTATATGAAAATAATCACTTTAATTTTAATTTATTTAATAAGTCTAATTAAATCATGTCATATAAGTAGATAAAATACATAAATTTTTTGAAAATCAAATGATTATTTTTGTATGTATGAAGGCAATGATTCTCTGTAACATAAACAACAAATTTAGAATCTTATACAATTAGGATGTCGTATAAAAAAATTCGAAACCATTCCAAAGTCCATCTAAAAGAGTGTCGAAAAATATTCGACACTTATTTTTCTTTTTCATAATTGGACGATTATTCACTAAGATACAGTAGGTTAAAAGGTCATGTGGCGTCACGATATTGCATGATTTTATATTTTTCATATAATATTGTGACGTCATGCGACTTTTCAACCTGTTGTATCTTAGTGAATAATCATCCAATTGCAAACAATAAACAATATGTATCGAATATATTTGTGTATTCTCATTTATAATTGATCGTTAGAAATAAAATTATATAAAAAACTTACAAAGATTTTATAATTTAAATAATTAAGTATGTTACAGAAGGGTACTCAACTAAATAGAAGAAAAATTATTTTAACAAAATCTTGACGTCAGAAGCGTAAATATTGTCAATTAAGATAATTCTACTTAAGCAATAGAATATTCTACATTCTTAAAACAATTTTAATATTTCGGAGATTATTTTATTCTTTAAACGCTTGTCTATAAAATCACCGTAAAAAATTATATAATAATTTAACTTTCAGGATAACGTGTAAAGTATTTGTCGATATTCTTTTAGACGGACCAAATGGAATTTAAATTTTCTTTTCATTTAAATCCCAATTAAAAATTTGGTTAAATTCTGTAAAAATTATTGTTCATATTTAGACGGACCTAATGTTGTTTAATTTCTTTTTTGTTTTTTCATTCAAGATAGTTGTGTAGATTAATTGATCGTTAGAAAAAAAAGTATATAAGAAACTTACAAAAATTCTATAGTTTAAATAATAAAGTATGTATAACGAAGGATTTATTTGTTCTTCAAACGTTTGTCTATACATTAACCGTAAAAAAATTATATATTAATTTAACCTTCAGGAGAAAAGACTAATTGAAAAGATAAAAACTAATTGTTTATAAACTTCTATATACAAAACAATTGGTTATATAATCAAATATTCTTTTCTCCTTGAAGAAAAAAATATATAATTTTGAAACGATTAAGTTGTAGATAAATGTTTAAAGAAGAAGCCCCGAAATATTAAAATTGATCGAAAAATGAAGAAAATACTATTGTATAAGTAGAATTTTTCTTAAACTGATAATATTTATACTTCGGACGGCAGAATTTTATTAAAATAATTTTCTCCATTTCGTTAAGCACCATTCTTTAACATACGTTATTATTTAAATTATAGAATCTATAATAAATTATAATTTACGTTAATTTATGAGTGGGGGTTGACAAGCGGAGCGAGCAGGGGGAACATATGTATCTTCCTATATTATATAATCGTAAGCGTTATCAAGTCACTCCACCCCCCTCCGCACCCGTCCACGCCCCTCAATCCCCCTCCACACCCCTCAACCACCCTCCACAACCACTCCACATAATAATGTTAAATGGTTTCAAAAGCTACGTTATTTTTTTACATATTTGCCCCTCCACAACCCCGCCACATCCCCTCCACATTCCCCTCCACAACCCTCCACATTTTCTCCACTTTTAATGCATTACTTCCACATTGGCCTTTACATCCCCTCCACATCCCCTCCACCCTCCTCCACATCCCATCCACATCCCATCCACCTCCTCCACATCCCCTCTAAAAAATGATAATATATCTTAAGTAAAAATTATAGAGTTCTGGTTCATGCACATTATAATTGTGCACAATTTAGCATTGGTCGAATATAGATATATTGATGAATGTTAAACTGTACACAATTAAAATGCGCGATTCTTATATTAAATATTACAACAGACACTCAGGTTTACAAGGTTTATTAAAGTTTAGAAGTTGAATGGAGGTTGGTGAGCGGAGCGAGCAGGGAGGAACCCCCCTACAAATGTATATATATATATATATATATATATATATATATATATATATATATATGTGTGTGTGTGTGTGTGTGTGTGTGAGTCATTCTGTGATAGATTCTTTGATAGCCACCCGCTGAGTCCAAGACTGTAAAACACTTAAAAAATCGTGAGTATGCTTAAAAATGTCCTCTTACTATCTACTTTTTGTTACTGTGTGGCATTTTAAAAAGTCCAATATGGCGGCTCAAACTTGAAATGTTCTAAAAATTTTTCGAAATTTGACGAGTGCTCGCTCAATATTAATGCTACAATTTTTTTGGGCCAGAAATGGAATCAGTATTGAATTTGACATGAATATATGATATCACGTTCAAGATTAAATTCATGTTCTCAAGGTTACTTTAAGATCGAACATTTTTCTTTCGAAATTTTGCAAAATTTTGGTTTTGAAAAGTTATGTAATTAGGATTAACAATCGTTTTATGCTCAGTACGAGTTTTGAAGTTTGATCTGACTGTATCAGCTGTTTTCAAGATCGCTGAAGGTTAAAATATACTTATTCAGAAAAGTGAAAAGCAAAAGTTTCAGAAAATTCAGTGGGGTATGTCAAGGCAATGTATTTTTCATCAAGAATTCACAGTTGATACCATATATTCATGTCAAATTCAACACTGAATCCATTTCTGGCCTAAAAAATATTTGTGCCCATCTCAACGAAAATGGCCACTTTTTTCCCTGAAAAACGAGACCATTACACTTTTTGCCCGCAAAAATGATTAGCGAGAAAAAAGTTACTTCACTAAAAACTAGTCCAAATTTCTTTATTTCATCCAGTACTACCAATAGCCCTTATTTTCGATTGTCTTTTAACAATATTGTCTTTTAACAGTCCATTAGTCCAGCTTTCCAAGTAAAAAAATGGCCACAGTTGAGATGGGCATAAAGTACTATATGGAACTCGAGAACAAAGTCGATTTTTCCCGCGAGAAGAATATTCGACTTTTTACCCTTGTTACATAATGTACTATTAACATCAATACTCAGCGATATATCGTCAAATTTCGGAAAATTTTTACGAAAATTCCAAGTTTGTGCCGCCATATTGGAATCGCCATATTGGATTTTATAAAACGCCTCACAGTCACAAAAAGTAGATAGTAAGAGGAAATTTTTAAGCATACTCACGATTTTTTAAGTGTTTTATATTCTTGGACTCAGCGGGTGGCGCTTCATATATATATATATATATGTCATTCTTTGACAGAAGCGCCATACGCTGAGTCCAAGAATGTAAAACACTTAAAAAATCGTGAGTATGCTTAAAAATTTCCTCTTACTATCTACTTTTTGTGACTGTGAGGCGTTTTATAAAATCCAATATGGCGATTCCAATATGGCGGCACAAACTTGGAATTTTCGTAAAAATTTTCCGAAATTTGACGATATATCGCTCAATATTGATGCTATATGTACATATATATATATATATATATATATATATATATATATATATATATATGTGTGTATATATATATATATATATATATATATATATATATATGTATATATATATATATATATATATATATATATATATATATATATATATATATATATATATATACACATATAGCATCAATATTTAGCGATACAATTACTGCAAATGGATTAATAAGCATAGTAAGTATTTGAAAACAATGCTTATTAATCCATTTGCAGTAATTGTACACATTAACAAAGCGCAACGTATTATACAACGTGAGTATAAAGCAATATTTAGGTTGTATATTTTTAAAAGAGCTTAAGTTCTCTGACTTAAATACTTAATATAATTCAAAATAAATATACATGATATTGACAGACCATTTTAATTATATTAATATAATGTTATCGAATATAAATCTAACCGTAGAAATTTTATTTATTTTTTAAAAATATACGATTTATTTGGCATAGACTTTCGATCCCTTCGACTTTTCTTTCCCAGCGCGATACTTCGTCTCCCCTTTTCTTTTAAATATATATATTGTCTGTTTGGCTTGTCTCACTTTTCGCCTCTGACGTCTCTAATCGAGCGAACGTCTACGCGCTCATATATACGTTAATGTAACGAGAGTCTCGTTACGAGACTGCTACTACTGCTGTTGACTGGATCTATACGCGGGGAGTCAACGTCAAAATTGAATTTTTAATTGACGTCATCCGGGGGGGAGAAGTTGCTCGACTCGACGCGGCTCGCCAAATGGACGCGATTGGCTAAAGCGAGAGAGAGAGAGAGAGAGAGAGAGAGAGAGAGAGAGAGAGAGAGAGAGAGAGAGAGAGAGAGAGAAGAGATAAAGTGTGTGAGAGAGAGAGAGAGAGAGAGAGAAGTGGATAGATACAGGGCGGATTGCACAGCGTGAAATTAATTAGGGACACTAATGGACCGCATATGATGGATCGCGTTCTGGATCCCACTTTGCCAGTCTATTCTCTCTCTCTCCCTGTCTCTCTGCTGTCGCTGTTTATGTGTATCTAGGCTCTCTCACTTGCTTGATACTCTACTTCGTTGTCTATGTATGTTTACTACTACTACTGTACAGTAGAATTCAATGCAGTGGAACAAACTGACTGTCTCTGATTGCCTCGTAATGAAGATAATAGTTCCTGTTGCTCGAGTTGTTTGCTCGGCAAACTTAGTAATGAATATACGAAGATTTTGGAAATAGTCAGTGTAATCAGGCATATAAGATGGCAATAACTAGCGCAAAGTATACACGCTTGTTAGCAAAAGCCATGTGTAACTTAAAACTATTACTCAAATTTTTGACTGAAAAAAGAAATCTTATACGATATTCTTATAAGAGAAATGGAGGCTGTGTTGTACGGAGATAAAGTTATACATGTTGAATATCAGCATTTAAGGGAGGAGTCTCCTAATCTCTTAATTAAATCTCTGAATTTTCTGAATTTTTCAATAAAAATGATTTTAACTAGACCATCTAAGGCATTTTTCGATTAAACAGGCCCATTCAAAACCTTAAAGTCCTGGATAAAGTGGTTTTGAGCACTCGAACCATCACACCAAAAATCAGGAATATAGCTTTTTTCAGTACAACTGCCATAGTCGCAAAATGGGCAAAGAGCAATATTCATATGAAGAAAATCAAAATAATGTGAAATATTGATTAAAAAAACTATTAAAGTGCATATTTTGGCAATATGGTAATATTTAGCTTTAAACATGTTTAAACATATGGGCTTCAAAAAATCTAAAAAAATTTACAAGTATTCTACGTACTAAATGAAACAGTTTTATCGAAATAAAAAAAAACCGCTGCCATTTCATTGGCACTTAGCTTCTTCAAACTTTATAAATTGTATCAATATGAAATTATTTATTCTATTTAATACTATGGTGAAAAAAAATAACAAGACTATTGTTTTTTAATATGTCGAGATATATGCATTTACCCTGTAAAATCTTATTTCATTGATTTGGGTACCCGATAGGCTATGCGCAAGAGCTGAAAATACAAACTTGAGTAACAGCGGGCCGAGCTTATATTCGTTAAAAGAGTCAATTCGTTTACTAATATATGACTTTTTTATTGAAGTAACTATTTTGACATTAATTATGCCATTCTACACTCATATAACCTGAAAAGATTTATGCCACTAAAGTAAATTTTATAAAAAAGTATAGTTGCAAAGTGTAAACAATTTAAACATGTACAACAATTAAAGACATTCCTTTCAGAATTGTGTAATTAACCAGACAATTGGTAACGGGCCTTCACATTCAACATTTCTCTAAAAACCGGTATTGTTTACTCTTAATCCGTTGATTATATATGCTGGTTTTGCAGAAGAAAACCAAAGAAATCAACTCTTTCTGACTTGATTTAATCAATTTGTAATACGATAATATACTTCTTGATCCACTATTTATACTCTCAAGACAAAATATTTTCCTCATAAAAGTAAAATGCAATTATCGCTCCGTCCGTAAAATAGATATCGTCATATACAAGACATGTTATACCAGCTATACTGATATTTGAAACGGGACACGTGCGAAACTTTAAAACTGTAGTACTAGTAAAATAATAATTTTACGATCTTTAACTTTTTTATTTTTGTTTATATAATGGTTCTTAAAATTTTATTTTTAAGTACACTCGACGTAGAAAATTTCTGGTCTAATGCGTTTGAAATCCTCCAATGAGCTTAGCGAAAACGTGCGTTCTATTTAATGAGTCCCAGTGAAATTGCAGTATTTCAAAAAAATTCAAACGCATTCGACCAGAAATTTCCCACGTCGAGTGTATAAGACACCCTACAAATAAGAATTACATTACAACATTTATTTATAATTTATAGGTATAATATACAAAAAAATCATTTAAACAATGACAAAAATTTTGGAATTTTGGTAAGTGTAGAAAAAATCCACAGCTTCAAACAAGTCGAAAAAAAATTATGTTATTGTTGGTAGGGATACCAACTTAACGATTTTCAAAAAGTACCTATTTTCCGAAGGCTGTTAGCTATAAGGAACCAATTTGAACGTTTCAAAAAAGGAATTAAAGGTCTTTTAAGGACGAAGAATTTAAAATGCGGAAGATCTGAATTTGTTTCGATTTCGTAAAATGGAAAGCCATCGAACATAACCTAAAAAGCGCAAAATTTTAGGTTTATATTTATCTATAGGGGACCCATTGAACTTACAAAGGGATCTAAAGTTTTTTTCTTAAAATTTAGATGATTGCTTCTAACAGCAAATTGTAGACGAGATTTTTAGAGTGTCTCGTACACTCTTTAATAAAAATCTACTATATTCATTTGCACAACAGAAACAACTATTCCGCGGGAAAATACCCCTCCCAGCATTGAATTAAACTGTTAATTCATGAAATATGTAGATTTAATTTAACATTAAAAACCCAAACATTTTTTGTATTTATCCTGCAAATTGAACTGTTGCAACGCCGTTACCCTAAGCGGGTCCTGGGCGTAGCCGTCCAGAGCGGACGGGTGGGTGCCTATCACCACTACACAGCGCGTCCTCAGGTTGCGGATAGAGGAACGATCCCTGAGAAAGAGGTTAGCTGCGAATAAAGCGAATAAGCAGTCGCGGACAGCCGATAGGCCCAGGCGTGGGTGTGATGAGCCCGCACTGGCGAACGCATTCATCTAGAAACACTACGCAAGCACCGCAACAACTACAAACACTATGCAAAATCTCCTATCTTACTTTCTTCTTCTACCTTACTCTGTAATCTATCTCTTTTACCACACATTTCAAACAAAAAATGGGCCAAAAATCCTGCTGTCGTGGAGGATGCGGGAGCGATGACAACTGCCCTGAGAGGAGATGTGTAGAATGATTCGCCACCTGGTCTTACATGGCAACGAAGCCAGCGAAGGCGCGCTGCCTTGCAGGGGGGCGTTAGGATATGAGAATGAAACCGAGTGTGTCTGACGACGAGTTGACTATGTCCTCGCCAAAGTCAGAAAGCTCTCATACTTAGTTCTAGGGAGGTATGAGGGTTATCACCCCTAGACGGATGGACTCACCTGCGATCGGAACAGGATCCAAAACGCGCGGGTTTAACTTACTATCATGGCTCAAAGAAAACAAAACCAAACCAAAACGAAAAGAAACTTAAGGGTGGGAACCTGGAATGTACGCAGTCTACACAGAGCAGGCGCGTTCCGGGAAATCATAACTGAAACTGAGAGGTACAATTTAGATTTGGTAGCAATACAAGAAACCCGATGGAAAGATAACGCGATGCTAGGATCCGGTAACTTCACCTTTTTATATGGGGGCGCGAGCGGGCATTCTCTAGGCACCGGATTTCTTGTTAACAAAAGCATCATACATTCCGTTAAAAGTTGCAATTTCGTGAATGACCGACTCTCGTATATCATCATCGAAGGAGCGTGGTATAATTACGTGGTTATTAACGTCCACTGTCCCAGGGAGGACAAAGAGGAAGAAGTCAAAAATCTTTATTATGAAACTTTAGAGCAATTAATCGACCAATTCGCGTCTTACGACACCAAAATAGTAGTGGGGGATTTCAATGCTAAAATAGGGAGAGAGGAAATGTTTAGGCCCACCATAGGCAAAGAAAGTCTGCACGAAACCAGCAATGATAACGGTATTATGGTCATAAATTTCGCAGCCGCAAAAGATCTTATAGTCAAGACCACGTGCTTCAAGCACAAGGATATACACAAGGCAACTTGGACATCGCCGGATGGGGCCACGCACAATCAAATCGATCATTTTCTTATTGATAAGAGGCGCCACACGAATGTACTCGACGTAACGACCTATAGGGGGGCGGATTGCGACTCAGATCATTATCTAGTAGTGGCCAAATTAAGAGCCAGATTAGTAGCCGGTCAAAATAGTAAGCGAGCGAACAAAGTAGAAACCTTTGATATTGGAAAACTACGAAGCGGGATAGAGCGAATCAAGTACCAAGTAGAAGTTAGCAACCGATTTCAGGCGCTCGAGGAAACGGATGAACAGACGGGAGTAGATGACGATCCGAACAGGTTGTGGGGGGCTATCGAAAAAACTATAAAAGGGGCCGCGAACAAAGCACTGGGTAAGAAAAAAAGGCCGAAGAGCAAACCATGGTTTGACGAAGAGTGCGAACTCTGGTTTGAAAGGCGCAAGAAGGCTAAATTAGATAGTGTACACAATGAAAGCGGTAGGGCCGTAGAAGAATACCATGAAATAAGAAAGCAAGTACGTGTGATTTACAGAAACAAGAAGCGCGAGTATCAGAAAAATGAAATTAGAAAAATAGAAACTAATAGTAGGGAAAATAACCCGCGCGAGATGTACAAAGGAATAAACGCTATTAGGAAGGGTTTTCAGAGTAGATCGCAGTTAATGAAAGATAAGGACGGGAACCTCGTGACAAGCGAAAATGAACTATTGAAATTATGGAAAGATTATTTCGATAAGTTATTAAACGTACATGAAAACTCCGAGGAAATGGGAGACGAAATCCACACTGCTGAACTCCATATGGACGAAACGACCTACAAAGAAGTAGAGGCCGCGATCAAAAAGCTAAACAACAATAAGGCCGCAGGAAACGATTCTATACCAGCTGAACTACTTAAATATGGAGGCACCGCGCTTACATCTAAAATTTTTTATCTAGTATGTGCTATTTGTGAGAAATGAAACAATACCAGAAAATTGGAAAGAATCCATCATCATACCGATCTTTAAAACGGGAGATAAAACAGACTGCAATAACTACCGGGGAATCTCACTTTTAGCTACCTGCTACAAAGTTCTGTCAAACGTAATACAGGCCAGACTCACACCATTCGCGGAAGATATAATAGGAGATTATCAGTGTGGATTCCGGCGCAACAGGTCAACGAGCGATCAAATGTTTACCATAAGACAATTATTAGAGAAAAAGTGGGAATATTGCGAAACTATACACCAGTTATTTGTGGACTTTAAGAAAGCGTACGACTCTGTCAAACGAAGCAAAATGTATGAAATCCTAGTGCTCCTTGGCGTACCAAAAAAACTCGTAAAATTAATTCAAATATGTCTCAACGGAAGCACTGGAAAGGTCCGAGTAGGCGGTAATGTATCCGAATCGTTCATGATACGCGACGGTTTGAAGCAAGGTGACGGGCTTTCAACGGTACTTTTTAACCTGACGCTAGAGCATGTTGTTAGAAAAATGCAGGCTAGCGAGCTAGGCGCAACACTCAACGGAACAACGCAAATTTTAGGCTATGCGGATGACTTGGATATAGTGGGAGATAATGGTGAAACGGTGGCGAGAAATGCGGAAATCCTTATAAATGCGGCTAAAAACACGGGGTTAGAAGTGAGCGAATCGAAAACGAAATATATGATCATGGAGAAACTGGGCATTCGCGAAGCAGAGGGGGATCTCAGAGTCGGAAATTTCACTTTTAAAAAGGTTAGCGAATTCAGATATTTAGGTACAACTATAAATGATCGAAACGAAATTAAAGCCGAGATTAATAAGAGACTTCATTCGGGTAATGCCTGCTTCTACGCTGTGAACAGATTACTTAAGTCAAAGCTACTGTCGAAAAATGTCAAAATAAGGATATATAGGACTATAATAATGCCGGTAATCTTGTATGGGTGCGAAACCTGGGCGCTCACTAAAGCGGAAGAAAATCGTTTTAGGGTATTTAAAAATAAGGTTCTGCGGAAAATATACGGGCCAAAGAAAGATGAGGAAACTGGGGAGTGGAGGAAACTGCACAATGACGAGCTACATAATTTGTACGCGTCAGCAAATATTAACAGAATAATAAAATCACGGAGACTAAGATGGACAGGGCACGTGGCAAGAATGGGCGATGATCGTACAGCAGCGCGCATAATGAAAGGAAAACCGAAAGCAACGCGACCTCTTGGTAGACCTAGACGCAGATGGGAGAATAACGTAAAATCAGACGTAACTGAAATTGGGCGGGAAGGCGCGAAATGGATGGGGTTGGCACAAAATAGGGAAACGTGGAAGGCTTGCGTAGATGAGGCGATAAACTTTCGAGTTCGAAATGCCATTTAAAAAAAAAAAAAAAATCCTGCAAATTGAAATTTCTTTTTAGCAAAAAAGGGAAAACCATTATAAATTAGGTTTCTGCTAAACCTATTATATCGTATTATTAGTTTTTCATTATATTTATTTGTAAGGCTCATTCCTACAGACTTTATTTACCTCTTCAAAGCAAGAAATATATAGGTCCTTTAATATTATAAATGTAAAGATTAAAAGTGTTTTGGCCTCAAGACTGCCTGTAGGCCTCATCAGTATGATCAGGCAGTCTCTATCATAGACGCACGTATATTTGAAAATATAAATAAAATTTATTTTAACAGTATATCAAAGAAAACAACCAAATTTAATTACTTTTTTCATACCTGTAACGTTTTGTAGAAACAATGTAACACAAACACTACATTTTTTTCTGCAAAATTTAGAATTACAATAGAATGATAAATTCAAACAAAGATCATATTAAAAACCAAATTATTAAATTTGACTTGAAAAGGAAAGACAAACTGTAAAATCGGGAGGTGATTTTGTAAATTTTTGATTTTCTGAGCCGAACGACCCGCTACACGCACTAACACTCTACGACTGGTCAGAACGAATATCAACAGTGAAATAGAAAGTCGAGAAAGACTTCGTTGTCCACGCGCGGCAGCAAAACAAAAATAAAATGGCGCATAAAATCCCTCCATTCTCTTTCGCACATCTGTGCGCCCTTCTTGGCTTTTCCAGCGAATATAAGACAGCCAATTTACGGATAATATTTTAAGTTGAAATAATTAATTTGAATATAAGTATCTTCTAAATTATTAAAGTTGTATGATTTCATTTTTATTACAATATCTATTATTATCATTATTAAATAATAAAATTAAAATATAATAAAAAATTAATATATAATAATATAAACAGTTCCACTTGTTTACTGTAGTTCTAAAGGTTATATTAAGAGGTTAAACTATACCATGCAAATAACATGCTGTAGTACAAAATGTTAGTAGAATTCTAAGCGTGTAACATGCAATAAAATAATGTATATAAATGGAAGGTATTTATATTATGATATATAATGGTTATTGTTAAGACATCCTTCTTTATACCATAATAGAAAAAAGGAGATTTTAAATCAATTTCAATTAAATGCAATGTATTCTTTTTATCTTGCACGAATAATAACAAAAAGGGAAAAAAGGGGGATGAATAGAAAAGGGGAGGTTGGGGGCGGTTGATTGTATAGTAATCGTGAAAATTTGTCTATTGCAAAAGATTACATTTTTAGGCCTTATGTCATTAATATAAATAATTTATGAATTGTATGTTAATTTTGTAATTTCTTATAAATTTAACAGTAAATATAAAATAAATAATACTTTTAAGTACTCAAAAAACATTTTTTTAATTGTCAGTGCTACCAATTTAACTTACGCTCTTTCGATAGTATACATTGTGTGCTGTCGAACCTCCTGGCATTGTGAAATTCGGTACTAGCTAACCCCCGACACTGTGAATGGTGGCGTCAGCGAATCAGCGCCGAGTACCAGGGCCGTATCTAGGTCGCATTTTAACTACCCCCCCCCCCCCCCCCCCTACATTCGCCATTATCAAATTTTCTAAGCAATAGTACATTACGATACGTGTGACTTAAATGCTTCTTTTTTACACGGCGCATATAGCGAGGGCGCTACGCGCCGTGTAAAACCGAACCATTTAAGTCACGAGTATCGTATACTATTTTATAGCGCTGCTTGCCTAATTCCGCTGTCACGCCTAGCCGTCAGGTTAGCGATACGGTGCAATAATGGACTACTTAAGGCACGGATAGGTGTGACTTAAGTGCGGATTTAAGCCACACAGTGCTGTAATAGTACATTATGTAACAAGGGCAAATAGTCGAAAATTTTTCCCGCGGGTGAGTTTACTGCCCGAGCGAGCAAACCGAAGCGAGGGTAGTATCATCCGAGGGAAAAATCGACTTTTTTCTCGAGTTACGTACAGTACTTTATGTGCATCTCAACTGTGGCCACTTTTTGACTTGAAAAGCGGGACTAATGGACTGACGTAAAGTGTTTGAAAACGTGGTCGGTGCGCGGTGTAGACGGCGCTGCTCTACTCTCTAAGTAATCGTTTTTCGTATTAAATATTGAATATTCTAATAAATTTTGTATAAAATGTTTATGTTTTAATTTTATTGGGTAACACATAACTTATATTGTTAAAAGGCAATCGAAAATCAGGGTTATTGGTAGAACTTGATGAAATAAAGGAATTTGGACTAGTTTCTAGTGAAGTAACTTTTTTCCCACTAATGCGGGAAAAAAGTAAATTTTTAACACACCCAGCCATAAAGTACGTACTTTTTCCCCGCCGAGCCGGGAATAAAGCGCTACATTAAATCCCTACCCGCACTCTAGTCCTCGCCGCTACGCGCATGTGCCCTCGCCTTCGGCTCGGGCACAAACAGCGCGTAGCGCGGCGGGGACTAGAGTGAGGTTAGGGAGTTAATATGTAGCACTATTTTTTCCCTTTTCGGCGGTGAACGAGTACGAACTTTCTGGTAGATATGTTAAAAAATTGTATATTGCCCGCATGAATAAAGTGAGCCAGGGATTGCCAGCGTGTATGACGCCCTCGCTCCGCTCGGGCGCCGAATCACACGCAGGCATTTACTGGCTCACTTTATTCCTTAGGTGCATAATATACTATTTCCCCCTAATCCTTTTTGCGGGGAAAAAGTGTTACTTTGACCCTTTCAGGGAAAAAAGTGGCCATTTTTATTGAGATGGGTATAAAAGTTATTTATAAACAGTTTTATTGAAAAAATTATTTCTATAGAAAATTATACAATTCTTTATTACAAAATTTTCTAATAATATAATAGTGAAATAATATAATTTGACGACCATGAAATTGCACCTTAAGACTTAGATGTAAGGAACATATTTATAACGATAATGTAAATAACGTAAGAAAGAAAGTTTAAATTTATAATAGGAGTTAAATTTAAGGAACAGAGATATTGGGATTTTAATAAGGCCGATTCGCCCCTCGTGATAGATTATGGTATTAGAGCAAATCAGTCAAACTACTTGTATTTATATCGCTAAAGTGCGGAAATTATAAAATTTTTATTAAAAATGAAACTAGTAATGAGTGAAATTTATCGATACGTAAGCTACACACCATCTAGTCGGAACTACCGTAAGAGATCGAATAATCAACTTGGGACACATATTACATTGTGGAAAAGAGAGAAACAGGGACTGTTTTATCAGGATTTTAAGTTTTAAAATCAGTTTAATTAATCGAATAAATGGAGGTTGAAATTTGCTAAAAAATGTTAAAAATGGCTACATGGTCATATTTAGTCACAAATGGAGAATCCTTGTGGTTTTATATGGAAGATCCATTGATTTTGGAAGTACGTAAAGAAACCTTCCAAATTTTCCAGTAGCTGCAACGAGCAGTTATGAATTATTCCCAGGAACGCATCATGGATCTCTTCTGCCGGCAAAAAAGGTAAGGCAATGATCTGCCTAACAATATTGCTTGCAACATCATTATGCCGCAGAAACTCTTGCAGCCCAAGCAGTCTTAATTGGTGATAAATAGCCTAAACAAACAATAATATTCTGATTAAAAGAACAACATATTATCACGTTCATAATAAAATAAATTTAAATTATATAATTATAATGAATAATATAAAATAAAAAATGAAATATGCTTTAAAAAATCTTATCTGGTCGAAATCAACGTTGCATCTTACTATAAGAACTTCTGGAAAAGCCATTTGTACTGCTTGACGGAACCCAAGTTCGAAGTCGACCATCACGATTTGCAATTGCAGTTGAATATGCGGAGCTTGCAGTATATCCAAGAATGGAGTCTCGTTCGAACGCTCGAAGAGTAAGCACGTGTTTATAGGCACGAGCACCTGTTCGCGAAATTTGAGTGTAGACCGTACTTTCGCGTGTGAATTTATATACCTGTGATTTTGTTCAAGTTTCTACGTGTCAACTCGAGGGGATTTTTCCCCTAGAATTACACAAAAAAAGCACACCATGAGTGTCCCTGGCTCTCAGGGCTCTCTTTATTCAAGTAACACTAACCAAGTTTTTACTCAAAAACAAGCTACATATTCATCCGCAGCTCAAAAAGATATATGCCCTACAAGAAATCAAGCCGTTGTAATAGACTTTATCGAAGGTTCAACAATTCGAGATTATGCCCTGGCCGTTGGAGGTATCATTGGTCCAGCAAACATATTGTCTATCTCACGTATATCTCAAAACCATGTATGCATTTATTTGAATTCTGAAGAAAAAGCCGATGTACTAATTAGTTCACACAAGTGTATCGCAATTAACGGCAAAGCTCTAGAAATCAGACCTCTTAACTCCAAGACTAAGCGAGTATTAATATCAAATATGCATACTTCGATCCCAAATGCAGCAATTGTAGCTCTACTATTCAAGTACGACGTCACACCTAAGTCGCAAATTACACGCCTTAAAACCGGACTTAATGACGTAGGATACACACATCTGCTTAGTCACAGAAGACAAGTCTATGTTGATCCTATCGATATAAACAAAATGCCAGAGTCTTGCCAGCTGGAACACGAAGAGGTCACCTACTGGATATATTTCGCAAGCGACAAACTTTCCTGCTTTCTTTGCAAGGAAGAGGGACATACAGCCAAGTATTGTAAGAATGCTAATAATATCATAAGCGATACAGCTCCGAGCATAGACCGCTCGAAATCTCAATCAAAACAAATTGACACAGGCTTAAATGCAGGTCAAACTAATACTCTCTCCGATCTATCAAACAACAAGAACACCTTGATTTCACATAACAGTAACTCTGAAATAAATAATTATACCCCCTTACCTGTAAATACCAGAAAGCGTCCACCCGCACCTTCTACTATTTCTTCAACCACAACCACGGAAAATGCAAATCCACTCCCAGTAAATACTTCTCAAGAGGAATATTCCGAAAACACCAACAAGCCTACTTTTAAGCCACCTAAAGAAGGAAAAAAAGATAATTTCAAAAATCCAAAGAAGAAGGTTAAAACGAACACAGTACTCTCCCTAGATGATTTCACTGCCCAACTACAACCAGCGGAAACCTACTTTAAGGTACACAACCTGGAGCCTGTCATTAATTTTTCTGATGTAGCTAAATTCCTTCATAGTTCACACGGCAAAACCGATCTCAATAGCATTTTATTAGACTTTTCTCTCAAGCAAGAAACAATGAAAACTATGTTACTAAGTATCTACGATTACTCACACTCGAAACTAAAATCAATCATTACTAGAACGATAAAAAAAATTGACAACGAAGACACGATCTCAAATAATATTGACTCGTCTGCTTCCGAAGCATAGGTCCTCACTCGCTCTTTATAAAATTTAAAAAATGGCATCTAACAATCCAGGTACATACACCAAAAATTTAAAAGTACTTTTCTGGAATGCACGCAGTTTCAACCAACGACGGGTTGAGCTACACAAGATTCAAGAGTACGGCATAGGCATTTGTGTCGGGTGTTGGCTAACAAAAAATGATAAAAAAGTTTTTTTTCCCGGATTCGTGACATACAGACAAGACAGGTGGCATCGTCGTCTTTATACGTAAGAATTTAGCGTTTAAAATCATCGAAAATATTAGAAGTCCAGATATCTCTGTAGAACTATGCAGCATTCACCTCAATAATGTTAAGCCCGCCTTAAATATTATAATATGCTACCGCACTCCAGGTATCGTTCTGACTAAGGACCAATGGGACTCAATACTTGACAACGCAAACATACATAATGCAATTCTGTTAGGCGACTTCAATGCACACAACACACTATGGAACTGTAAATACTGCGACTCTAACGGCACTAAACTCAGCAACTCTATAATCTCCCATAATCTTTTTTTGCACAATTACAACACTCTCACTCATATAGACACTCACAGACATGCTAAGTCCAACATTGACCTCATTCTCTCTACTTTAGATATTAGCGACCAAATTAATGTAATTGCGCACAACGAGACCTGGGGTTCCGATCATTTTCCCTTATTTATTGAAATATATGTCGAAAAATATCTTTATAAAAAAAAGACCTTTAAACTAAAATAAGTGCGTACAAATTGGCAAAAATTTGAAAATCTTCTCAAATATAGTTCTACACTATTTTTAACTGATAACTATGATACTCTACCTACTCATGATAAATATCAATTGTTTTTTAATACAGTAATAGAATGTATTAATCGCGCAACCCCCAGAAAAGAAAAAACATGTACGCAAAAAAACTATAAAAATAACCCGGTATCATGGTGGGACTCTGACTGCGATAATATCAAAAGATTGCGACGAGCTGCATTTAAAAAGTGGGAAAATACTCTTGAATTATCTGATTTAATCGAATACAATAAGTACTGTGCTTTGACGAAAAAAACTTTTAAAATAAAAAAGAAGTTTGATTTTATAAATTTTTCCGAATCTTTAGACTTTAGAGTAGATAGTAAATGTGTCTGAGATAAATGCAAAATTTTTAAAAACAAATGGGCTACGACCTCTGTTCCCTCTACTACACACAATCTACAATCCTCTAACCTCATAGATGAAGCTCTTGACAAAATATGCCCTCCTTGGGTCCAAACAAATCCTTCCAACAGTCCCCTCTGTCAGAAAAATAAATTCCTCAGTTCAGCCTTTACCTTCGTAGAATTTAATGCAGCGTTTTTTTTTTTTTTTAAATGGCATTTCGAACTCGAAAGTTCATCGCCTCATCTACGCAAGCCTTCCACGTTTCCCTATTTTGTGCCAACCCCATCCATTTCGCGCCTTCCCGCCCAATTTCGGTTACGTCTGATTTTACGTTATCCTCCCATCTGCGTCTAGGTCTAGCAAGAGGTCGCGTTGCTTTCGGTTTTTCTTTCATTATGCGCGCTGCTGTACGATCATCGCCCATTCTTGCCACGTGCCCTGCCCATCTTAGTCTCCGTGATTTTATTATTCTGTTAATATTTGCTGACGCGTACAAATTATGTAGCTCGTCATTGTGCAGTTTCCTCCACTCCCCAGTTTCCTCATCTTTCTTTGGCCCGTATATTTTCCGCAGAACCTTATTTTCAAATACCCTAAAACGATTTTCTTCCGCTTTAGTGAGCGCCCAGGTTTCGCACCCATACAAGATTACCGGCATTATTATAGTCCTATATATCCTTATTTTGACATTTTTCGACAGTAGCTTTGACTTAAGTAATCTGTTCACAGCGTAGAAGCAGGCATTACCCGAATGAAGTCTCTTATTAATCTCGGCTTTAATTTCGTTTCGATCATTTATAGTTGTACCTAAATATCTGAATTCGCTAACCTTTTCAAAAGTGAAATTTCCGACTCTGAGAGCCCCCTCTGCTTCGCGAATGCCCAGTTTCTCCATGATCATATATTTCGTTTTCGATTCGCTCACTTCTAACCCCGTGTTTTTAGCCGCATTTATAAGGATTTCCGCATTTCTCGCCACCGTTTCACCATTATCTCCCACTATATCCAAGTCATCCGCATAGCCTAAAATTTGCGTTGTTCCGTTGAGTGTTACGCCTAGCTCGCTAGCCTGCATTTTTCTAACAACATGCTCTAGCGTCAGGTTAAAAAGTACCGTTGAAAGCCCGTCACCTTGCTTCAAACCGTCGCGTATCATGAACGATTCGGATACATTACCGCCTACTCGGACCTTTCCAGTGCTTCCGTTGAGACATATTTGAATTAATTTTACGAGTTTTTTTGGTACGCCAAGGAGCACTAGGATTTCATACATTTTGCTTCGTTTGACAGAGTCGTACGCTTTCTTAAAGTCCACAAATAACTGGTGTATAGTTTCGCAATATTCCCACTTTTTCTCTAATAATTGTCTTATGGTAAACATTTGATCGCTCGTTGACCTGTTGCGCCGGAATCCACACTGATAATCTCCTATTATATCTTCCGCGAATGGTGTGAGTCTGGCCTGTATTACGTTTGACAGAACTTTGTAGCAGGTAGCTAAAAGTGAGATTCCCCGGTAGTTATTGCAGTCTGTTTTATCTCCCGTTTTAAAGATCGGTATGATGATGGATTCTTTCCAATTTTCTGGTATTGTTTCATTTCTCACAAATAGCACATACTAGATAAAAAATTTTAGATGTAAGCGCGGTGCCTCCATATTTAAGTAGTTCAGCTGGTATAGAATCGTTTCCTGCGGCCTTATTGTTGTTTAGCTTTTTGATCGCGGCCTCTACTTCTTTGTAGGTCGTTTCGTTCATATGGAGTTCAGCAGTGTGGATTTCGTCTCCCATTTCCTCGGAGTTTTCATGCACGTTTAATAACTTATCGAAATAATCTTTCCATAATTTCAATAGTTCATTTTCGCTTGTCACGAGGTTCCCGTCCTTATCTTTCATTAACTGCGATCTACTCTGAAAACCCTTCCTAATAGCGTTTATTCCTTTGTACATCTCGCGCGGGTTATTTTCCCTACTATTAGTTTCTATTTTTCTAATTTCATTTTTCTGATACTCGCGCTTCTTGTTTCTGTAAATCACACGTACTTGCTTTCTTATTTCATGGTATTCTTCTACGGCCCTACCGCTTTCATTGTGTACACTATCTAATTTAGCCTTCTTGCGCCTTTCAAACCAGAGTTCGCACTCTTCGTCAAACCATGGTTTGCTCTTCGGCCTTTTTTTCTTACCCAGTGCTTTGTTCGCGGCCCCTTTTATAGTTTTTTCGATAGCCCCCCACAACCTGTTCGGATCGTCATCTACTCCCGTCTGTTCATCCGTTTCCTCGAGCGCCTGAAATCGGTTGCTAACTTCTACTTGGTACTTGATTCGCTCTATCCCGCTTCGTAGTTTTCCAATATCAAAGGTTTCTACTTTGTTCGCTCGCTTACTATTTTGACCGGCTACTAATCTGGCTCTTAATTTGGCCACTACTAGATAATGATCTGAGTCGCAATCCGCCCCCCTATAGGTCGTTACGTCGAATACATTCGTGTGGCGCCTCTTATCAATAAGAAAATGATCGATTTGATTGTGCGTGGCCCCATCCGGCGATGTCCACCTTGCCTTGTGTATATCCTTGTGCTTGAAGCACGTGGTCTTGACTATAAGATCTTTTGCGGCTGCGAAATTTATGACCATAATACCGTTATCATTGCTGGTTTCGTGCAGACTTTCTTTGCCTATGGTGGGCCTAAACATTTCCTATCTCCCTATTTTAGCATTGAAATCCCCCACTACTATTTTGGTGTCGTAAGACGCGAATTGGTCGATTAATTGCTCTAAAGTTTCATAATAAAGATTTTTTACTTCTTCCTCTTTGTCCTCCGTGGGACAGTGGACGTTAATAACCACGTAACTATACCACGCTCCTTCTATGATGATATACGAGAGTCGGACATTCACGAAATTGCAACTTTTAACGGAATGTATGATGCTTTTGTTAACAAGAAATCCGGTGCCTAGAGAATGCCCGCTCGCGCCCCCATATAAAAAGGTGAAGTTACCGGATCCTAGCATCGCGTTATCTTTCCATCGGGTTTCTTGTATTGCTACCAAATCTAAATTGTACCTCTCAGTTTCATTTATGATTTCCCGGAACGCGCCTGCTCTGTGTAGACTGCGTACATTCCAGGTTCCCACCCTTAAGTTTCTTTTCGTTTTGGTTTGGTTTTGTTTTCTTTGAGCCATGATAGTAAGTTAAACCCGCGCGTTTTGGATCCTGTTCCGATCGCAGGTGAGTCCATCCGTCTAGGGGTGATAACCCTCATACCTCCCTAGAACTAAGTATGAGAGCTTTCTGACTTTGGCGAGGACATAGTCAACTCGTCGTCAGACACACTCGGTTTCATTCTCATATCCTAGCGCCCCCCTGCAAGGCAGCGCGCCTTCGCTGGCTTCGTAGCCATGTAAGACCAGGTGGCGAATCATTCTACACATCCCCTCTCAGGGCAGTTGTCATCGCTCCCGCATCCTCCACGACAGCAGGATTCTTGGCCCATTTTTTGTTTGAAATGTGTGGTAAAAGAGATAGATTACAGAGTAAGGTAGAAGAAGAAAGTAAGATAGGAGATTTGCGTAGTGTTTCTAGATGAATGCGTTCGCCAGTGCGGGCTCATCACACCCACGCCTGGGCCTATCGGCTGTCCGCGACTGCTTATTCGCTTTATTCGCAGCTAACCTATTTCTCAGGGGTCGTTCCTCTATCCGCAACCTGAGGACGCGCTGTGTAGTGGTGATAGGCACCCACCCGTCCGCTCTGGACGACTACGCCCAGGACCCGCTTAGGGTAACGGCGTTGCAACAGATTTAATGCAGCGTTAGACTCCAAAAATAGCAAATCAGCCCCTGGCATTGACAGTGTTGATTTTGAAATCCTTCAATACCTACCTACAAATTACAAATTACTTCTTTTAGATTTTTTTAATGAATTATATACAAAAAATCACGACTATCCAGAGAACTGGAAGCATTCTTTTGTAAATTTCATCCCGAAACCAGATCGTTCCAGTTTTCGCCCTATCTCTCTTACTTCTTGTATATCCAAGCTATTTGAGACACTTGTCAAAAACCGACTGCAGTACTGGATCGAAACAAACCGGTTACTTCCAACAAATCAAAATGGCTTCCGCGCAGGCAAATCATGCATCAATAATTTATCCAATTTAGCTCTTACTGTCAAAGAATCCTTTCTTAATAATGCCGAAGTACTCGCGGCTCTACTCGATGTTAAAGGTGCTTTCGACAATGTCTGTATCGATATCCTTCTCGAAAAACTATCTCAAATCGGATGTCCAAGCAACCTTATTGAATTTATTCACTTTATACTCTTTTTTGTACTCTCTTATGCAAGGCTGAAATAAATCTCTCCAGAGGTTTAAAAGGCCTAATAAATGAAAAAAAAAATATCCAAGAATGATTCCATGATAGCAGTGTATGCAATTTGTGTTCTCTGCGGCATAATCACGTAGAAAAATGGCATAGCTTATAAATACAGATAAATAATAGACTTGTTTAAAAATATAAATCTACAAATTTATATTTATCAATATTAATATTGATTTTTAAACTTACATAGTTATAGTGTATTCCGAGAATGGTAAACAGCTGGACGGCATCTCCGAGCGACGGCACTACTTGAGATGTTGCGTTGGCAAAAGCTGGAGTAACGTTAACAAACTCGGCTCTAATAAAATCTATATTGCATACGACAATATGCACGTGTCCTATAGCATCTTTGACGATTCGCACGTGTAATCTACCGTGGTTGTAATCTAAAATACCGGGGTCATGCAATGTCATTAATTCCATTCTATACAACACTAGAGATGCAGGATTCGACGGATACTGCCTTTGACGCCAGCACGTCATACGGTAGCATGTGGGTGTCTAAAAACTCATCAAATAGAGGAAACTGGGGTAAAGTGAACACACGGGTAAAGTGATTCATGATTATTATTTCTTCAATAAATTATTATTTATGCCTAATTTTAATTTTAGTGAAAAATAATTATGCAAGAATGATAATAAAAAAGTTTCACTACATAACAATTAATATTCTATGAAAGAAAAATAATTGTATTTTTCGATCTTAAAAGAAAGTTGGTTTGTTGAATTCATTATAACGATTATAGATGTTCATAAATAGTTCAGTTGCTAGATTTTTTTCTAATTACTTCAAGTACGTTTTACTTACTATTGCCAAGAATGCAGAGCTTTAAATGATGTTTTTCTGTTTTTAAACAAGCATTTTTAATAATCGACGTCTCGCGGTAAAGTGAATCAGGGTAAAGTGGTCTGGAAAAAAGTGCGATTGTAAATATTTATCAAGGTGAGTGTTAGTATAGTATACCAAGCCTTTTTTGCAACGCATTTGTATTTATACCAAAATAGGCCAACATAACCTCCATATTTAACTGTTTCGTATTTTACAGTATTTAAAAGGTTTGAAGATGTCATTTAAGTTTTAATATTATCTAAATTAACGTTTTTATCTATCTACAAAGAATTGTATAATATTTTCAAAATATTTAATTCTATCCTCTACTTCACTTTACCCCGCACTGAAAGGTTCGGGTAAAGTGAACCAGTATTTTTAAAAAATAGATAAATAATATTAAACTTAATAAATGACTTCTTTTTAAGTTGCAAGTATGTTTATTAACGTCAGAAGTTTCTTGTGAAACTTACAAAGTAATGTTTTAAGTCTGAAAAATACATTATTTTCGCGTTTTACAGTTACTATGTTCACTTTACCATGGTCTCCCCTACAACGAAATATAAAATTTTAATAATAAATTTAATATATTTTTTTAAACTTTAAATATCAATAGCATACTTACAATAACGCTATTGTATAGTACACATCCTTAAGTCTCTACCAATTATACGCTACAGCCATTCTAATTTTGTCTCTAAATCGAGCTACAATTACAGCGTGATCATTCCTCCGACAATGATCAGCATGAGCTGTTAAAGCATGGATAATATGTAAATTGTTCCTTCGCATAACTGCTGTCCCAAGGCAGTAACGGTAATTTTTGTAACGCGGATAGCTGAAATTATAAATATAAAGACATAGAAAAAATAAGCAAAATCATTTATCCTCACAAATGTAAAACCTTATTACACATAAAACACAATACCGTATGTGACGCACACATAATTCGAAATGTAATGACGATATTATTATTCTTATTATTATTATTATTAATATTATTATTATTATTATTATTATTATTATTATTAATATTATTATTATTATTATTATTAATATTATTATTATTATTATTATTAATATTATTATTATTATTATTATTAATATTATTATTATTATTATAGAATGCATTCTCTTCTTGATTTCTTTATGAGTTTCATTTTTGTGGTCTATTATCATGCCAAGGTATTTAGATTCGTCTACTATTTTGAAAGTTTTGTCCGAGACTTTCAAGTCGGTATCAGCAATCTCAGACCCTGCATTCACTCTTGATTGTCGTCTTCACTTATTTCTAGGCCTATTTCTTTAGCTGCTTTTATTAGTATTTCTACGTTTTTTATTAGAGTTTCTCTGTTTATTCCTATAATGTCTATATCATCTGAGTATCCTTGTTTTAGTCCGTTGTGAATGTCAAATGACTGCGATACTCTCCTATCTAACCGGGCTATGCCCTGACTGTTATCTAGGCACATTCTGATAAAATTGACTAACTTTTTTGGTACCCCTAGCAGTACTAAGACATGGAACATTTTACATCTTATTATTGAGTCATACGCTTTCTTAAAATCAATGAATAATTGGTGTACCGTTTCCCCGTATTCCCAATTCTTTTCAGGAAGTTGCCTAACTGTGAATATCTAGTCGTTTGTTAACCTGTTTCGACGAAATCCACATGGTAGTCCCCGAGGATTTCCGCGAGCGGTGTGAGTCTATCTAGTAGTACATTAAAAAGAATTTTGTAGCATGTGCAGATAAGAGAAATCTATAATTGTTACAGTTTGTTTTATGTACTTTTTGTGTACTGGAACTATGATTAAGTCTCCCCATTCTTTGGGAATTGTTTCTTTCATCCATATGGCACAAATAAAAGTATGTACCTCGTGTAGGCTAGGCTGCTCGATGTGCGGTTCAGCAGTGCGGATTTCGTTATAGGCTAAAGTGATTTGTTATTCGTGTTCGATTAGGAGCTCGTCGAAATAGTTTTTCCACCTACTTAGTAAACTATCTGTGTCCGTTATAAGGTTCCCATGTTCATCACTTAGAAAGTTAGTTTTACTTTGAGACACTTTCCTTATTAAGTTTATACCTGTATACATATTCCGAATATTATTTCTATTACTATTTTCTTGTACGTCTGAGACTATATTATTTTCCCACTTTCATTTTTTATTCCGGAAAATTGCTTTGGCTTGTTTCCTTATATTACGGTAATGTGCGGAGGTGATCTCATTTGCATTTTTAAGGCTACGCATTCTAGCTTTTTCCGTTTCTTATTCCACTCCTCACATTCCTCGTCAAACCATGATTTCGGTTTATTGTTCTATTTCCCATAACTTTTGATATTTTCCCAGATACTTTCGATGTCATTCCCTTCCTTCAGGTCGCCTAACTTATTGTTAGCCGGTTCTCTAGTTTACTTGAAAACTCCTCCCTATATCTAGTTTTAATTAGCGGGTCATTTAACTTTTCGATGTTAAATTCCTCTGTTTGGCATGTTTTATTCTTATTTCTGTTTACTAGTATACGAACCCTAATCTTGGCTATAACAAGAAAGTGATAAGATTCGCAATCTACTCCACGGTAAGTTCGGACATTAAGAATGTCAGCTTGTCGCCTTTGGTCAATTAAAACGTGGTAAAGTTGGTTAAGTGTGCGTCCACCGGGACTTCTCCAGGTTGCTTTGTGTCTATTTAAGTGAATCAAACATGTTCTTTTAATTATAAGATTCTTAGACGCGGCAAAATTAATTAATCTCACTCCATTATTGTTACTCATGTCATGTAGTGATTATGATATACATCTTAAAATTGAAACATCATAAGAAATTATAACTCAATGCACGATACAAATGTATGTTAACCAGACAAAATATTTGTTACTAAATTTTACTTAAGGTTTCATAAGATTTTCTAAAGTACAGAGACTTCTAAGACTGGTTGAAAAATATTTAGAAAGCTAAAGTGTTTTTTATTGAACAACAAACAATAAAACAATAATATATAAATATCAAACTTCAATGACACGAGGTGCAATGTCTCCTACATCTTCGATACCCGTCATCGCACGTTGATCTCAATTTCCGCAGACAAACGGGGTTTCGTCCGTTCCCTCCAAGATCGCGTGCGCTAATGACGTGTTCCACCCTATGTCCGTGGATGAGGCGCTGTTTGGACGCGCACGCTTTTGACTGTAGCGCAAGCGAACTATTCAGCTGAGTGCGTGAATCGACGAGAAGGATGAAGGCGAATATAAAGGCGCACAATAGTACTTGCTGAGAAGACTGTTAAATTCATACATTTATGTTTTATGTGACATTAACGATACTAGCATTTTCTTGGTGATTTTTATCTCAAATAATAATGCTTAAATAAAAAGACTAAATATATAATGTTGACAAAATGATCGAGCAAGTTTAACAACCATATATTTTTGGTTTCTTCGTCCTAGCATTATTATTATAGATATAAATCATTAAAAAAGTGTTAAATAAAAATACCGCTGTTGCATTTTGTTCCGCACACGATTCTAGGTCATAATGAAAGAAAAATTTCTTTTCCACGGTTAATCGGCTCCTTTTAACATGTATTATAAAATGATCGGAGCACTTTACAAAAAATAATAAAATGTATTTTATGTATTTCGACAGTGTATTTATTAAGCCCAACAAATCTTATATTAATATTTATAATAGTACTTACCTGTAAGAAAATTTACAAAAATAGACTTTTTTTGAGCGTCCAAAGTACGGGTGCTTTAAATCGACCCATTTCTTTCCTATATTGTTAATACTTATTAATGTCAATATTTATGTATGTAAAAGTAGTATACATTAAGACTATAAAATAATTTTTTTATCAACAATTCTAATGTTGATAACATGATTATTGCTAATAGAATATTGCTAAAAATTTCTAAAAATGCAAAAACTTTTTTAACACACCCCAACGTATAGTTAGTACTTCTTCCCTGCCGAGTCGAGAAACAAGTGCTACATTAATTTCCTGCCTTCACTCTAGTCCCCCAGCGCGTGGTACCGGGAACTAGAGTGAGGTTAGGGAGTAAATATGTAGTACTTTTTTCTTTCTTCGGCTGTGAACGAGTATGAACTTTACGGTGGGTATATTGAGAAATCGTACATTGCATGCGTGAATAAAGTGAGTCAGCAATTGCCAGTGTGTGTGGCGCCATCGCTCCGCGCGGACACCGAATCACACGCAACCATTTACTGGCTTACTTTATTCCCTAGGTACATAATATACTATTACGGCATTCATGCAATTTTAATGTTTGAGGACTTATTTTATTTCTTAAATGCTTTTTTATAAATTGACTGAAACAATATTTTAAAATAATGAATGGTTGTTAAGAAATAGCTTATAGTTTAAACTAAACTTATATTAATTTACGGAATCTAATTAAATAAGAAGCTTTTACTTCGCACCCATAAATTATTTAAAATTTAGTTTTTATCTATGTAAAAAAAACATTTAAGAAACAAATATCTCAAACATTAGAATTACATGAATACCGAAAATGTTTTTGAATTTTTAATTAATTCATTGCCAATAATCATATTTGCAACATCAGAATTATTGATAAAAAGATGTATTATGTTCATAATGTATGCTACCTTCACATATATAAATATCGGTACTGATGAGTGTGCCTTATATGCAAAAAAAATGGTGGATTTCAAGCATCCGAACCTCCTGAACAACTGTCGAATGAAACCGGTATTGGGATCGGATATTGAAGCTCGCCCCCTGGTGGCAAAAAATACAAGCTCATTGAACGGAGATTTTGCACCACTATTAGTTTTCTGAGTCTGTTTTCGCGCATGAACACCTCTCTGCGCACACTTCTGCGTATAAAATTACCGTTCAAGTTCGACATATTATATTGGCCACGCCCCCATGATCCCAAATCCCTATACGCAAGCGCGCGGGGGTGCCATCACCGCGCCCACGCCGATTCGTGTACCATAAATAATCACTATAAAGGTAACGATCGGTAAACGACGGACCATTATAATCCTTATAATGAGACAGACACATTTTTTTCCTTTTGTAAAACTTTTCCTTTTAGATGCCTTATCGCCTTACGTTTTTCGCACGTTGATAAAATAGACGCGAGGCATTATGAACTCTTGAAATTACAAAAAAGAAAGCACGCGTTAGAAAACTTAATTTGTGATATAAAAATTAATTGAATAGCAGATACTGCATAGATGATAAAAAATACATGTACATAACAAGTTAGTTATTAAATATAAACAAAGTGTCCATTTTACCTCGCAAATCACTGTTCATTTCGCCTCAAACCTTCTAACACGGGTTTTATATGTACTGGAGTGCCTTTTACCTCACCACTTTAACAAGCTAGGTAAAATAACACTTCTGGAGATCCTTCTTCGATTCAAAATATTTAATACATTTTGTTACTCACCGCATTAATCTGACAACATACAAATTACTTATTCAATATTATATAGTATATTATGACACTGTTGTGGGAGATGGTTTTCTACCTTGCTCGAGGGTTTTCGCACGAGCGAAGCGAGTGAGAAAATCGAGCAAGGTAGAAAAACACCTCCCACAACAGTCTCGTACGATATTTTATAGCACAACAACCTCAAAATCGACAATAAAGTTGGCATTTTGAGGTTAGTGTGCTATAAAAATATTTATCTGATAATATAACTTTTAATCAAAATGAGTGTATTATTTTTAAAACTTGAAATATTCATTTTGCCTCAAAAATGCTCATTTTGCCCCGCTCTCCCCTAAGTTAAAAATCATGTATCGATTCTCGCGAGTATCGATAACAGCGTGCAAAATTTACATTCGAACAAATAAGATAATTATTAAAAATAGAATTATTCATAGACTATCTAAAAGCACATTTAAAAGTAAGAAAAAAGCTTAGCGTATTGAAACATATACATAATTAAAGAGTCTATAATAGCAATGATTACTCGACTAATATAAGCTGGTTCATATAAAATAAGAGGCGAGAAAACTCAGTCAGATACAGAAAGCTGCTCGAGAAAAACTCGGGGAAAAATCTTGCCGTCGCGACAGAGGATTAGCAGGACTGCAGCTGCGAAGGTGAAAGGCAGAGATGAATAGGTAAGTAGTACTCATGTCTGGTGAAAGGTCTTCTTACCTTATAATATATAGTGTGCAGTATAGCCGTACCCTTCGTCTCATCAATACCACCTGCCTTCGCCAGTCGCTGCAATAAAAGACAGGCTTCGCACATCCGTTGTACCTATGGAAGGAAGAGGGTGTTCGATGCCTGTTGAAACGCAAGAAGAGTTACCTGGAGTTACCTCCCAGCAAACACATAAGATATCTTAAAGACATCGAATGTTCAAGAAGTGGACATTCGATATCTTAAAGATGCAATAATGATATCGTGCAAATGCTCAAGATATCTGCAGATGAAAAATGTTTGCTGGGCTGGAACGGACATCTGGATATTTGGTGCGTTCGATTTGATTGCAGGGACGTGGAACATAGGTCGTTTCGGTTCCGATTCCGATGTCTTGAAAATAAAGATGCAGGAAACGGTCTTACGATTTAGCAGTTTTTGCTTTTCTGATTGTTTAAACACTAAAAACATAGATTAGGTTATATCTAGATATACAGTCAGTTCCTATACTTTTTATTATTAACCCCTGTGAAAATTATAAAATGTAATAAAACGGAAAGAAACGTAAAAAATTGGAAGAATCGTAAAAAACGTAGAACAGTGTAATAAAACGTAAGAAAACGTAAAAAAGTGTTCGATTTCTGACGTTTTATATTATATTTTCTTAGGTTCTTTTACGTTTTCTTACGTTTTCTTACGTTTTATTACTTTAGATTACATATTCACACTAATCATTCGGCTCACTAAAGAGACATCCATAATGTCAAATATTCAAAAAAATATATTTTGTAAGTGTCAATGCTTCTTAAGTAACTTAAAGTTTCTGAAGTACCGTAAAGTCGACCCAGACCGCACGCATTTTGGATTACACTGGATATTTCTATGTCCGTTCGACTACGAACTCACATATAAATTCACGTGTTCAAACCTCATCGTTAATTTCCGTTATTGAAACATAAATCCGCGACGTAATTCACGTAATACATGAACATTCGAATACTTACCTTGTGATGAGATTACTTGCTATAAATATTTTCATAAAATATTCATGAACATATTAATTGCTTTTGTATATACGCACTTCTTGTATCAAGAAAGTATGAGCGCAAATTCTTGTAAAACTCTTGGACTCAATTTATGTATTTTAAATACTTAATAAAATGATGCTACTAAATAGAAAAATGATATATCAATGAAAATTTTAGAAATATATTTTATTCTAAATTTTTGTGATTATTAAAAATGTTTACTGCAAAAAGCGCATTTTTAGCTATTAAAATGAAAGAAAATGTATGCATTTGTATTAAATGTTCGTGAAATATTAAGTTTATCAAATTATTCAAAATTCAAATATTACATACATATAACATAAAGAGTTGCTATATGTTTCAGTGAAATGCATATCAAAGGCGTAAAAAAATAAATACCGAAAGTAATAAAACGATGCATCACAACATTTGTAGAATAATTAATTTAATTTTACTAAACTTCTAAAAGAAATAAATAATCATTCAATACTTTTATTTTAAAATATGTATTCAACAGAATATATCACATATTATATTAATTTATGATTAATGAAAAGCATATTTAGATTTAAATTCATTGTAATTCTCTGATATGTACTTTAAATTTAAATCATAGAAAATTTCTTACTCTTGCTAACTGCAAAATTTTGACCTTATACATATATCTATAAAGCATATTAGAATCTTACTTGCTTGGTAATAAAATATATATTTTATATTTAACTATATAAAAACGTTTAATCCAATTTGATAGCATTAACTTTATTTTATTAGCGAATACACAAATTTAACATTTTTATCGATAAGTTTAAAAAAATGCATGAGCTACCTTTTTAAATAAGATGCCTTAAAAGGCTTAATTGACTTAATTCACTATAAAAAAATATAATTATAATAAGTACACTTAAGGTAAATGTCCCAATTTCTGCTCACGTCCCTCTTTCTAATCACGCGAAGTTTTTTTGTTATTATAGATATGACGATTGTTATAATATATATTATATCCAAGCTATATGTACATTTTTAGTATTACAACTAGAAACTATACTGATGAATTAAAAATATTGTAAATTCTGATGAAAAATTTTGATAATAGTGATAGTTTGAGGTTAGACGCAGATGCATTCTGCATGTCCCTATTTATAATCACGAAAATATAACGTTTTAGTTGTATTTATACAATATGTACACTGATTTCTACTTAAGCATCGTGAAGTATTTGCGCGTATTAGCATACTCATACAATAAAACGATACAAATCATATGAATTAAGTCTGTAAAATCGACGGTGATCAGAAATAGGTACACATCGAAATCACCGCTTTTTGCTGTGAGCAGAAATAGGTGCATTCTGCGTACGCTTTTTAATAGACTATTATTAATATTTAAGTCTTTAAAATGGTTTTTACGCATTTACACTATATTGTTAGATTCATAATTAAGACAACAATCATAGCTGCTTTATAAATTAATGTTAGAATAACTTTTTAAAACTTCTTGTTTGTCGCAAAATGCTTATATGAGCAGAAATCGGGACATTCACCTTATTCTCTAAGGAACTTATCTCTCTTTTTTATAAAATTTGACTCGAGCTATATAAATTTTATATTGCTGTCCAGCGTAGTCGCACTTTAAATTCGTTATCTAATATCTACAAAATAATTGCTAAAATCAAATATAAAAATGTACTAAATGTTATCTTAACATGTCTATTCAGTATACCAAAATTATATATAGATTTATTAAATCTAAAATAAAGGATTAATTCAATAATAAAAGAAATTTGTGCGTCAAATTTGCGGTCTATGTACTGTTGCTAATTAGGTATAATGATATAAAAAAATAAACATACGTTTTAAAAGCTAAAAACCAAAGTGATATTTAAAAATAAATAGTACGTATTGTGTAGAATCTATATATAATCAAATAAAATCAGTTTGATGCATTTAATTTGAGGTAAATATTTCAAATAAATTCTTCCGATAATACCTAATACTCTAATTTTAACTATTGATTCTTTATAAATTTTATTGTTTTGAATATTATTCAAGATTTATCACTCGATTACTCTTGAAAAGCTTTATTATAGACTTACAGTATTGAAAATGTTTGCAGTACCGGCCTCTTGACGACTTTGATGAAAAACCCGAACGAGAGAAGTATCGCGATCAAAATCCACTGTCCAATAACTTTACTTTTACAATCTAAATGTTATAACTTCACTGTCCGATAATATTTTGTTTGAAATTTTGGATTGTAACAATTCTTTAAATTTATAATCACGACAATTTCGGCACTTCGGAGGTTAATTTTAAAAATATACACAATTATTAATTTTTGTGCAATTTAATTGTAAGTCGACAAATATCACACCGCTGTACACCTGTAATGTAATACATCACGTGTTATTCGCCATTTATACAGTGGTGTGCGATGACCCAGCTGGGGTTAGGTTAGGTAGCGCGTGAACTGAGAGCGGTTTATTTAAATAAATTAGAAATAAATAAACGAATAAAAATATAATAAACGCGGATTGAAATAAGGATGCTTTGATGAACAACGACATTTTCTCTCTGCGTCTAATCCGAGCTTGAAACCGGCTACGGCCGCATTAAAAGTATTTGAAACGAGAAAATAGCGAGGAGAATAAAATAGATGAATATCGCGAGAAAACCCGTGCGTCCTTTAGCATGCCTAGACTGTGGCTGACTTTACTCGTGGTCTACAAATTCGTTGTAGCCCTGTTGAGTCCCTCTCCTCCTCCGGTCCCTTTTTGTAAATGCCGTCTAGAGGCTGCTTCCAGCCACATATTGTTGTCGTGCAAGCGACACGCTTTTCTTCCCGGAAAAGCACTTGAACTCGGGCCCTCCAAAGTCGCGTAGAACAGAAGTTCTTTATTTTTTAGTGAGCGTGTTTTATTTGCCTTTCAAACACAGTTTGTAAAATTAAATATTTTGTGTCTGACTCTGTTCGAGAATCGAATGCTTATATATTTTTGAATATTTTCTAAATAAATGCGTATTATTTTATTTGAATATTTGCGCGTATAAATGACGAATAACACGTTATGTATTATCAACGAATATAAACTTGTATAGAAGCGCGGTTCTATAGTTGCGCGGTGCGCCGGGGCCTCGCTTTCTTATACACGTAAAGCCGATACTATACTATAGGTGTATACCCACAGATCGCATGGAGTAACCTATAACGTACTATACATGTTACCCACGATTTTGTTCCCAGGTGCAGCATACGAACTGTTATTCTATACAAGTCGATATTCGTTGGTATTATTACATTACAGATTATATACGCATGGCTATGGCTTGTTAGGCTATTTCTACAACAGGGTATTTATTCGCGTTTGAGACTGTTCGAACGTGTTTGTACCGGATGGAATATGTAGTAATTCTCTAACGTACCAACTATAGAAAGAAGAAAGAACCAGAACAGAATGATGAATTTGCTCCTTTTTGGCTCTTTTTCTATTTCTATAGTTGGTATGTTAGAAAATTACTAGATATTCCATCTAGCTGGCACAAACACGCTCGAACATCCTCAAACAGGAGCAAACACCCTGTTGTAGAACCAGTCTTATTGTTTCTTCTAATTCGCGCGAGTGCGAGTCGTGACTTGAGCCAATCTGCACACCCGGCATAGATTTATTGTTTACATCAGTCAAACAACGACATCGTAAAAAAATAAGGGAAATCGTTCATGTGTTGTGTTGAATTTGCTGACTCGTAAAAATAAAGTAAGTATTAGTTTTTAGAAAAAGTGTTTTACGAAAATATATCAAAATGCACGTATAATACTGTTGTCTAAATGATGAGCATGTTTTTATTCATAATTTTGATGAGGAAATAGTAACCTTGAATTTTTTGCAAGTATTGCAGTGCTATTTTTACATATGAATATTTACAACTACAAAATATCAATTGATCTTTGATTTGCATGATGCATTGCCACTATTTTGTTACAATAAAAATTTATATGGCTTATTTTGATAATCGTTGTAAAAGTAACTTCTGTTTTATTTAACCCTTAAAACTAACGGATGTCAACAAAATCACGTGGGTAACGCACTGGAGTCAAGTTAATCCCAACCCCTAAATATCTCAAAAACTATACGTTATTTTGAAAAAACACTAGATCTATTTTTATATTAAATAGTCACATAGTGATTTAAAACATTCATAAATTCGTATAAAACTATTCCTAAAATTGACATATAATTTGAAAGTATAACAAATATGTGGGGTCCATTGGACCCTGGATGTTATTTAAGACTCAAGTGAAATATTTAAATCTCTAATAATAGGGTTAAAATTAAAATATAAGAAAAGTGTTGATTTGAAATCAATATTATAGCAATTAAATAAAAGGCAGAAATTTTAAAGTCATTCAAATAATAATAATTTTTTATTTTACTGTATAGAGCTTCATTATAAAAGTTCAATGAAATATTAGCACCTTAATGTAACTTTAGTTAACAATTTCATTAGCAAAATGCTACTTATCTTAGTCTTATTAATTATGTTTCTTTTGTTTAGATTGTTTAGATTATTGGTAGATCGTCTGATATTTGGAATCAATGGAATTCATTGAATATTTGATTGATGTTAAGGAAAAAATGTGATTCCCAATATTAGTAATAAATATCTATAAATAGATCTAGGTATGAACAACATATTAATAAATTAAATAATTTTTATATTCATAATAATGTCAAATTGATTATTGTAGTAATTTATCAATTATATTTGAGGTATTTATATGAAAAAATTCAATATACTATACTTTTCATTTTATATATATCAACAAAAAATAACAGACTATCATCAATATATTCAAATCGGTGTGTGCATTAATCCAATTAGTATGATAATCAGTCATAAAGCCAATGTCTAAATTTGGAAGATTGTAATAACAATTGGTAAGTGTCTATTTTTTATAAACAAAATAAATTTTTAAAATATATTGTCTAATTTACTTTATTACGAACATTTGATTATAAAATCAAGAAATAGAAATAATCTAGATAAAAATGAATATTGAAAATTTAAGAGTATTCAATAATATTTGTTTGTTGTAATTATATCGAACGAGATTCTCGTATAATTTGAATCGAACTTCACTTACAAGTAAGTTCATTTGATTCTTAATAATCTAAGCTACAAATTGGTATTATTTTACTTTTATTTATAGATGACTTTAGTATCATTTAACATT
Organism: Gastracanthus pulcherrimus; assembly: GCA_949152435.1. NCBI lineage: Eukaryota > Metazoa > Arthropoda > Insecta > Hymenoptera > Pteromalidae > Gastracanthus > Gastracanthus pulcherrimus. The sequence goes on along the minus strand of OX424575.1, from coordinate 145,661,465 downwards.
TTCTAGAGAACCTGTAATCACTGTTCAGTAAATAATATCCCTATCAATATCACCTGTATAGAGAAACTTTGTTCACAAATCGTAAGGTAAATTTATAAATTTTTATTATTCTGAAATGTATTAAACCCTATTATAGTTGTATTTATTATATTAAGAATAAATTATTTTTTCTTCACTAGCTATGTAGGATGGATTCTCAATATAAAGTACTTAAAAAATCTCATTACAATATAAATTGGAAAAGTTGCACAACAAGCAGTGAAGCACCTATACACAAATTAAATGATGACTGCTTGACAAATATATTTATGTTCCTGCAAATAATAGATAGAATCAGGATCGAAAGAGGTATATGTTTAAAACAAATTGTAGTTGCTAATAAACAATTATATTATAAAATATAACAGTAATTTAATTTTTTTATTTCAGTGTGCAAACGATGGAAAACTGTTAGTGGCAAATCTTGGCAAAACGTAAAGATATTAAAAGTAAATGAAGAAATCTGGGGTTTTAACTTCTGTTATAAATTTGGTGTGACAACGATGTGGTTATATCTTACGTCATATTGATTTTTCTTCAATCAATGTTAGTAATAACATTTTACATCGTGTAGGCAAATTGTGTAAAAATTTGGAATCTATCGATGTGCAAGATTTGAAACTCACATGTCCAGCAGTAAAAGCTTTGACCAATAATTGTCACAATCTTAAAGAAATCAGTTTTGGTGATTGCACAATAAGTTGTAATGACTCTCTTTTGTCGAAATTATGTTTACGAAATAAAAAGCTTCGATACCTCAAAATGACATACAATCGTTTCCTTACTGGAGAATTTTTGTTGAGTTTACCAAAAGAGTCTATGGAAACAATCATTATAGTTGATTGTGCAAAGATTTCATCTTTACTTGTATCTAATGTAAGTAATTTTTTATTTTTATTTTCTATTTTAATTATTAAATATTATCAAAGTTGGAAAATACGAATTTCTAAAAAGTAGATTAGTGTTTTGGCATAGTGCGTTTCTTACACATAAGAATTGTACACGTAATTATTGCGCACAATTTAGCATTGGTCAAATATATCTATATATAATTTGGCCAATGCTAAATTGTGTACAATAATTACGTGTATAATTCTTATGTGTAAGAAACGCGCTGTGCCAGTGTTTTGATCTATATTTTTAATGAATTTTTTTTTTCGTTCTACATATTCATTACAATATTTCTTTTTCTTTTAATTAATAGGCACTTGGAAGATTAGAAAAACTCCAAAGATTTTTATTCACTTACAATAAATCGCCTTCTAATGTGAGAGTTCAAAATCCAGGGACCATAAGTTTACTTCCAAAATGTTTAAAAGTCTTGGAAGTTCCAAGAAATTTAGACATTAATATAAACTCCATAATTGAATTAAGTAATCTTGAAAAGCTGAACATTCATGGATTAGATTATATAACAGATGCTTTCTTGATTGCACTAGCTGCAAATTGCAAGCAATTATCGTATTTAATCATAAATCGTAAGAATATTATGTTTTGTTAACTAAATTATTATTATTATTATTATTATTATTATTATTATTATTATTATTATTATATTGTAAAAAACAATCTATGTCCCTGCATTATAGTTAGTGTAAAAGTAAATTCGTATAAATGTATTTAATACTTTTTTAATAATTTCTTGAGTTTTGTACTCATCTAATTAATGTATGTACACTTTTTAAATTTTGACGTGTTGCGTTCATACACATAAGAATCGGGTTCATGAATAGTTCCCAATCGCTGAAGTTGACTGTAGGTGATGTGCGACTATGTTCAGCTATGAAAATAACTCAAAAACTTAAAGGTCTTGTCGTACGGTCCATTTATTTCTTAAGTTATTCCTTAGTAACTACTCAAGTAATTACTTAATATGCAATGAATCATAACAATAGTTTGTGATAGTTTAGATACTTTATTTTAATAGTTAGTCAAATATAAAGTATTTTTAGTCAACAAATTAATACTTTAGGTACAGTGTAATATTACTACAATCGGCCAAAAATAAATAGCATTCTGGGAATTATTTCTGGAAAGAGAAAGAAATTAACACAAAATTAAGTTACACGTCTTTATTATATACATGTATTTAAATGCAACAAAATATTTTGCTCTGCCTTATTATAATACAAAATGGCGACTCCACAGCCAATTGAAAAAAGTAGAAAAGAAAATTAATATTTTAAGTAATAACTTAAGTAATTATTTAAGTTATTACTTAAATTTAGTAGATATTTCTTAAGTAATTACTCAATCAATTACTTGAATAGCTACTTAAAGAATAACTTAAGAAATAAATGGACCATCTAACAAGACCTGTAAGTGTTTGTGTTATTTTCATAGCTGAACATAGTGTCATAAGATCATAGTCAACTTCAGCAGTTGGGAACTTTTCACGCTCCCGAGAATCGTCCATATTTTAATTGTCCACAATTAAAATGTGGACGATTCTTATGTGCATGAACCGCAACACGTCAAAATTTTAACGCGTTCTGACAAATTACACTATAAGCGACTGTACATTGCTTTGGTGTCTCATACATACTAATATTTTAATTTAATCGTTTTTCAAATTTTACAATTATTCTTTTGTATTTATTTATTTATTTATGTAATATATTTGAAGTATTCTGTTAAATTGTTTTTTAAATTTAAACTAGATAAATAATTCTTTTATTTAAGAATTTTTTTTACAAATTTGTTTTATTTTGAAACTAATTTATAAAATGTTGAATGAATGGGCGCCATAGTTTTGAGAGTATAGAAATAATGTATTGTGCTCAACATGTACAAATTATGATGAAATAGTTGTTGATTATTAGTATAAGTTGGACTAAAACCTATGTATATAACTCATTTAAATTTTTTCAGACTGTTGGAAAATAACTGATATTAGTATCAAAGCAATCGCTTGTCTACCCAAACTGAAAGTTTTATGCTTAGGATCCTTGAAGTACGTTACAGACCAAGCACTCAAGTACATACCCAGTTTAAAGAAATTGGTCTGTTCAAGCTGCTATAATATAAAAGACGATGGCCTTTGTACCCTAATAGAAACATGTGAGACAATTGAAATTCTTGATCTATCATATTGTGAACAAATTACCAATTTCTTGATTGACTGTGCCATAATCGTCACGAGAAGCCGAACAAATGGTTTTGTTTTGAATATAAATTTAGTTGGCACATCCGTTCAACCTCATAACATCAGTGGAACATCTCCATTTCTGAAAATGAAGCTACCTCACATAGTTAAAAGTAGTGATGAAGGTAATAATAGCAATAAATACAGTATAATATGCAAGTTTATTAATATTTTAAATCGTATTTCAGATGAGTCTGTTGTATATGATAGTGAAGATATAGAATCAGATCTGAATTCTGAAAATTATTTCGAAGTAGATGAGGAAGAAGAAGGCGGAATTAGCGATGATACCGATGAGAATGTTAGTCACATTGTAAACAGTTATCAGCGTATAAATGCTGTATTACTAAGGATTTTGAATTGTTTAAAACGATTTAATAATAATCAGTAAATATTGTGAGTTTATTTTTTGTTTTTAAAAATAAATTTCTGCTATAACGAAAAATAATTTTATAAGTTTGATTAGTTCTGTCAAATCAAGTTTTTAAAATCCAAGTAGTTTATAAGTTAGATATTGGTATTTATTATTAATGTAACTATTGATAGTATTGATAGTTTCACGAATGAAGAATCCGTGACGCTTGTAGTTACGAGCTATGAGACGAGTCAGTGATAAGAGATATAGATAGCAAGATGCACCGGCTTGCATCGTGGGCGTTCGTGGTTTGAGCACGCGCTCTGAGCACGTGCTCTGAATTCCGTCGTCCAAATATTTTTTTGCTGCCTACTTCGTCTCTCTTTCTCGTACGTTACAATAGATAAAAAAAGAAAATAAGGTTTAATTTATTATAAACTTGATAAAACATGTAACAGAACGTTTTGAAATAATTCCACACAATTACAGGATTCCGAAAACGTTCCCTTAGAGATTCTTTACATCGCGTGAACAAATTAATATAATTATTATACTTATTGGAAAAAACTATACTTTTAAATAATGAAGTAATTTTTAAATCATTTAGGCATAAGTGGTTGTGTATAAAAAAAGAGTCCATTCAGTATAAAAATGTAAAGTGTTTCGAATCACGATCTTCCGAATGTATGTAATTTAAATAGTCCCAATATTACAATGTTTTTAAAAATGTATTTTATATCAAATGAAAGAATAAGTAGTAAACACAAACAAGTTTATATTTTTCTGTCTATACCTTATGTACAGTTCCGTAATGTACATGTCATAATAGTTTTTCATCGCAAGAAAAATAACCATTTACAGTGCTGACAATGTATAAGGTTTTTCTTGTTACAGTGCTAAGGTCAATTTTCACAAATTTTTATGTTTTTATTAATTCTTACTATAAAAATTTTTCTTTGCTACAAGATAGTTCTGGAAAAATATTTATGTTTCTAGTTTTATATAATAGGATAAAAAATGGTTCACATAGCACTCTGATAAATAAATGTTTTGATAATGACAGCAGAACAGAATTTTAAATAGAACAATAATTTTTCTAAATAATAATGCTTTTTCTATTACACTAAATTATAGTTCTATAGTTTCTCTTATTGATTCTGATTTGTTTCAGAAATGGTTGATTAATGTAACTTTATGTATAATTATAGAGTTATGTATAGAGTTAGGAAATTTTTGTTTTCATGACTTGGAAAGTTAGTTAATTTCAACTTAAGGTGAAACATAGCAATTTGAATATCTTCTTTCTGAAGGATATATTCTGATCAAAGTTGTTCAATCAAAGTAAAAAGTGTATAGTAACACCTGTCCATAATTAATAAAAGAAAATATATATATAATAGATATATATGTCTTATCCCTTCCTCCATCTCTTGGTTATCTCATAAAACTGAAATCTGTAAATGCAGACATATTTTGTTCAGTCCCTTAAGGTTTCCGTTGAGCAAGTTTTACTACATTGGATTTAATAATTTAATTTACGAACTAACTATTTCGTTTTTTTTTGACACTTCTTATAATCTATTATTATTATAAGATTATTATATTTACAGATAACTTTTACATCATATAGATTATTTTTTAAACGATATTTAATCCCTACATACTAAAGTTGTACTATTATTATAGTGTACGATTTATATACAGAAATTTTATCTAATTATTAAAAAACTAATTATATGGTAAAGTTTAATCTATTTATTCAGTGATTTATAAAATCATTTAGTTGAGTTTAAAACAATTAAAATTTTTAATTTATTGTTCTTTATCTCCATGGTCACGTACTAGAATGGATACTCAAAATAAAAAATTTAAGAAATTTCATTTTAATCAATATATGAAATGTTGCACATCTAGCTGCGAAGCAACTATACACCAATTAAACGATGTCTGCTTGTCAAATATATTTATGTTCCCTCAAATAATAGATAGAATCAGAATAGAAGGAAGTATTTTTAGCATGTCATAGATATTTAAAAATGTACTATAAAGTATAACAGTGATTGTATTATTTCTTATTTTAGGCAAAATATCAAAACATTAAACAAAAGTGAAGAAAGTTGGGGTTTTAATTAACCTACATGATAAATTAGATTCTGAAATTACTATTATTTATGAAAAAGTTTTACAAAGATGTGAAAAATGAGGGCCAATTCTTACGACGTCTTAAATTTTATTCAATCAACGTTAATACTAGCATTTTACACCTTGTAGAAAAATTATGCCTTAATTTGGAATCTCTCAATGTTCAATCTTTAAAACTTTCATATTCAACAGTAAAAACTTTGACTAATAATTGTCATAATCTTACAGAATTTAGTTTTAGTAATTGCACACCAACTTGTAATGAGACTCATTTATCGAAATTGTTTTTACAAAAGAAAATCTTCGATATCTTGAAATGGCCGACAATCAATTACTCACTGGCGAATTTTTATTGAGTTTACCAATAGAATGCATGAAGACGAATGCTATATCTTTCTAGTTCAAACATTGCAACTTTACATCTATCTAATGTAAATAATTAATAAAAAATTAAAGTTTTTTCAAGTAACTAATATGTAAAAAAATGTATTCCTTTTTTCGTTCTATTGATTATTCATTCTAATAAGTCTCATTTTTTTAAATTAATAGGTTCTTGAAAGATCAGAAAAATTACCAAAATTCTTTTTCATTAATTATAGATCATGTAGCATGGACAGACATCAGAATCCAGCTATTACGGGCCCTATGCCAAAATGTTTAAAAGTTTTAAAAATTACAGGAAGTTTATAGACATAATATGAACTCCGTAATTGAATTAACTAACCTTGAGAAGGTGAATATTTCTGGATTAGATTACATAACAAATGATTTATTGATTGGCCTAGCTACAAGTTTCAAGTAATTGTATCATTTAAACATAAATTGTAAGAAAATTACGTTTTATTAATTAATTCTATTATCACTTTTATTATAAAGATTATATATAATATTTTTATTTACCCATAGACTTAATTAATTAAAATAAAAAATACAATTATGACGATTTATTCTTTATTGAATGTTTTTGTTTGAAATTGGAATCTCAAATTGCGCGCGCTTCTTCCGAATGCCGTAGCCAAGATGGCCGCTCAGCTGACTTCCCTAAAGCTGCCGGATATAACCCGAATTTATTCAAGCTTTCCCTAATATCCCTTTTTTTAGTTCGATAACCGATATTTTAAATAATGTCATTTGAAAGAGGAGATTTTTTCCTACAAAACTGATATAATGACATTACTGGACAAATCAGATTTCATTCGTAATTAACTGATTCAACTTTGTCTGCCATAAGAGTACATGTTAAAATTGCCAACTTTGAGCTCAAATTTCTTGAGTTTTTGGCCGATAAGCGGTATAAGTAAGGGCACCGTTAGATTGAGCGTATTCTAAGCTTTAAAAAATGATATGTCCGAGATCGAGACATTACGCACAGGAGCCTTCTTATTTAATTTATTTAATAATAATAGAAGTTATTGGAAAGATTCAAATCCTACAAAATTGAACTTACGCTAATAATAATACTTCATACACTTTTCAATTTTTCGAATAACTTTTGAACTAAGAGTCAAATGTTATTAATGTAATATATTTTTGGAAATGCCAAGAGTTGCTGGATAAGTTAAAATTGTACTCATCCTTTAATAAATAAAACTGGCTGATTTGGTTCTGAGACCTGGGACCGACAAAAAGTAAAATTAGCAATTTTGATCGTAAGTTGTCTCCAAGTCATGCATGCTCTGCTGGAGGTGCATTGTAAGTTAATTTTTGTTAGTTAATACATTTTGATCTATTATTATAAAAATAGTAAAATTAAACTAATATTCTATTTAAAAAACATTATAGTTTAAAATATTTCTATTTATTACTAATTCCGATAATCTCAAATGAACGCTAAAGAAATTAATGAAATCGATTAATAAAGCAAATCAAGCGATTTTGTACAATTTTTATATTTAAATCTATATTTACGAAAGCCATTATGAATTTAAAATTACATGTCTTTCTATTTGTCTTAGTACCAATTTTTCATATCAGTTGTAAGTAGCGCTATCAAACCACTATGACGATGCATTCTTAAATTTGAGTATTATGGGCTGCCATTTTGGATATACTGTATAATAGACTATTTTAAAAATTATCTTATGCATTAATATTTTCAATGTAAAATCAAAAACACGTTATTATGTCACCGGAGTGGTACTTTTTACCGGTAAAATAGACCTGTTCTTCGATTTTTACATTATATCCGTCATTTTGACGAAGCAATCTTTAATTTGATAAAATGGTAATAGGCCAACACGATGCACCTTGGGTACTTACCCTTATCTGCCGACACGGAAATAAACAGGTTAGTTCCGGTTGTGTTTAGAAGCTGTTTACTTATCTCATCTTGCAAATAAATTTCAACGGTAGGGGAATTTTTGAGCCACTCGATATGATAATTTTACATGTTTTGGTTTTTAGATAAAGAAGTGTTATATCACTGGTTAAAAGAACTTGTATTGGATAAGACCTGATAAAACCGGGTTCAAATTCCGGACAAGACAGGATTGACTTTTTGATCTCATCCTGTTTTATCCGCACGTATCCGGAAATAACCAAGTTTGTATTGATTTGGATATGACCATATGAAATAGGTTTCAAAATCCGGATAAAATCGGATAAGATCATATAGGTATATTTTACAATCCGGTCTTATAAGTTTTTTTAACCAGGGATATGTTATTTTATTACACAAATTTTTGGTTTCATACATAGTACACTAAAATTTAAATAGATATTTTTTTTAATACAATAAGATAATACGTAATTCTTTTAAAAGACATTCTTACGTCACACGTACATTCGGGACAAACTGACCGGGGTAAAGCGAGCTTATATACTCAAAACTCAAACTGGCTCTACGGTTATGTCTGATAAATACATTTTGTAAAGCTTTAAAATTATGGGATAGTGCGTTTCTTACACATAAGAATTCTACACGTAATTATTGTGCACAATTTAGTATTGGTCAAATATATCTATATATAATTTTACCAGTGCTAAATTGTGTATAATAATTACGTGTAGAATTCTATGTGTAAGAAACGCTCTATGCTAAAATTATATGCCTGCTAACAGATCGATTAAGTTACGTTTAAAAGTTAAATAAAACTTATGAATTTATTGTAATTAAAACTTTTATTTGCATATTTATTGAAGGTCACTTTGCCCGTGCAAAGGCTAACTTTACCCCAAGCTCGTGACAAGTAGGTCTTTTCATTTTTTTCTTGTAAGTAAATTTTAAAATACATTCAATTATTTTGCAGTCTTGGTGCTTGACATTTATATTAAATAAAGTCTATATTACCTTTTTAATATATTTCGAATTATAGATAGTTGAAAGATATATTATATATATATTCGTGTGCAAACTTTTTTAGGCTCACTTTGCCCCGGTCTTCCCTACTATGGTGTAAGAGGGGCTAAATGAAACTAAAAGGCTTGGGTTGACACGTCCGCGCCTGCCGCTCAACATGGCAGCCTCCACAAAATGTAACTAAATAATGCTGTTTACGTATCTTATCGAGCGCAGGGTTGAACCAAAGTTTAAATGAAAGATTTGAACTCCCTCTATCCGAAGAAATAGGGTTGCTTGACACTAGTTTGCCGAGAGCCCGTGCAGCCTCCATTTTAGCGGACGGAACAAAATATATCGTTATCGGCAAGACTGTTATTAACAAAAACGTGCAAAATCGCCGTGTATGCTCTAAGAAAAACAGTTGACGATACCGCACAAACGACGCAAGGCATCGACTTTACACTGAGGCGCTGCCCGCTCTTTCTCAGTTGGTCAGTTTCTCCGTGTTGTAGGAATATCGAAACTTGCCAAATTTCAAATTACTTGTATCAATTGTATCATACTCTGTTTATATATTAAGAACTGTTTGTTGCAATTTAAAGCCCTAGACTGTGCAATTACGTGAAAGGAGATTCGTGCAAATCGGTTAAAGTATAAAGACCGTTTGATTAACAATTTGCTACGTTGTAAGCAAATCGACGGAACAAACATCTGATAGAACTTATTTAATTTTTTTAATATTGCAATTTCATTGGATCGGATGCGTATTTTCGCTAATATTATTGGACGATTTAAAAAAATCAAACGAATTTGATTAGACGCTTGTTATGTCGCGTGAACCATAATTAAAATTTTTTTAAAAAAGTGATATCTTTGACAGTATCTTTTTAAAAGATTAATGCAGCAGACAAGTCCTTTATTTCATCTAATTTTTATATATGATATTATATATAACTTTATTAAATTTTAATGTTTATATATTCCAAAGTGCATATTTCGATATATATTGCAATATATTCACATGAAACTTTTTTGTTGATTGTTATATGTATATATATACATATATATAATAAATTTGTTATACAGTTTTCATTAACTAACGGAAATAAATTGTTAAAAACGTAGAAATAAAATTTGTCAAATGTTAACTTCTTTAGGCTTTCGACTAGATTATACCCTCAAATTAATGCAGCAACATACAGAATTACTAATTTCAAACGAATAAAATAATTTTTTTTCAACATATAATAAAGTTTACACATCGTAGTTTTTCATAGTGCTACTAAGAATTCTGAATTCATAACTGATATTATCTTCCAGAGTTCAGAACTTTCATTTAAACTTTCATTTATCCCTGCGCTCGATAAGGTACGTTTTTATAATGCTGTCATATTCACCGGCAGTAGCGGGGTGGCAACCCAAATTTTTTGGTTTCATTTATCGCCCTTTACCTCATAGTCCGTGTAAAAGAATAAGTCTGGGACAAGTCTAGCAAAAGTCTCGCTCAGAAAGTCTTGCAAAAGTCTGGCTACGGAGACGATCTCGGACTATAAGCCAAACTATATGCCAGATTTTTGTTAAATTATATGACGAAAACTTATTTTTACAAATAAGTAATTAGGACACTACACGTATTCTTTATTTAAACCATGAAAACATTTTATTTAATATTGTAATCTACGAAATTTAAATATTTGTAAAAAAAGAGACAAAGGTTTAGGTTAGAAATGACGGAAAGTTATGCTTTTGTTTTGCATTTTCTTTTTCTTTTTTCAAAAGTCTGGTATCGTCTGTAATAAGACTTTTGCAAGACTTTCTGAGTCAGGCTTTTGCCAGACTCATCCTAGACTTATTTATGAATCATTAAAATGTGTGTACAAGGTAAGGTAAATAAACAGTCTTGTCGATAACGAAATATTTGTTTTCGTCCGCTAAAAAGGAGGTTGCGCTGGCTCTCAGCAAGCTACAGCCAGACAACCCGTTTTTCTCGGATAGAGGGAGTTGAAATCTTTCATTTAAACGTTGATTTAATCCTGCGTTTGATAAGATAAGTCAAAAAATGTATTTAGTTACGTTCTTATGAGGCTGCCATGTTAAGCGGCAGCTTAACTCATACATCACAGTACCGTTGACATTTATTTACAAGATGAGATAAGTAAACGGCTCAGCGTTGGACTCATTTGGATTTCAATTGACAAAATCCGTAGGTTCTAATGATAAAATTTGTCATTGTGGTCAACTAAGTTCAGATCGTCGGCGCGAAATGCCGCGGAGTATTCTCAAATCGATCGACCTGTAAAAGATGTACGAAAAGCAAAACAAGGTTAGGTAATCGAGCGGAGCCGGATGGCCACAATGTCAAATTTTATCATTTGGACCTAGCGATTCTGTCATCTGAAATCCAAATGAGCCCAACGATGAAGCAGCCCCTAAACACAACCGGAAGTAACCTGTTTATTTCTGTGTCGGCAAGACACAGATAGACACCCATGGTGCATCGTGTTAATCTATGACCAAACTTTTATTTAAAACAAGGTTTATGATCGCTTTCGATGAGATAAGTGTTTATGTTGCCGGCTTCCGAACTATCACTACTTGAAAATTTTACAATGTACTTTCGATGCACTAATAGCATATTAAACAAAAAACAATCTAAATTTTCAGTAATTTTTTTATTTTACAAATATAACTTTTTTATCTTTTCGTTGAGCTTAATTCCGGTTTCACCATCTAAATAGATCGACCTCAGAATAATAAGAAATAGCATTTCCCGATATATTCTGGGATCTTTATCATAAAAGTAAAACATACTGAAAATTTCAATAAAAGACTGTCCATTTGGGACCCAATAGGATAAATAGGCTAAGTATAACTATGGTCAATAATTTTATTTTTCAAATTCCCACACTCATATCCTAATTATATGTATATTGACCACAATAAAACCTCAAAAACTCCAATCTGATCAGTTTGAAAACCTCTTAAAACCTTGCCGCATAACGAGAAATATACAAGTTTGACAGAACAGAAAAACTTAACCATAGAAAATAAATTTTAATAAAATGTTATAGATATATTACAATAAAATATTCCAATTTACCAAAAATAAATAGGTAATATAGATGATTAATAATTTATCCTCACCTAAAAATATATAAGGGAAAGTACCCCAGTACGAACACCCATAGCTATTTTGGCTGTAACTTTCGATTGTCTAGATGAAAATCAAAATTTCAAAATGGAATTTCTCGTCTGAATAGACCTTCTTGACGTAATAAATTAGTTTTAGTAAAATTCAATTATCTGAATAGGATATTAATAAAAAAGGAAAAATTAAGATTTTTAGTTTTAAAAAAAGTATCTCCCAGTATGGACACCTATAGTTCTTAGAACCCTACTGAAAATGGATCGTAAGAACTTACGTCTGAACTTTTGTAAAATCTTACGTAAGAACTTACATAAGAATTTACGTACGTATTTCAACGAAGAGCTTGCGTAAGTTCTTACGTAAGTGCTTGCGATTTTAAATTGACTTAGCCAACTAAACCATAAATTAAACAAATTAATTTGACATCTATTGAGATACCCACTATGGGAAGTACCATCCGGATGGTACTTCGGAATTTTTGAGGCATTATTTTTAGTAATTCTGAAATTTGTTTAAGCTGCCTGTGTACGCAGGTAAGAACTCATGTATGAACTTATGAACTTATAAACTTATGAACTTATGAATTATATAGTACTATATAATTCTCTAATGAGAGAAATTAACTTATCTGTCCGTAACAGTTAAATTCCCTTAAGGTGAGAGCGGAGTCCTATACCTTATACCCAGTACCTATTGGTAATGAGCCATTCTAGCTTTTTGGCCTTTTTTGGCCTATGAGCCAGTTTTCGTTTTTCTAAGTGAATTTTTAATTTTTTTAAATTTTTCGACCAAAGGCACATTCTACGAATCACAAGAATTGTACCTCTAGACAAATGATTTAAAAAAATTGGAAATTCATTGTGAAAGACGAAAAATACGATACAGGAATCTACCTTCAACTACGGGATCCTCTTAAGGTAGAATTCTGGTGCTTTTGGCCAAATTTGAAAAAAAAATATTATATTTTCTTAAACTTTGTAACTGTAAGACTATTTTAAGACCTGTCAGGTGGAAAAACTCGATGTTTTGAAAAGGTTATATGCGGTCAAATAAAATAATTTACATTAGATACTTATAAAAAAATTTTTTTACTTTAAATTTACATTTATTTTTATTACTTTAAAAAGTGGTTAGCTTGAAAGGATTCAATGAAACTTTTTGAAACTTTTAAGATAAATTATTTATTGTTTATGTTCTTTACAATAAAACTTGACATCTTTGATAACTAAATATTGTAACACAATTTATTGTGTCACTACTAAACAATGTAAATAAAGTTACATTTTTAAAAAGTTTATTTTGTTATAATTTTATTTTGGATACAAAAAATTTTTTAAATCAAAAATCATTCAAAGTTTTATTTGTTAAATTGAAGTAAGTATCTACAAATTTTTTCAGATCAATACATAAAAACTATATGCGCCCATCACTTTTTGAAACTAGCATCAAATAAATGCAATATTGGTACGCTGTAAGGGTAAAATAAAATAAAACATGCTGAAAATATATACATAGCATTATATAATAATAGTAAATATATCAAAACCTCATTATATTAACCGAAAACTGAAGATTTTTTTTCACCATAGTCCTACCTCAAGGTGATGCTGAAGCCACCAGTCGCCGACAAATACGAGGAACCATTTTTCTCATTTTATTTTCAATTTTAAGTAAATATCTCTATAAAATGTTATTGTCCTACTAAAAAATAAAAACTTTCCAGAGAGATATTTACTCAAAATAAAAAATTGAATAAAAAACATGGTTCCCCGTATTTAACGGCAACAAGAGGGTTTAGCATCACCTTAAGTGAATTCGTCGCTATACTTTTGTAATCTTTTCACCTCAAAATATTACTTTCCGATAAGAACCAGTGGCGCAAAGAAACTTAAAAAATTTCTGTATATAGAATACGAATTAAACTTACAAAATTTTTATTAAAGTAACTGTAGACAATTTTGAATTATAACTGAAGTGAGATAGAACTCATGCTGCATCATACTAGAAAAGGTTGGATTAGATCCTATGTATATATAATTATATACCTATGACTTACGTATTTGAATTTTGTCCAGATTGTTGTAAAGTATCCGATGTCGGCCTCCAAGCTATTACTAGTCTGCCTAAAATAGAAGTTTTGTGTTTAAGATCTTTAAGCAAGATTGTGGATCAAGTACTCAAGTACATACCCAATTCAAAATACTTACTCTGTTCGAAAGGCGAGAATTTGAATTTGATCTTGCGTATTGTCCACAAATCACCAATTTCTTGGTAAATTGTGCCATAAATGCCACGAGAAACAGAACAAATGGTCTTGTTTTGAACCTAAATTTAGTTGACACATTCGTTCATCCACGTAATATCAGTAATACATCTACATTTTTACATTTTTTTACCTTATGCAGGTAGCGATACTAGCTATTCTATGGAAGAATTAAATTCAATAATGGATTATAAGAGTACGTTATTTCGTAAAGGACTTCTAATTTTTGGTGCGTATGACAGTGAAGAAGATAAAGAAAACTATGATGAAGATTATGAAAAAGACGAAGAAAGTGACGAAGATGAGGAAGAAGATGTTAAAAGTGAAAATGATAGTGAAAAAGAGAAGAAAGAACAGTATAAAAGTAAAAATGACACAGATGGCATTAATAATAAAAATGAAAACAGTGATGAGGATAGCAGTTTTGCACTTACAGAGCGCTTATACAAAATCAAATGACGTTCATTTTGAATAAAATTTCATCTTGAATAAAATAACTGCTTCTTGTATTGCACTAACAAGGAGAGTGTGCGGAGTTCGGGTCACGGATTTTGATAAAACTTTGGTAATCGTCTTCTAGTACCTAAAAATGAAGGTCAGTGCCCGTAGTTTTATCAAATGGGCATTTGTACACTAGATACATCCAATGTCATAAATATTGATAGTGTATCTATATATATCTTATTTCTATCACTGTATATTTGAGCAATACTAATGTATTTAGCTCTATATAAGGTTTTCAGGACAAAACTATGGGCATTCAGTTTCATGTTTAAGTATCAAACAACGATCCCCGAAGTTTCATCAAAATCTTTGACCTGGACTCCGTAAACTCTGCTTATAAGTTTAAAATTTTGAAGATGTTTTTAAAATTAATTACTTTATCAAAATAAGTAATTTTCTATTAGTTTGAATAATTCTATTAAGTAGCAATATAATTAGTGAAGATTAGTGGGCGGGACGCGCCGAGCTGCTGCTGAATGCGGATTGGCTGAAAGATATATGTATTGTTTCCGGTCCAGTAGCTTAAAACTTAACGCGCGAAACTGTTATACTAGCGTAAATTTGTTAAGATTATAGAAGTACTGGAAGAATTTTTTTCTATTAGTTATAACAAGAAATGTATAATAGAAAGTGTTTCTGGTTTAAAAAAATGTTTCCGAAGTGAAGAAAAACGTAATAAATAGGTATAATTAATATCCAAATTCAATAATAATATTGACGAATTCTGATTCTTTTAAAGGGGTAGTATCCCTATAAATTCTTCATTTGTATTTTTATCTGTAAAAATTATAGGGGAATAATTTTGGTATTTAAAACAATATATGTAAAAAATATAATATAATTTTTTATGTAATCACCCTTCGTCAGACCTCAAAGTTCCTTCGAGCTGGAGATATGTGGTTACGAACATTTTTTGCTTTCACGTAGCCTGCAGGCTGACACAATGAATCAATTTAAGTTTTACGCGGCATAAATTGTTCTTATTAGATGCTAATTTGACCTGATTTATATTAGTTGTAAATATCATTATCATATAAGAATCACTGTATATGTTTAAAAATATGTAAATTTTAATTTTTGTATTGCTTTTAGATCCTTATAATAATTTCCAGATGCAAAGTTAAATTTTCTAAATAGCATCAGGTCAAAATAGCATATAATTCGAACAATTTAAGTCCCGTAAAATTTAAATTGATTAATCGGGTCAGTCTGCAGGTTGCGTGAAAGCAAAAAATGTTCGTAACCACATATCTTAGGTTCAAAGGGGATTTGAGGTCTGATCGAGGATTATTACATTAAAAAATGTATTATATTTAATACCTATTTTTCTTTAAACTCAAATTATATTATAGGGATACTACCTCCTAATAAAGAAAAAGTCGCATTTTTTTAAAGAAAATTTAAACGATAAAAAGGTTATCGCTAAACAATAAACCCGAAACCCGAACTAAATAATTTGTAATTAAATATTGATTAAACAAAAAAGAAACCCTAAGCCCTACTACATCAAGTTGAGCAATTTTCAATTTAAAAAAGTTAATATAACAAAACCGTACACCCTAAACTGAATCTTGACCATTTGGCTGAATAATTAGTTATTATTATTATTATTATTATTATTATTATTATTATTATTATTATTATTATTATTATTATTATTATTTATCCGAGGTCGAAGTTCAAGTGAACTTTGCAGAAGTCATTTAATACATGTACACATTAGACCTGGTTCCTTACAGTCATATGCAATCGCCATATATATTTTCACAATTTCCTGATTTATTGCATTATTATCTGAATGATTTTATTATATTATTGTTTAATTGTCAATGTCTATTTAATTTTAAGTAGTTCCAATAGAATTATCTTTTAATTATGTCTTTTAATAGAATTACCATTTGAATAACGCGCGCTTAACTTACCTTCCGCTCCGGTAGGTACTCTCCTCCACCTCACCCTTTACGCGTCCATCCCTAGTCCCTATTTTAGCTGTAAGCGCGACAGATATTGTACACAAAAATAACGTCATCATACGTTCGAGTGACGTGATCTGGGTAGTACAAAATACACAGGCTCTAATTATAGACATTCAATGAAAATAATTTTTTATAAGTATCATTGAGATCACAATTTGTGTGATCTAAATTTTTTTTCTTGAATTGACATATTTATTTATTATTAAAAAACATTATAAGGATATTCTCAGATTCATTAGGAATTATAAAAGTATTATTTTCATTGCCCATAAGAGACTCTGTAGTCTGTACAACCCCGATCACGTCACTCAACCGTAAGATGGCGCTATTCTTGAGAATAAGATAACATATACTATAGCGCCACCAAACAAGCTCACCTAACGACAGAATAGCTCTCATGGTTCATGGATAAAGTTTCGGTAGTTCCTGCCATAATTGCAAATGGCACTTGTTTTGTTTTGCCCGACGCCGCGGGGCACAGCTTGCAAAGTTTTTCTCATTCGCCAGTCCTGACTCGCACAACGCGCAACGTGAATTGATCGGCGCAGACAACGTCCCTGACATCGTATACAGCTAAAAAACGAAATCATTCATGGCATGTGCATTGTGTTTACTTATTCCGTCTTGAATAATATATAGTGTGAACAGGAGGTAAGTAACAATTTGTTTTTCGAAAAAGTTGTTTTGCCTATCCATCAACCATTTTAATTAAGAAAAAGAAACAAAAGACTCGTTGAGTTCAGGGAAAAGTTTATTGCTCGAAAGTTTAGGTATTCATAAAGTGCTATGACACTAATGCGTTTATTTGTTCACTATCGATATCTATATTGCCAATATCAATTGACATTTAATTTGTAATTTGCATATGATTGCAATAATAGTATATTACGAGAGGTAAAGAACTGGCGTGTCCGTAGCACGTGTAAATTGCCACTCGAGCCGAAGGCAAGGGTGGCAAACACGTGCTATGGGGTCGCCATTTTACCTCCCATGGTGCGCATACTATTTTTCCACGCACCTGCACCAAAAGTACCACTTTTTTTTCTGGGCGTCTGGAGAGAAATGTGTATTTGCGGTGCTGGTGTGAAGAAAAATAGTATGCGCACCATAGGAAGTAAAATGGTGACCCCGTAGCACGTATTTGCCACCCTCGCCTTCGGCTTGGGTGGCATTTTACACGTACTATACCTCCCTACGGCGTCGCCAAAAATGGCACCCTACTACAGGTTATACTATAGTATATACTATGGAGTAGAGTGCCACTTTTGACAACGCAGTCTCCCGAGAATGGTAATATACTATCCCTCACACCAGCACGGAAAATACACATTTCACTTCAGGCGCCCGGGAGGATAATTCAGTGACTTATTTTCTATTTGAACAAAATACTTAAACATTTTATGATGTGGTTATATAGTATGAGAAAAATACGAATTTGTAATCTGAATTTTAGAGACTATAGATATGAAAGCCAGGGATTGTAATATGATATTCAAACAAAATTTTAGAGATATACTGCTCAGAAGCTCCAAAAGATTGATGAAAAATTAGTAACTAAATGTGTAAGTAATTTTATTAGCATACTTTTATCTGTCTTAACAGTATTAATTTTCTTTTTTTTTATATTTAGGTTATTGGGGAATAGTCTCTAGATTTCATTGAGTGTTTGATAATAGAAAAATGTGATTCTCAATATTGTAGATAAATAAATATATACAGTTATATCTAGGTACTAACCACATTCTGATAAATTATAATTTTGCAAATTTATAATTTTACATTCAAAGTAATGTAAAACGATAAAAATAATGTATTAAATTATCAATTGTTATGTTTCAGTTAGATAAAAGAAAAAACTAAATACCTGTTTTTCTTTCGAACATCAATATATTTGAAACAAAATTCATTCTGAATGCATAATTAGTTATAAGATTAGTTTGTAAGAAAGAAGATTGCAGAAACAACTGTGGTGTCTATTCTTTGTAATCAATATAACCAAAAATACTATTATTTATAAGGTGGCTTCAGCGACTTTTCTAAATTTATAAATATAATTAAAAAATTAAGGGAATATAATATTACTTGAAATGTTTTACTTTAAAATCAAAATTAATAGGTTCATATAGATTTTTTATTCAGATTGTGATAAAATAAAAACAAGAATAGGTAAGCGGTTAAATAAAAGAAAAATTAAGATCAAAGTATGCAAAATCCGGTTTCTATGCATTCTGAAACATAATAAAATGGGAATGGAAGAAAATGTTGGAACATATATTTAGCTTTTATCTTATTTACATAAAAATAGTAAACCTGACAGAATATATAAAGCCCCATCCAGCGCCAAATGATCAAGCCACCTTAAATAATTAACTTTGCCTTTCATGCATGCTTTACTTTAATGACAACAAAGTATCGTCATGTTTGACAATTTTTGGTAGTTTTTAGCATTTACTAGATTTAGCACAGTATGATTATTTACATGTTATAAATTATCTCAAATTACATTTTCTTATGCATTAACTATGTTGTACCTATTAAACAAATATTTGCTTACTTTTTTCAATTCTCAGCAAATTTGTAGATGAAATTTATTATAACAATACTGTCAATATAAATCATGTCAAAGTATTTTATTCAACCATATTCAATTCATAATTTATGAATATTTATTTTCACGAAATAAAACAATACTAGTCTCGTTTTCTCTTTTAAAATCAATGTTTGACATCCCTGATAAAAATATCTGATTAAAATGGACCACTCCCTCTCCTTGGAGTGGAATTTCTCATTAAAACTGATTAGAGTGGATTAAAATTAATCTTATTTTCACTCTTTGGAGCAGAATTTCATATTATTTCCTATTAAAACAGATTAATTTTAATCGGATACTTTTTATAGGGATGGTACTCTTTCCATACAAAAACAGCTGAATTGCTTGAAAAATTATGCCTTTGCCATATTGCATTCATAAAATCAATATCATTTAGTTATCAGATTTATGCCAGCTAATGTAAAAGCAGATTTTTGCAATCTTTTCCAAAACTAATTTAAATTTCAAACAGTTAATAAAAACTCTACATAACTCGATATTTCTACATCATTTTAAGATTGTAAAGTATAAAATCGATTACATAAATAGTTTTATTAATTCTTTACTTTTACAATGACACGAAAAGTAAAGAAATTTGTGATAATTCATGAGTCATTTCTGGATCATGCTGGCACAAAGCTATTAAAAAACAAAGCTTAGTAAATTGTTCTTATACATTTCCTTTTATCACTGTAGTGAGATAAATATTAATTCTTGATGTTGGTTAATTGTAAAACAATACTTTAATAGGTATAAGCAAGCAGTCTAATCACATAGTGTGAAAATGTAATCGAGTGAGATATTTATTGAAAAGAAAATTTAAGTTAATGGTGAATCTAAAGTTTTTTACATAAAAATATTTCACAATCAAAATAATTATGAATTTAGAATTATATTTTGAAATAATGTCATGATCGGTATACTAAAATGCAAGTAAATTAATGATTATTCATAATATTGTATTTTATAATAATAGTTTAAGTTATGAACAAACTGTTTTGCTTCTTTTTATATACTTATAATCTTTCTGTTTTTATATTCCTATCCATTGTATTTACAGATGACATATCATTAAAAATATCGATTTACAATTGTGATACACACAGCACTAGATATCTTTTATGATACACTAAGTATTAGGTATCTTTAGTAATGACGATCTGTATACAGAAAATATTTTTAATAATTATTGAATAACTAGTTACATAGTAAATTGTCAATTTTTGTACTATATTTATTTAGAAATTTATAAACTCATTTAATTATATTAAGAATAATTAAATTTTCAGATTATTTCCTTTTATTGCTTGCTATGTAAGATGGAAACTCGAAACAAAAAACTTAGCAAATCTCGCTATCTTAAAAATACAGAAAGTTGCACAACAAGCAGTGAAGCACCTATTCACAAATTAAATGATGACTGCTTGACAAATATATTTATGTTCCTTCAAATAATAGATAGAATCAGAATCGAAAGAGGTATATGTTTAAAATACATTGTAGTAGGTACTTAACGATATATTATAGAATATAACAGTGATTACATTTTTTTTATTTTAGTGTGTAAACGTTGGAAAGCTGTTAGTGAAAGATCTTGGCAAAACGTCAAAATATTAAACGTAAATGAAGAAATTTGGGGTTTTGATTTATATAATAAATTAGATACAGAAAAAATTATTATTTTTGTAAAAGTCTTAGAACGATGTGGTCATTTTTTACGTCGTCTTGATTTTTCTTTGATCTATGTTAGTAATAACATTTTACATCATGTAGCAAAATTGTGCCCAAATTTGCAGTCTATTGATGTTAAAAATTTGAAACTCACATGTCCAATAGTAAAAGCTTTGACCAAAAATTGTCACAATCTTATAGAAATCAGTTTTGGTGAGTGCACAATAGGTTGTAATGACTCTCATTTGTCGAAATTATTATCACAAAATAAATATCTTCGGCTCCTCAAAATGACCGAGAATCGTTCTCTCACTGGTGAATTTTTGTTAAGTTTACCCAAAGAATCTATAGAGACAATTATTATACTTAATTGTATAAATATTTCCGCTTTACACGTAAATAATGTAAGTAATTTTTAAGTTTTATTATATTTTTATAAAAGATTATTTTGGTACAGAAAATGAGAATTATTATGAAATTAAATAATAAGATTTTCTGGATATTTTTCTTTCTGTTTTTGATCTACTACTTATTTATTCAAATGAATTTAAAAATTTTGTTTAATTTATAGGCGCTTGGAAGATTGGAAAAATTAAAAACATTTTCATTCGTTGAAGGTTCTGTTTCGAGAGTACACAATTTCGGTATTATAAGTTCATTGCCTGAATGTTTGGAAGTTTTAGTAATTCCAAGAAATTCTGACATCAATACCAATTCCATTATTGAATTAACTAACCTGACAAAGCTGGACATTTTTGGATTAGATGATATAACAGATGCTTTTTTGATTGCGCTAGCTGCAAATTGCAAGCAATTGTCTTGTTTAAATATAAGTTGTAAGATAATTATGTTTTATTCAATACCTACTGCGTATATTCCAATATTGGTAATCACTAAAAAAAACGGTTTCTAACACTTAAGAGGATGTCGGAGCTAAAATCGTGTTTTTTCTTTTAGTGATTACTTTTGAAGAATAGACTGCATGGGAAAATCAAAAGGAGAGCCGCGTAGTTTTCTCTATAATAAAGCTTTTGCATGCAAGATAAAGTTGATCTGTTAAGTTATTTTTCTAATTAATTTGAAATACGATAGGTTGTTTACGCATGGAAACCTAACCTCAAAATTTTAATCCTACCAAACTTTTGCAAATAACTTTCTATAACGTTATTTTACAGTAAAATTCGGAGCAGACCCGTGTAGTGCTTACTATAATTAACCGACCTATACAAGATAAAGTTAATCAGTTTTGTAGTTTTTACATATGATTAGAAATACAAAATAGGTCGGACAGCAAAAGAGGGGGCGGGGCTCCGACATCCCCTTAACTCTTTTTGGGCAGAGACTAAATCATAAAATTGTTAAGGTACTTCTTCCATGGAACGTTTAATTATTTATAATTATTTATAATTACATTTTTAATATACGTATGTAATACTAGCATCTCCCGTTGCGGCGTTGTCCACGATATTTATGAAGTACCATATAAACACTGAATTTTCGTATATATATATAATCCAAATTTCAAGTCGCTAGCATTCCCCGTCGCGACTTTTCCCGCGCTTTTTACAAAGTAGCATATCAAGACTGAACTTTCATCTATATATCATCCAAATTTTAAGTCACTAGGTTTAAGGGTTCTTTCTGGACGTTGATAAATCACTAACCTGAAATATCTACCTCTATCGACTTCTGTTGTCGGTCAATTTTCTTACTGGTTAAGTTGACCTTGACTTTCATTTAATCTTTGGGACCAATTTAATCCGGAGTCATTATTATAGGCACTCTGCATGAACGACTACAGCGCCGCCGAGGTTGAACTTTTTAATAAATAAGAATTGGCAATAAATTGTAATATTGTGAGAATCGAGTTGGCCAACTAAAATTCAAAATGAATGTCAAGCAATCTATCAAATGTATATAAATTGTATACAAAATGTAAATGTCAAGCCAACTACGATTGGGAGCAAATTGGGGAATTTCCAAAATCAAGGTGGCCAACTAAAATGTATTAAGTCGACACATTTTTAGTTGGCC
Source organism: Gastracanthus pulcherrimus (assembly GCA_949152435.1). NCBI lineage: Eukaryota > Metazoa > Arthropoda > Insecta > Hymenoptera > Pteromalidae > Gastracanthus > Gastracanthus pulcherrimus. The sequence continues at coordinate 145,638,318 of OX424575.1, read as the reverse complement.
AACTTGATTCTCGAAATTTTTCAATTTGCTCCCAATCGTAATTGGCTTGACATTTAAGTACATTTTGAAAAAAATGTTGGATACCCTTTAATTAATTTATACATTCAATTGATTGCTAGACATTCATTTTAAATTTGAGTTTGCATTGTTGTACCAATTCTTATTTTTCTTGTTTTCAGAACGCTATAAAATTTTTTTTTTTGCTTTTTTATTTCTTGCATATAATTATACATTAATTCTTTCATAATTTCTAACATCTATTTGTTTAGTTTTCCAACAATTTTTATAACCTTTCAAATACCTATAAATAATTAGAAAAATATGCATAAATTATTCGACTGTCAAAATTTATATAGAAAATTAGTGAATTTCGCGGAAGTATTTTCATAATTTTAAGGTCGGAAACATATTTTGAAATTTTGTAATGGGAATGTTATCAATTATATACGAACAATATATATTATGATTGGCAGCAGCTTATCTGTAATATTTTGTTTCATGGAAGAACTATCTTAAATATAAAAAAAAATAAAATTGCCTACCGTAAAATTCAAAATGGCGATATCATATTATAAGGCTGAAGTTTAAAAATAAAAAAAAATTAAATAACATTTCATGTTCCATATAATTGTTTATTATTAAATGATTAATTAAATAAATTGTAATACATTTCCTATACAATATAAGTTATCATGAAAGTAGTCCATTTCAAAAATACCTATGATAGAAAAAGTTTTATGCAAAGGTTTTAGGAGGGTTTTTCGCTAGATATAGGGCATAAAACTAAAAATTATATAAGAGTTTATAAAGGTCCTATGATAAAATTAATGAAATCTACTTAATAATAGTTCAAAACTACATGAAAAAAAAATTTTCCAAAAAAATTGTGACGTCACAAGTGTAAATATTGTCAATTTAAAAAATATTTAGTTGAACTCCAATTATTTCTTTTATTTCTTAACTAATTTTAATGTTTCAGGGCTTATATTTTTCATTAAACATTTCTCTAAAAAGTTAACGGAATAAATTTATAAAATAATATATCTGTAATGAGAGAAAGCCAATTGTTTATAAAATTTTACGCGTTTATTTATATGTATATGATTATGTATATGATTCAGTCAAATTATTTTCAGATTGTAATAAAGTATCTGACAAAGGCATGCACGCAATTTGTCGTCTGCCCAAAATGGCAGTTTTGTATTTAGAATCTTTGAATAAGATTACGGATCAACCACTCAAGCACATGTCCAATTTACACAAATTGATATGTTCGGAGTGCACCAAATTGAAAGACGATGGTCTTTGTACACTAATACAAAATTGTGAAACGATCGAAGTTCTTGATCTTTCTTTTTGTCCGCAAATAACTAATTTATTGGTGGACTGCGCCATAGTCGCCACTAAAAGTCGAACAAACGGTCTTGTTTTAAATATAAATTTAATTGGAACATCCGTTCGTTCACGACATTGCGATATCAATCAAACGTCTCCATTTCTAGATGTCATTTTACCTCTTCAATTTGAAAGTAACTATAAATACAACGATACTAGGGATGAATATAGCTTATTAATATGTATATTAATATTTTTAATCGTATTGCAGATATATTCCAGGAAGTTGAAGGTGATGACGAAATCAATGAAGGTCGTATTTTTCGTCGCGCGCGTAGACGTCGTATGATATGTACGATACAATAAATAATGTTTAGTAAATGACACTTCATAGCCATCACAACTGAGATAGCAGTTTTTCTACGAGTATTATATTAAGTTTATATTGAAATTAAAAAAAAATACTAAGGCTCAATTAATTTAAAAACGTTTATATTATTATTATTATTATTTGATCATAGAAAAAGTAATCTATACTTACTGTTAAATAGTATAATGATTGCGTTATTTTGATATAAGTGATTGTATTTAATGTTTAAAAAAAGAATATCATCCATATAGAACTGTAAAGGTGTTCAAATCAACAGGGCTCCTATTTTTGTAAGGTTCGCATCCTCTTAAAAATGAATAAACTACAACTAATTTATATTTTCCGGACGTCTGTAATTTAAGCAATAAATCCCAATAACAATATTTCTAAAATTGAGTGTACCAGTAAACACAAAATGTTCTAGTTTATCTTCTGTTGTATTAACATGAAGAGTGCCAGAGTTGTGGGTCCTGAAATTCCCTCAAACTTTGTATGCAATATGTTTTATTATCACAAAATATTAGATAGATGTTTCAGCATTTTTGTTAATAGATCCTTGTTCTTGATTAATTAAGATCTCATGTGTTCTAATTCAAGTATGCATTGTTCCAGTGAAAAATGGCACCTCTACTTCAACTCTGCAAATTATTATGCTAAAGAAAACTAAGAAAAAAGATAGTAAAAGTAGGCGCAAAGAGTTTTTTAATTTAAGCTTTTAATTTAATACCCAAAGTTATTAACAATTTTTTATTTCTGTTAATTCCGGGCAACCAGTCTATTGACACTGTAGGTCTCGTCTAGTTATTATCAGAAATATAGGTACATACCATTTTTTAGGGACACAATGCATATTCGAGATATGATTCGTCAGAACTTGAAAAAAGAGCCTATAAAACGAAAATATACGGGCACTGACCATCATTTGTGGGCACTAGAAACCACTTCTCAACTCCTGATGGAAATCCGTTTTCCCACGCTGAGTGTGGACTCTCCTTTTTAAATACATTAAATGATTATAACATATCTAAGGGTCTGTGGCGCCCTTTTAATCCCGAATTCGCCTCAGGAAATGAGATAAATTAATACCTTATGTTGTGATCCTCGTATCGCCTGTAATATATGTGCTTGCGACAACTGATTGTATAAGTAGCCTATGCAAGAGATTTTTATTTAAACTGATCTTTATACTCTAAAATTGAAAAATAATTAATATACGTATAGTTTACGGATTTTATCATTTGTACTTATTCTCCGAATGGAGATTCAATCATATTTTTTTATATTTAATCTTGTTTCAGTGTCTTATTTAGAAAATACATAAAATAATTTTGTATTGAAAATATTGGCAATATTAGAATTTGTTTAATAATAAAGATGGAACATTGTAGTCAGAAACTGAAAATAAACATTGAATTTGACAATGATTTAATTGCCAAAGATTATAAGTTAAATATTCAAACAACAGTCAACGGTTTAGACGATGATTCTCTGGTTCACATTTTTATGTTTCTTTCAATTGCAGATAGAATATATAAGAATAGAAAGAGGTATTTATTTTAATTTATAAATACACATTGTGTCGAATGTAATATAAGTAGTAATTCTAATTCTCTAATTGTTTCAGTCTGTAAGCTTTGGTATGCAGGTAGTCAAGATTCATGACGTAATTTCTAACAACTGGATTTTAGTTTGGACACTTGGGGATATCTTCCTTAAAAATAAATTGATAATCATATACTTCGAAAAGTTCTACTCCGCTGCGGAAAATTTATAACTTATGTACAGCTTTCGATATACAAAGAATGTTTCGAAAGCATCAAAAAGATTTACACTACTGTAAAATGGTGTCCGATTCTCGAAGCGGTTAATGCTAGAAATTTCCAGATTTGTGTCAAGCAATTGAAAACTTTAACACTATACTGCAATAATATTACGACACTTATTTTGAATGAGTGTATAAAATCTTGTAATGACTTATGTTTGTCAACTGTTTTTAAAATTTATAAAAAGCTTAGTTGCGTGTTTATCAATTACAAACCTATCACTGGCGAATGTTTAAAGTCTCTGACGTCTGAACACATTGAAGTAGTCAATTTAGATTTATATCTCAAAATAAATTACAATCATGTTTATGACGTGAATTTCCATCTTAATCATAATATTTATAAAATCAGTATCACGAATTGCAATTTGTAATATGGATCCATTTTTTAACAGGCATAATTTTTAAAATTAAAAAAAATTATCTTTATATAAATATATCCGCGCACATAATATTGATATTCTCATAAAATGCTTTGAAGAACAGACCTACAAAATCTTGATATTTCATGCAATTATGACACACTTACAGATGATTTTCTGCTTAAAATGTGTGCCAGCTGCAAAAAATTAACTTGTTTATACATCAACGGTAAGAAATTTTAAGGTAAGTAGATTTTTTCGTAATATTTAAAATGGGCATCACCCAGTTAAGATGGATGACGCAGAAGCGCAAGATAATAATGGAATTCAGTCTGAGTCTGTGCACGAACCTTTGTGACGACTTTAATCTGCAGAATATGATATTTTCCGATTATAAGAATCTGCGGCTCGTGAAAATCAGAAGAAATAACTACGTTCATGGCTCTTGCCTGATAACTACGTTCATGGCTCTTGCATGAATTTATGGAAGAGATTTTTTTGGAATACTGTTCTAGGCTGCGGTTTGGTTCCGTGCGCACTGTAAGCATTAGGTCAAATTAATTTGCTGTTGACATGTTTAAATAATTTACCTACTGCTTTTATTACAGACAATTATAAAGTTTCAAAATCTGCACACATTATCCTTGTGGGGTTCGCTGAAATCTCCTGACAATACAATAGTTATTTTAAACTGCTTACGTTCACTAAATCTTGAAACATTGGATATTTCTTGCAAACCCTGGGTAGTAAGATAATTTTTTAATTGAATTAGCGGTCGCATATAATTCTTTATCAAGCATCAATCTCAGCTGCAAGTATTATTGTATTATACCTTTGCTTCCTTACACGTAACTCTATTTTTAGAGTAATTGACATATAGGAGAAACTGGGGTAAAGTGACTAAAACTACAAAGATTTAAAGTGAAAGGAAAAAATAATCCTTCACATAAAACTGAATTGTTATTTAAAAATTATAATTTAAAGAAAATGTGTCAAAATGTGATTAAAAGTATAAATATTTAAAGTGATTGGAAAAAATAATCCTTCACTTAAAACATAATTGTTATTTAAAAAATAATCATACGTAAAGTAATAATTGTTTCTATTATTTAATAAATAGTAAAGTTTATAACACATACGTCTGGTTTTTAGTTTTGATCCTCAATCCTATAAAATGCAAATTTAATAGTAACGTCCAATATTTTTTTTAAATAAATTTTTCATTAATTCACCGTGCCAATCGTGCCCCACGGGTGGGGAAAATGGGCAGTTTTAGCGGTATTGTACTTTGCATTATAAAAAACAATGCAATATATATTTTATAATAAAAAAGAATGTATCTAAATCTTGAGATATTCTACTTTAAGAAGCACTTTTAATAATTTGTATTGGTACAAAATAAAAAGTACAGGATTCTTTTGAAGTTAGGGTGCCCGTACTGCCCCACCTTCCCCTATTTACATGTTATTATTCACCTACTACCAATTTAAATAAATATAAATAACCTCTAAAGTGCAAGGTTATCAAGTTTTAGATGCATCGAGTTTTTTTTTATTTAAGAAATCAATAACAATATTATGTTGCACACATATATTAAACAATCAAAATAAGAAAATAATCATCCAAATAACTATTTGAAGTATTAGTGCATATATTTATTTTGTTTATGTAAAATTAGTTTTCTTACATTTGATTATGTTCCATCCTAAATACAAGCTTGGTTTCATAACCTGTATGGTGTATGTAAGGTAAACTATTTTCACACATATTTATTATCAACTGATCAATTTTCTATTTTTAAAAAGAAATAATGTATTTGAGTGACATTTATTTAGACGATTTATTATATATGTTCTATTTTTGTATTTCCTACTTTATAATTATTTTGCATCTAAATTAATTTATAATCAAACACTTTTATTTGACATCTATGGTCAGTTAAAACATAATAATTTGTTACTTATAAAGAAAATTATCGTCTACATGTGTTCGACTAATGTGTTTGTAAAGACATGTGTTTGAAAATGTTGTACCGGATGAGCAGTTTATGCATTATAAGAACTATGAAGAATATGGATACAAAATTATTTGCAGCTCTGAAATTAAAATTCTGGTTTAAAGCATGTCATAAAATACATATTTGAACATATGAAATCAATCAATAACATTATTTGTGGGAACATTATTTCTAAATTTTCATTTTTTAGGTTAGATATGCTTTCTGACTACTTTTATATGTAAATAGTATGGATAGAACTGTAGATCTTATTATTATAATTGAAAACTTGCATGTTAAACTTTTTTTAATATTAATTTTTTGAAATAATAGTTCTGTACAATAAATAATATAACCTCACAGATTTTATATGTACATATTATTATTGAGAAAACTATATAGATCTGTGTGGATTTATCATGTTTTGTATAGTCTAGTACTATCTAGTTTTCCTATAAAGGCCGTTATAGTGAACGTGGGCGCCACGACAAGATTTCTACCAGGGTAATTAGAAAGTTTCATTGCATTACCATTAATATTTTACGAAAGAAAAATAATTGTATTTTTCGACCTTAAAAGAAAGTTGACTTGTCGAATTCGTTATAACGATTAAATATGTTTATAATCAATTTTAATGCCTAGATTTTTTCTAATTGCTTCAAATACGTTTTACTTACTATTACCAAGAATGCAGAGCTTTAAAAGAGGTTTTTCTTTTTTAAACAAACATTTTAAAGAATCGATGTCTCGAGGTAAAGCAAGTCGGGGTAAAGTGGTCCGGAAAATAATATGATAGCACTAATTTATACGCGCCCAGATGGAAAATTTAATAAAATATTGATCAAGGTGAGTGTTAGTGTAGTATACAAAGCCTTTGTTACAGCGCATTTCGTATTTATACCAAAATAGGCCAACATATCCTCCATATTTAACTGTTAAAACTGTTTAACTGTTTAACTATTTCGTATTTAAGATGTCTTTTTGGTTTTATTATTATCTAAATTATCGTTTTTATTTATTCTTGTGCAAAAAGTAGCAAAATAACTTCAAAATATTTTACTCTATCCTCTAGTTCACTTTACCCCGCACTAAAAGGCGCGGGTAAAGTGAACCGGTATGTTTCAAAGTTAGCTAAATAATATTAAACTTAATAAATTACTTTATTTCAAATTGCTAATATATTCATTAATGTAAGAAGTCTCCTTTGCAACTTAAAAAGTAGTGTTTTACGTCTGAAAAATACATTTTTTTCGACTTTTAGAGATACTATGTTCACTTTACCCTGGTTTCCCCTACATATTCTTTTTTGTAGATAATAATGAAATAACAGATTTAGGTTCTGCAGCTGTTACTGTACTACCGAATATGAAACGTTTATTTATTAACGGTTTGACAAATGTTACAGATCAAGTTTTAATGGATATACCTTATTTAAGAAGATGAGTTGTTGTAAATGCGTTAATATGAGAGATAGCGGTCTTATCCAGTTGTTATTAGTTATGTCAAATAATATTGAATTACTTGATTTAACTAAAAGCAAAAATATTTCGAAGAAATTAATCGATGCTGCTGTAAATGTTGCTAAAAACCGTTACAATGGTATTACTTTGAAACTAATATTAGTGGAGCAACAGCAGATAATGCCGAAGTTCCAGAAAGTTAACCTTTGCTAAAATTAGTGTTTTAGTTATAACTTATTTTAGTACAATTGTTACAGTAGGTATACATAACTTTAGGAGTTTTATAGCGATATATGTATGAAAATTCTGATTTTGGAACTACGAAGATTTGACAAAAATAGTCGTTTAAAGTTCTGTTATCTTCAAAATAAATAGGGAAGTTTTCAAAAATGTTTTGTGTGCTTTATTTTGTAAGCATATAGATATTTTCACGGCACTACAGTGTTTTGCTTTGACGTAAACTTAATAACAAAAAAGATTACGTAATTACAGTTAATCATAAAAGCACCAAAGCAAATAATTTATTCAGAATGGTTGGGATGTACAAAAAAAATTTTTCTATCTTTTTCTAAGGACTTATTGAACAACTCTCGAAGAAAAAATACGAATAGACGGAATAGATATAAAAATTTTGATAAAAATCAGTATTTAAGCACTTTATCATTAAAACAGTGTAGGACAACTTCAAAAACAAACACACAATCATACTAAAGAGGACAGTCTGGCCAACAAAGCCAATTTTTCCACTACAGTATATCTGAAATTTGATAAACATAATCTCAAACGACAGCTTTTATTGTTGTTTACAACATCTATTGTAAATTCACTCATTTTTAGTATTATAGCGGTCGTAATTTTTCTACGTCTCACACACTATTTATAGTGTATACTGACATGTAAGAAATATTTTATTAGAATGATATAATAACTACCCAGAAGTAAAAATATTAGAAATAAGTAGTAAACCTGGTAAATACGCATGCCAAGTATCAGAGAAAAATTATAAATCCTTCAAATAATTCTTCAAATTAAGAGGTTAGTTCAACTGATTGTATATGACAATTTGGCGCGTTTAATTCAATTTAAAATTCAGTATTAATTTTTTTTTCATTATTAATATTATAAATTTATTAAAATTTAATTTAAAAAATTTCAAGATAGGGTGAATAAATATATTCAAATTAACTGTTAACAATAAACATTTATTATTTTTTCAAAAAACAAAATATCTTATTTATATAAGGTTCTATTTAAACAATGAAACAATTAATTTAGTTTGAGGAAGCTAAGTGCCAATGAATTGGCCGCGGCTTTTAATTTGGGTCAATATTAATAAGCTAATGGAAACAAAATCGTTTTTGTTGAAAATGGATTTCTTTTCGTATCAATGCGATTTTATATGTAAAAGATGTTCCTTTTGTCGCAATTAGACTTTCTCTAGCTACTTATTTTGAGATGAAATTTTTCTTACGACTAAAGAATTCCTCTTATAGCAAAAGGCTTGTTTTCTGCATATAAATAAAAATTGGTGAAAATTATTTCTGTCAATAAGTGTAAATAATTATAATGAAGCGTAAGAAGCTGTAAAAGAATATAAAAAAGTGTTAAAAAGTATAAATAAAGTGGGCAATTTAAGCCAACTACATAATTTTCTAAATTTTCTTACAAAATCAATGAAAATAAGATCTGCAAGATATCAATTTATTGCCTCAATTTTTTATGCTGATAATCTGTTGCAAACTATATTTATGTGAAAAATTGTTAAAATGTATAAGAAAGTATAAAGGAGTGTAAAAAAGTCTTAAAAAACTATAAAATAATGGCAAATGTATGTAAATAAAGTAATGGTCCAAATTAATACACTTTAGCATACTTGTATGCACTTCATTACATTTTCTTATTATCTGTATCACTTTTTATATACTTTTTCACACTTTTTTAACAAAATGTCATTCTTTTACTAAAATAATTTGTTAGCAGGGAAGCTGCAGAAATAGAAACAATTATGTAAATTAAATAAAAAAACTGTATACAGTACAATGATGTCTAAATAGTCTAATCTAGGCTTACAAATTTCACTAAAGTAATTAGAATCATTCAGGGCATTCGGCGTAAAATTCAAATCGCTAGGTGAACGCGCGCGGCCAAATAATAAATGCTCGCGTTTGATTTAGCGAACACCGTGTGGTTCTTTTTCTGTTCCTTATACATTGCATATATGAGAAAAGAACGAACGATGGACCGTACTGTACGCTAAATCAAACGCGCTCTCGCATCGTTATTATACAAACAGTTTATCTTTAAAATATCCAAAAAGGTTTTTATATTAAGGCTAAAAAAACTAAACGTAAAAAAGTCACTTTTTACGCATAACCTTATAAGATAAGGCGTTAACTATAAAAAATATATTTTTTAACAAAAAGAATATGTAATGTAAAGTTTTTTTCATGCAGAATCAAATTACATAATCATGATAATTATGTGCGTTAACAACCAAATAAGATATTGAGGATAAACGCTACCAAGGCACTTCTGCGCATGCGCACCAAAAGCAAACATAATAATAAGACAATACACGTACGGTAAGCCCCATACATGTTCGTAGTAGAGTTTAGTTATAATAAGCCAATAAGTCAAGATTGCCATCATAAGACATCGTAGGGTCAAATATATAAATGTACGATTAAAACACATCAATGAAATCGTGGTGTTCTCTTTTCCAACTCCATAAACTAAACTAAACTCTAATGAGAACATAATTTTTTGACCGTTAAAGAGGCATCACCGTTAATAGATTAGTGCAATGTATGTATATCTTGAATTATTGAGAAAATCATGTCGAAGTTATGAAATATATATCTAAATTTGCTTTTTTAATTAATAATTATTTTTTGCTTTACTGCAGCGGAATCTCAAGACGCTGAAACACGATTCATTTTTCGAGTGCGAATTCTCAGATTATCAAGTCACAAATTTATTCATCAATAAATATGGAAAGCAATTGGAAAAAACAAAAAGATGCAATGAATTCTGAAACAAATGCATCTCTAAACAACTCGTACAAAAAGAATGACGCTACTGATATCTTAAACAATGACTGTTTGATAAATATTTTCAATTTTCTTCCCATTTCTGATAGAGTCAGAATGGAACGAGGTAGGAACAATATGCTTACGCAATATTCTATTTACATATATATATATATATATATATATATATATATATATATATATATATATATATATATATATATATATATATATATATATATATATATATATATATATATATATATATATATATATATAGCATTTCTCCGACAATAAGGTTTTAAGAAATAGGATTAGTTTCTTCTTGTATAAACCTATTACAAATGTTGGTATACATACATTGCCAAACGGAGTGCGGATCCGTATTGTTGTAAACACACCATAGAAATACACGTGAAGCATTAGCGTAATTTAAAATAAAAATTATGACAGAATTCACAGTACAAATGACCGCGAATGATAATAATAAGGGTCATTTTAACTATCCGGAATTTTTTATTGATATAATTTAAGATAAATTTTACCGTACTGAATGGTAAAATTAGCAGCCGCAGAGTAAAAATTTCCTATATGAACCGTAAAGAAAGCTAACATATTGAGACAAAGAGTTTTGGTCAAAGTAAACAATTTTTTTTATCGAAATTCCGTTATTGCAAAAGTAGATATTGTAAACTAAAGGAAAATTGACAAAACAGTGGAGACTATTTTATTTGTTATCTGATTTCAATTTTGAAGGTTTCATTTTGTTCCTTGAATAATTTCAGGGGGACTTAGGGATATAAAAATTGGAAAATTATAAAAACCGGCAAAGTTACATCCAACTGTATAAGTTCGTACAAGAGTCATATAAACAATCGGACGTAACTTTGCAGGTTTTGATAATTTTCCAATTTTTATATCGTGAAGTCTCCCTGAAAATATTAATTATATTAAGGAACAAAATGAGACCTTCAAAATTCAAATTCGATCACAAATAAGTCTCCATTGTATTGTGGAATCTTTATTTAGTTGGCAACAACTAATAGTTTTGCAAAAACGGAATTTTGATAAATAGAAATTGTTTAGTTAGACAAGAATACCTTGTTTTGTAATATATTGACTTTCATATTATTAGGAATGATTAAATTATAAAGGCATTTTATGCTGTTGACGGTAATTTACTGAAGCAACGATTTGTTTCAAATTAATTTATATTAAACAAAGAAACTAAAGATCATTCAAGAATGCACTTAGTTATCTCATTTTTAATTTAGAAGATTTCGACATATTAGATTTAGAACGTTAATACGGTTCCCCTGCCCATATATCCCTCAGCGTAACGCATTTTCCCTTATTTTCCGATGTTTTTAGCGCACATCATAACAACCACTATCCTAAGAGACTCTCCTCTTCCCTTCGAACTGCTACGTAATTTGCAAACGACTCCAGACCCCATATAAGTCCATTAATCTATCAAAATTACATTCCATTATTATTCATCAATGAAGTGCAAGTATGTTTGAGGTTTGTCTTATAAATACAAGTAATTTTGTTCCTTAAGTGAATATATATAGTTAAGTTGGTAATGCAAGGGATTGAATTGAACTTTTAGAGGTGAAATAAGTATAATTTAATAAATATCTAGTCGTATGAGAAAATGAAAAATGAGACGTAATTGGCGTTAAAAATAACTATTTATTTTTTTGCAAAATCCCAATTAATTTCTGGATCCTCTTAAGGCCCTAGTAAATAGATGGCACGAGTAAAAAATTGTTTTCAATGTATTTCAGTGTGCAAACGTTGGCGCGCAGCCAGTCAAATGTCGTGGCATTATTTAAAAGAACTTAACTGCAGCAAAGAGTGTTGGGGCCCAGACAGCAAGGAAGTCGTCAACAAGCGCGTGCTAAAAAAAGTGCTGCAGCGTTGCGGTAAATTCATCATTCGCCTGGATTTGTCCACGCGACGTGAACTACCAGGGGTCGACAGCATAGAAGTTCTGTTGAGCATGTGTCCAAACTTGCAGAGCGTGGATCTCAGGAGTTTTAGAATCGGTATTCCTCAATTGAGAATGCTGGCAAATTTTTGCCCGAAGATAACGGAATTGATCCTGGGCCGGACCACGTATTATTGCGGCGATCAGAAGCTGAAAGAATTTATATTTGCCAACTATAAAAATTTGCGGATTTTTAAAATAAGCAACAGTCATTGCGTCAGAGCCTATTGCCTAGAGAGTTTGTCGTCTGAATTTATCGAAGAGATTTCTTTCGAATACTGTAGTAGGCTACGATTTGAGCCCTTATTCAACGTAAGTATTCGATCAAATTAATTTACCGTTGACAAAACTAAATAATTCACGTATTGCTTTTTATTGTTGCTAAAGAAACATTTTATTTTTGTAAACAGACTATTCAAACATTTCAAAAGCTGCGTACATTATCATTGAGAAACTCACTGGAGCCATGTGCAATTACAAGTCTCCAGAACTGCTTACATAAACTAAATATTAAAACACTGGATATTTCTCGTAATTCCAGAGAAATAGTAGATTCTGTTCTGATTAATTTGGCATCTGCATGCAGTACTTTATCAAGCATCAATCTCAGCTGTAAGTATTATGCATTATATATCATACTTTTGCTTGCTTAGTAACTTAACTCTGAACTAACTGACACAAGTTAGAATTGTACATATTAATTTTTTATAGATAATGATGAAGTAACTGATTTGGGTCTTATATCTATCACTGAATTACCAAATATAAAACACTTATTTATCGACTGTTTGACAAAGGTTACAGATCAAGTCTTAATGGACATGCCCAATTTAAGAACAATGAGTTGTCGTAAATGTAAATATGTGAGAGATAGTGGTTTGATGCAATTGTTAATTATGTCGGATAATATAGAATTACTTAATTTGACCAAATGCGAACGTATTTCTAAGAAACTGATCTATACTGCTGTAAATGTTGCTAAATGTCGTACCAATGGTATTACTTTAAAAATAATATTGAGTGGAACAGAATTGAATGACGCCGAAGTACCAAAAAATTCACCTTCTCTAAAATTAGTATTTTAGATTATTAGCTTATTTATGTAGAGATATTATAATAGATATACCTTTGTATTTTTTATAGTAGATATATTATCTATATCTATATTATCTGTTCAGAAATGCATTGGAATTTTTCTTGCAAGACTATTAAGTAGAAGACAAAAGAGCTTCAATTTAGAACATGCTGCGTTAAGAAAGATTAACAATATAAAAAGTTAACACAAACACGAAAAAATCACTAAATTTCATGATCTCTCATTTTCTAAATCTGCTTTAATTATGGTTAAGAAATTAGCTAGAAATTAGTTAAAATCAACATGCTTTTTAACTAATTTCTGGCTAGATTCTGCTTAATATTCTAGTTAATTGATTATTTTTTCGTGCTTTCACTATCTTTGATCGTTCATAAATTTGTTATACCCCAAATTCTCATAAAAAAAAATAATTTACATGTAAAACAGTGTCACAAGGTCTTTTTGGCGTGTTCAAAATTTATTTACGTATATTGTATAACCTAAAGAATAATAAAAATGGGGTTTTAGAGGTGTGCCTTAACTTCTTTTCACCGTCACCTTGTGAATCATTTATTGGCATATTTTTTGTTAATTCTCTGATAAAATATTGTATGCTCAAAAATTGCTCACCTGCGTTTCGCTGCATTGGCGAACCGTCAAACCCTCATTTATGCATTGGCATCGCACTAGTCCAGCCGATCGCGAGCCGATTTCTCCTTCCACCCACATCCACATTTATTTATTTTTCTTTCGTTCGTCGCGAGCCCCTGACGCGAGCTTCCGCGCATTATTTTTCGGAAAGAGAGGAGCGTGTGTGTGTGTGTGTGTGAGAGAGAGAGAGAGAGAGATAGAGAGAGAGAGATCAAGAGGGAAAGAGAACCGGTGCGGGCGCGAATCTCGTTAGCGGCAAAAATAATTAAATCTCGAGCGCCCTCGAGACTCGAGGAGCAGCCGCTACGCTCACTCTCGTATACACGCAGCTACAGCTATATATATACATATAGGTATGCAGCACCCTCGCCGCGACTACTAGTGCCTCGCTGCACCGCTGCAGCTTTCGAGCGTTCGGCGCGCGCGTTGACGTGACACTCGAGCCTAACGCGAACGAATTTTCAACTAGCGGCGGCAAGTGAAAGAAGAGAAAAAAAGCAAGCGAGCTGCAGTGTGTACTTCACGAGAGCTCTCCGATCGGCTGCGATCCGAATTTTCCTCGCGTCGCCGTCTGCGGCTGCTGCAACGCGTAAATTAAATTTTGAGAGGGATGCAAAGTTTTTGTTTGGATGTGTTTTTTTTTGGTTTCGGTTGAAGGATCGTCGTGATGCGTATTTTTGGGGAACGGAATTTGGCAGGTACGATCGAGCGAGCTTTAACGAGGGGTTGTTTTCTTCGCGATGCGTTTGCAGGTTTTTCTCTGGGAAGTTTAAAAGTGCTTAAATAAGGTGAAGCTTTATTACGAACGAGGCATGCTTTAGTGCAATTAATTATTAAATGTAATAAATAGTTGTTTTGTCCACAATGTTACGCCAGATTCGATCACGGGAGTCAGTTAATCAACGTACAATAATATTAAGCCTCTTTTTAATCTGTATTTGGTATGCTTAATGTATAATGTTAAATTTAAATATAAAGAACTATTTTACGCTACAACAACTTGGAACCGTTGCCTTTCTTATAAAAAATATCAGTTTGAATGTAAGAATGCTTTATTTTCTTGTATTACAATAATATTATCAAATATTTAACAGATTTTGCCTATGGCGTGACACATACACGTGTTATCAATTGATGCAAATTCTTTTATATATTTTATGTTTAATAAAAATTAATACAATTGCTTATGCAACCAATTTTCGTATTCTTTAAAATCGTGGAAATAACGAATATCAAATTTTTATTAAATGTTTGAAATTTCAATTAATTTTGTAAAGATTTGTAAAAATCGGCCTATACATTAGCTGCACTCAAACTGTTATTTAAACAAAAATGCCATTTAACCATCGTAGAAATATAGTGTTACAAATGTTACTCACCGCACGTAACAAATATATAATTTTGCAATGTTTAATTAAGTAGATTTTAACACAAAGGACCCCGGAGGAATCAAATGGAAGAGTGGAGCCCTATGAAATGGGCTAATAGTATATCCAAATTGTAGCTTATTATCTCCCGAACAAAAGTCCCAATGGGCCCAAGTCCCGAAAATGAACAGATTTTGAGTAAATAATAATTTAAATCGCTGATTTCGGTCAAGGTTAGGGAAACTGAGCGAGTAACTTCAGATGGTTGAAGTGCGCAACAAGTTATTGTTTACATAACCCCATATTAATGTGTAAGCAAGAACTCGCGATTATTATAAAAAACAAAATATATAGGGGAAGGTGGGGCAGTACGGGCACCCTAACTTCAAAAGAATCCTGTACTTTCTATTTTGTACCAATACAAATTATTAAAAGTGCTTCTTAAAGTAGAATATCTCAAGATTTAGATACATTATTTTTTATTATAAAATATATATTGCATTGTTTTTTATAATGCAAAGTACAATATCGCTAAAACTGCCCATTTTCCCCACCCGTGGGGCACGATTGGCATGGAGGTGGGGCACGATTGGCACGGTGAATTAATGACAAATTTATTTTAAAAAAAATATTGGACGTTACTATTAAATTTGCATTTTATAGGATTGAGGATCAAAACTAAAAACCAGACCATTTCATTAACACTGACTCTTTAACCAACATCTAAGACTTCGACTCCGAAATGTTAAGGGCGCAAAAGTAAGGTTAAGAAAATCAGCTGTTAAACTCGGCGGAAATAAATTGACGACTCACGTATGCCAATCGTGCCCCGCTAGTGGTGCCAGTCGTGCCCCAGTTTAGAGTATTTTTATATGTAATATTACTTTTTTCCTAAGCATCGGAGATCATCAATCAAAAATACTATTAAAAATTTACGATTTAAACTGTAAAAGTAATTCCCTTTCGAAGCTCATATGATTTATTTGTTCTTGAGAAATATATTAGAATTATGGAAAAAACAACGTTTTGAAGTCCTCAATTTCTAATAATTCTCATACGATTTGTATTAATTTTTTTCATTTAGGATTTGCAGAGGGAAAAAGTAAAAGCTATTTACAACATATAAAAAATACTATCATGTTAGAATATTCATTTATTTAGTGAACATTTGAATGCCCAATCCACCCGCCAAACCCATCGTGCCCCACCTTCCCCTATTCTTTTATAGAAATGAATCTTTAATTTCACATCTTCAAACTTAGTCTTCTAAAACTTATATCGTATATAATATTTTTCGTTGTTAAAGTATTAGAGTTTGTGTCTTGTAAAATACTTATTAAAATTTACAAATTGCTTATTTAATTTTTTATTATATTAGTATGAATCTTTAACCCCACTATCAATAAGATACATCAATAGTCTATACAAACAACTACTTTTACAAAAATCAGGTCTTCCAAATCAACAATCGTTGATTAGTTTGAAACTTGGACCATATAAAATAGGTTTCATCGCAGAACTGTTAAGTACTTGTACAATATGAAATATTTATTTATCCAACAAGTGAGTACTACGTCGAATCGCGAAACGACTACAGTTCGTTAATCTTCTTAAGCCCAAAGATCTCGGAAATCCGACATATGCTATAAAAAGTACGATATACTTACTCCATGGGGCAGAGGCCTTTTACTCCATTGTGTGATTGCAGTACTAGGCTTCGGATCGCTATGAGTACACGATATTTTGGCCAGCTCGCTACTACTAAGCACTACCAAGCCGAATGAACTTAGCGTAGAAAGATTATGCAGCTACCATCGAGCGTTTAAAAATGGAATATCAAGCTGATGTTTTTAACCGTATTTTTTAATTTAATTAATTTAATTCTAACAATTTAAAACGCGTTTATTTACTTAAAATGATAGGAAAAGGTAGATCTTTTGTATATCTCGGTCGAGTTCATTGCGCAGCTTATGAAACCTATTGAGTCCAAAAGATATGAAGAGTTCAATTTTTTATTGAAAATTTTGATTCCTTCTACAAAAAGCTTTGTAATACATGTACACACACGCACACACACATAAACGCGCACACACACGCGCGTACACACACTTACACACACGCGCACACACACTCATACATATATACACGCACACTCACTTAAACACACACACACACGCACACATGCGCACACAAGCACACATGCGCACACAAGCACACACACGCAAACACGCATATACACACACTCACGCGTATACATACACACGAACGTACACAAAATTTGAGGTAAATAACGCTTTTATTGAACGATATTTTACTGAAAAATCATACAACAAAATCATTTCAAATTATTACAGCATATAGCTTTATTCATAATGTTCGATGATGTAAGACTCTAATACTCGTGATAGGTTTACAAATAATCTGATGGAGTAATAATCACTACGAGTAACAGTGCCACGAACTGGTCAAAATAGAGTCTTTTTTGACTCGTAAGTAATTTACTATATACTTATATTAAGTTGTAGTTTCATTTGTGTTATGAAAAATGCATATATTTATTTACCACGCATGACTGACATGTAAAAACTGATTGCTCCGCTCCCACACTAGTCTTTTGCTTTCAAATTATCATTTTTGACACCATTCTTAATTATATTTTCAACAATACAGAACATACCTTAACGATATACACATAATTAACAATTCTTAAATAGAGGGGTTATGTTCAACAAAAATCCGCAGTAATATACTTACATAGAGGAAACTACTGTGTCAAATACTGCTTCTTTCGCTTAAAAATCGTCAATTATTATTTTGAAATTATGTGTGGAAAATTTATTCTTTAATAAAGTATACAATAGCAGCTACCCTGTAGATGCGGTGAAAGTTTTCTATGCCAATTTCGTCGCTCGGTTCGATTCCGCACTAATTTTAATTACAGTACTAGAAAGTATTACAAAATATATCCCTAGAAGCATCGTGTAAAGTATCCAGAAATATATCCCTAAAAGTATCCAAAAATGAATACTTAAAAGTAACCTGTAAAATATCCAGAAATAAATCCCTAAAAGTATCCTGTACGGTATCCAGAAATGTAACCCTAAAAGTATCCTGTAAAGTATCCAGAAATGTATCCCTAAAAGTATCCAGTAATGTATCCTTAAAAGTAACCTGTAAAATATTCAGAAATGTATTCCTAAAAGTATCCTGTACGGTGTCCAGAAATATAACCATAAAAGTATCCCGTAAAGTATCCAGAAATGTATCCCTAAAAGTATCCAAAAATGTATCCTTAAAAGTATCCTGTAAAAGTAACCTGTAAAATATCCAGAAATATATCCCTAAAAGTATCCTGTAGGGTATCCAGAAATGTAACCCTAAAAGTATTTTGTAAAGTATCCAGAAATGTATCCCTAAAAGTAACCTGTAAAATATTCAGAAATGTATCCCTAAAAGTATCCTGTACGGTATCCAGAAATATAACCCTAAAAGTATCCCGTAAAGTATCCAGAAATGTATCCCTAAAAGTATCCAAAAATGTATCCCTAAAAGTACACTGTAAAATTACTAAAATAGCCCTGGGGCGGGATGAAACGTTTTTCTTCGATTCAAATATCATTTTGATTGAAATTTTGTAAAAATAACTATAGCTATTAGTAAATCAACATATTTTAAAGAAAAACGTACAACAAAATATTTTATGTAACACAAGCACGATTTTAGCGATTTTTTAACCTATTACGCGAGTTGTAAGTGACCGTTTATAGACCGACGGACAATAAAAACCGTCAGCGGCGGTAAAAAATATTCAGTTTCTTTTTAATTTTCAAAATTTTGCAAATTTTAAAAAATTTTAGAAAATTTTAAAAATTTTGAAAATTTTGAAAATTTTAAAATTTTTGGAATTTTTGGAATTTTTGGAATTTTTAGAATTCTTAAAATTTGTAGAGTGTTCTAATAAACGGGTGGTTGCCGAGTAAAAGACGGTCTCATTCGACTTATTTAATATGCACAAAAAAATCCATTCATGCGTCAATATGGTCTGCACCAAGAGCTAAGTGTGCTTTTTGACCTAGTGTGGTTGCAGTACTCGGTCTATAAAAGCTCACTTACAGCTCTTGGTACACAATATACTATTTTTAAATCCAAAATCAACCTTAACATTAACACAAAGCCGAAGTTTGTGCAGTTTTTAATTAATAATTTCTATATACAACTCGCTTTTCCGTAATAAACTCTTAGATAGTAAGTATTATAGTATAGTGTGTATTAGGGCGAAAAGAAGGCGAGTACTGACGAGTGTGAAAGTTACCACCTTATTACAGTGATTGACGGCTGGTAATCTTCATAGCTGTTCAAATGAATGCAGGTTTCTCAGTGCTGTTTTAGAATAATTTTTAATTAGTGTACGCCCTGAGAAGGAAATTACTTATGTAGGACAGTCAGATGAAATTACGATTTAATGCAATATATTAATGATAAAAGCATATTTAATTATCCTACGAAAAAATTCAGAAAATTGGGTAAGAATTTCACGCGATGTCGATCGCAAAGACGACTCTTAAACTTGTGGCTTAGTTAAAATTTCACGTTCGGCAAGTATCCAGAAAAGTAATACACATTACGTAAGTTTTACTTTCTCGTATTGTTGCTATTATCGCCGCAACATTCTAACGACGCGGTTACACGAGTCCGAGGAAAAATACTGCGAATTACCGCTGCCGTTGTCAACGACGAGAATTTTAGCCCTTCACGTGCCTCCGCAAGTTTTTTGCTGTCAACGTAAAATAATGTTAATGTGAAATTGGGTTATGTAAACAATAACTTGTTGCGCACTTCAACCATCTGAAGTTGCTCGCTCAGTTTCCCTAACCTTGACCGAAATCAGCGATTTAAATTATTATTTACTCAAAATCTGTTCATTTTCGGGACTTGGGCCCATTGGGACTTTTGTTCGGGAGATAATAAACTACAATTTGGATATACTATTAGCCCATTTTATAGGGACCCACTCTCCCATTTGATTCCTCCGGGGTCCTTTCGCAATATTTGCCGACAAATGAGAACATCAAATGGTGGCTATAAAAACTAAAATCGAATCCCCAGCAAACATTTTTTTTAAAGTACACTTTCAACCTACACACACATAAGCTCGCTCATTGTTCACTACGTTATAATAGAAAAGAAAAGTTGAGAATTGGATCGAGCACAACGATGGCGCGTGCTTAAGGGGGCACACCACCTTTAAAATGTGAAACAAAAAAATTTATTAGGAATTTTTATTTTAATGAGGATTTTTATCCCTGAAAGTATACATAAAAACCTACCAATTTATATATTTTTTACCTTCGTTGGACCTTCTATGCCTCCATGGCAAACCAGACTGTTTTCGAAGACTTTAAGCACTGTCCGTAAGATTCCAAGTCTACGCATGGATGGATTGGGCTAAAAATTTATGGAGATACTCATTATAGTAGTACTTTTAGTATGAACGTAGGGATTTTGATTTGAGCGAGTAGAAGTATTTTTTTATATGAACATTATCAATATAACACTCATTTTTTAATAATTTTATCATTATAGTAGTACTTTTAGTATGAACGTAGGGATTTTGATTTGAGCGAGTAGAAGTATTTTTTTATATGAACATTATCAATATAACACTCATTTTTTAATAATTTTATCACTTTTATAGATGTAAAACATTTTCTACTCGTTCAAATCAAAATCCCTACGTTCATACTAAAAGTACTACTATAATGAGTATCTACATAAATTTTTAGCCCAATCCATCCATGCGTAGACTTGGAATCTTACGGACAGTGCTTAAAGTCTTCGAAAACAGTCTGGTTTGCCATGGAGGTCCAGCGAAGGTAAAAAATATATAAATTGGTAGGTTTTTATGTATACTTTCAGGGATAAAAACCCTTATTAAAATAAATATCAAAATAAAAATTCCTAATCAATTTTTTTGTTTCACATTTTAAAGGTGGTGTACCCCCTTAAATCGAAAAGTCGAGTATGGGACTCTGCGATCGCATTCCGCTTTCGTTGGGGATTCGCCGAGCAGCAAGTCACCTATTTTAAAAGTTTAATTAAAAGGTTTTTTTTCAAAATTCTCAGAAATCCTTTATCAAACATTATATTCTCTTACTTAACCTAGTGCAGTTAACTATTTAGTTATCGATTTATGATCTAATTAAGATTGGTGATTGTTGTGATTATCTTGCGACGATGAGATGTAGCAGTCAAATAGAAGACAATGAGTTTAATAATCGTATAAAGATTGATCATAAACCTTCTTGGCTGCATTACGTTGTGATGGTGGCTTCGTGGTGATAATAAAGGATTAAGTAGGAATGATCTCAAGATGAATAATAATAACGCAGTGATTGATTGTGGAATCGGAAAGTGTTATTAGACTCTTTGTACGCGAATTTGTGCACATCGTTTATTCTGAATCCCTAGAATTATATTTCGGCTCAATTTCGTAAAATTTCACTGTATATATATATACTTACTTTACTTACTTTTCACATCTGTTAGTACGTTAGTGGAGCTGTGGTGAAAAGATAATGTTACTGAATATACTATATATAATATGCAATGTTCGACATAGGCTTTAAAAAAAATTTAACAAGTAACTGGCACTTCATGAACATTCACTCTATAATAGTGTCATCACTGAGTGACCGAGTGCAGTATAGTGTATATTATGAAATACTTTTATTAATACCAACGATTCTGCGGTATATACTAATTATTAAGTTTTTATCTCATTTGATATTGCCCGCCAAACAATTCAAATGATCCGAGTATAATATTATAGATTAGAATGATACCGCTATTATCGAAAATAAGAAGACTCATTACAGTTATGTTAGATACAGATATAATCACATAAGCTAATTTGACGATAGAAGACCAAGATTTTCCAAGTTTTGCCAGGTGGTAATGGTGCAGTAATGCCGCTGGAAGCCTTATAACTGAATCAATCCAGATTGCAGATAAAAAGTCAAAGGTAGGTGTATATAACTCTTCGCATAAGGGTATACATGCAGTAAGCAGTCTATCTCTGAACGATTTGTTTATTTGTTAGCTCAGAAAAAAATTAATTTGTCTGCTATAGACGTGCGATGGTAATGACCCCTGCACCGCTCGCAAACGCCAATAAATATGCAGAGTTTCAAAGATGATAGACTTATGACGTTCCTTCTATCTCGCTCCTTTTCTGTTTGTTTTTTTCTAAATTGTTCTCTATTCATAATTCGATATTTTGAATTTAATGTGTGATGTAATTTTTTGATGAACAAGTAGAAGTTAAATTTTAAAGAATTAATACAATATTATTTTTTCTATGGTGTTTGTCTCACCAATTCGATCTTGATCCTTCACGTAGACAGGAAATGGAATTACCATTTTTTGTTTCTTGATCACAGTATGAAGTTTCAGATCAATAAAAACTAAAGTAAAATTGAAAAGTAGAAATTAATCAGAGTATTGTCGGTTGTGTGACAAGACCCAGTTATTAGAAAAGGATCTCTATATTATACACTTGAATTTTTAATTTTTAAGATCACTGATTATAATTTTTGTGTAATGTTCAATATGAAATTTTCGATGAGCTCTCAGTTTTATAAAGAATTTGTGACTCGAAGAGTAACGCATTATCTTTATTTAGCTTTTACGAAAAAGATTTGAATGTACATACTTTATCAAATGTCATGAAAATTGTTAAGTTCAACGGGACACTTTAACAAGTTTGCATAGGCATGATTGAGAAATAAATCATCAATATGAATATTGTCGCAAATTTGTTTATATTTGTATTATTTTAGAAGTAAACATTAATGAAACTATTTAGGTAACCGATTTTGTTGTTCTTTCCAATCTTAATATGAAATAGAAATTTTGAGTTATTATTCAATGTTCGAAATTTTAATTAATCTTATAAAAGATTGCGAAAATCGGCTTATACATTAGCCGGACTGAAGCTGTTAAAAACTCATAAATAAACGTGCACTGTAACATTTAACATTTAACAAGTCACCATCACCGTATACGCGCCCGCGGCACAGCCCCTTATCACGAATAATATTCCTTTCTCCATCACATTGTATGGCCTCTCCACGCTGCGGGCCCTTCAATGCCTCGCTTCTAGTGGAGGTGGTGGTGGTGGTAACGCAGAAGCCTCTCCACCCGCGAGTCTCGACTGGTACGCGTGTTATCGAGTGCGTGCGATGCGTTTTCTAGTGTCCCTGCCTCGCACGTGTTCATATTACATATATATGTATATATGAAGTAAGCATGTACGTATATGCGTACATCCGGGCAATCATTGCAGCCACTTCTGCCGTTCTATGTATGAGATCCTGTACAAGGTATATGCATAGGTATTGCCAAACTTTCGTCTCTTTTTAACCGTGCGTGTGTGTGCATTTCTTTACGATTTTGTTATCGTCGGTCGTTTTTGTTGTAATCGCAGTGACGCACGGTCGCTTGTTATTTATTAACCCCTTGAGTTCCAACAGCAAAGAATCTTTGCATCTTTGCTATGGGAGATTTTTTAGCATTTCACTAACCGGGTAATTTCAAAGGATTAGATTTTGGTAAAATTTAAAAAAAAAAAGACTTAGAACTCACGAAAATACATCTTTTTTCTCCTATAATTTTTTCACTAGGAACTAATAATTTAAAAACAATCAGGATTTAACACAACATGCTTTTAGGATCTTTTTTCAGTACTCAAGGGGTTAAATAAAATCCTATGTTAATTTATGTAATTTGAGGGCCTTTAGTGAGTGCGAGTGTTTTGAAGAACTTCGCAGGTCGCTGCGGTTTCATGTGCATTATTTGAGTCCATGAGGTGTAATTTCTTACACCATGATTGATAGAACTACCACCAAGTCCAAGAGAAGACCTTACTTTAAGTCTCAGTCCTGTTTTGGTCTTGACAAGACATCTTGTTGTCGCACCGGTTTATAAATTGTATTACGATTTTTTTACGATTATTTTTGTATGGGTGTGTGTGTGCGTATGCATCCATATCTCGAGTAATCCACGATAACATTTAATGCTTTAAGGCTCATTTTGTTTGTTTTTTTAAACGAAGGGGGCACAATAATAATTTTTATAGTTTTTCGGATTTTTAGCTGTTTTTTTAGCGGTCTTTCGATTTTTTGCTTTTAGTTTTTCGGATTTTTTTAGTACGTTAGAAACAATATTATCGATCTAGTGAAAATGCATTTGAAAGAGCATAAAATTACCTATCTTTCACCACCCGAATTTTCAGATGAGGTATTTCCTTTCTTTTGTTATACACGGAAACGTCACTTTTTGTTTAAACGGCGATTTCACTGAAATATATGATGGAAATTTTTTGAAAAAAATTGAGGTAATTAGGATAAAGGAGAAGATTAATCTGTAAAATTTTTGAGTCATTTCATTTTTCTATGATTGAGAAAAAAATCATATTGTAAAAACAATCAATTTTCTATGGCAAACGATAACTTGAGTAAAATGGCATTATTCCTTCTAAAAATTTCCAAAAAGGTAGCTTTTTACTATCTCTCAGCTAAGTTATTTGCTCAGATAATGAGGACTTTAATTTTTAGAGAAATTCAAGGTTATATTTTTTTTTAATTTTTGATCGTTTATTTCTTGGGTATTAAACGGTATTTGTTTGCCAGTGAATGCTTCTTTTTATCGTGTTTTGATCAAGAATTAAAATCAAAATGAATTGTCAAGATTCATCAAATTGTTTTAGTTTAATATCATTTTTTCATTTTGTATATTTACTTTTTCAAAAAAATTTTCTTTGTAGGTTTCTTGCGTAGTAGTCAGTAATGTTTGACCAAACAAAGCTCATTTTATACGTTATTTTATGAAGATTTGAAATCAAGAAAAATTGTTAAGATTTATCGATTTGTTTTTGTTTTATAAGTTATATTTATATGATATTATTTTTTTTCTAAAAATTTTCAATAGCTTTTTTCTTGAGTATTATGCGGTAAATTTTGGACATTCTAAGATCATTGTTAAGCTTTTTGATGAAGATTTAAAATGAAACAGAATTTTTAAGATTTATCGATTTGTTTTTGTTTTATACCGTTTCTTCATTTTTATGATATTTTTGTAATAAATGAATCCGTTGTTCATAAACTCTAACAAAATTGAAAAAAAAAAATTTTAAAACTAGAATGCATTTGGTATATTCATAAATATAATTGAATCAACAATTATAGTGTTAAAAATGTATTATTGTCAGTTGGAAGAAAACGTAACTTGATATGCAAAACTTTTTAAGTTGCTTATTAAATGCTATACTTTGGCAGAGGATTATTTATGGTTAAAAAATTTTCTTGAAAAATAAATTTTGTTTTTATCACAAAAATATGCTTTTATTCTATAAGTTATAAAAAAAAGTATTGAATATTTTCAAAATAAAAGAAGACTGTAGAGCACTTTTTAGTTAATCAATATATTTTTGATGTTCTAATACAATTGGTTAAGAATAAAATTTAATAGTGTTAATATTCATTTAGAAATATAATTGTATCCTGAAATAAGCGCCTCTTGCCGCATGCCATATTTTTTACATTCGTTCACCACAGAGTCTTATACAGATGTAACGCATACGGAGACTACAAATGCCATTAAATATTCTGTACCTATTCCGATCATAGAGTAAAAGTATTTCCCCGAACGCATATGAGTTAGTCTTTGATAAAATAATGATCTATTTGGTAATAACATATTTAAACACAATGCTGAATGATGTGACCCTAGCAAATTTACCCGACTTGCCCGACCACGGATGTTACATATTTTTCATCTAAAACGAGAAATTATATTTGTAATGACTATAAGGCGTGTCTATATATTTGTGTGAAATTACGACTTTTTGCATTTTTTTATTCACTTAAACTGCATTGTATTTTCTTAAATAGAATAAGGGTATGAAAAATAAAAAACCATAAGCAATTTTTTTAAATTCAGAATACAATGCCTAGAACATATTTAAAATAGGCTATTTTTAAGGATAAAAAAGTGTATTTTTACATATAGCACAATAATTACTACACTAGAGGGGCTCTAAGTTGATAAAAAATTACCTTTTTATTTTGCATAAGAAATTACATTGGAAGATTTTTAAAAAATCTGTAGAGCTCCACCTTAAGTGGTTATGCCGTTTTTAATTGACCAATGGGAAAAAAATTATATTAGAAGCTTGTAAAGATTCTTTTAAATAATAATTTAAATAATAAAGTATACTAAAGAAGAGTGCGTAATGAAATGGAAAATAATTTTTTCAACTCAATGGTGTCGTCAGAAGCGTAAATATTGTAAATATAAAAAAAATTATACAATAGAATTTTCTTAATTTTTCAATCAATTTTAATATTTTGGGGCTTATTTTCTTCTTTAAACATTTATCTACAAATTTACTATTTCAAAATTATATATTTTTTTTTATCCTTAAGGGAAATAACTATATATATAAAAACGTTTTTTTTCTTTAAAAACTTGTAAACAATTAGTCTTTTCTCCTGAAAGATAAAATAGTATATAATTTTTAACAGTGAATTTAACCCCCGAAATATTGATATTGATTGAAAAATAAAGATAAATCTATTATATAAGTAGATTTTTTTTAATTTACAATATTAACGCTTTTGACGACACCATCGCGTTGAAATAATTTTTTTCCATTTCGTTAAGCACCCATCTTTAATATACTTTATTATTCTTCTATACTATATTATTTATTATTTACTTTATCGTAGCTTACTATTTAATTTTTTTTGTACTGATCAATTAAACAGCGCCAAATAAAAATGAAGGCAAAGAACTAAAAAAATTGTACTTATTAACAAAAATGGTAACTAGACACTTCTAAAATTTTAAGTTATTTAGTAATCTCGTTAACAAGAAAATTTTTTATTTGGTTTATATATGAAAAAAACCTGCAGGAAATCCTGGAGAAATTACTGCTGGGAATTTTGTAGGAAACTCTGCAGGACAGCTGGAGGATTCCCTGCATGGTTTTCGTACTGTTTTCCTGCAGGAATTTTTCTAGAATGGGAAATTGTTTATATCCTATAATGTAAAACTGTTGAAAACAATAAAATAATTGAAAAATGTGCCTATAGTAGGTGTTACCATCCAGATGATAACAGCGAAACTCAGGAATTAAGCTTCTTAAATCCAAAATTAAAAATAATTTGTTTGTTTAACAATTTGATAAATAAACGTTAAGAAGCTTAATCCCTGAGTTTTGGTGTTATAATCTGTATGATTACACCTAATATAGGCACATTTTCCAATTATTTTATTGTTTTCAACAATTTTAAATTATAGGATGTTAAACAGTTTCCCATTCTAAAATAATTTCTGCAGGAATTCCTGCAAGAAAACGGTACGAAAACCATGCAGGAAATCCTGTAGGTAATCCTCCAGGTCTCCTGCAGAGTTTCTTGCAGAATTACCTGCAGGAATTACTCCAGGATTTCTTGCAGTTTTTTTCATAAGGGATGAACGTATGAATTTTTTGTTAACTACCATATATTTTTAAAAAAATGCTTAAACTGCTTGAATTTTTTACAGCGACTTTAGATAACGATTACCTATTTATATTGTAAAAAGAAGTTTTTTTTAAGGTGTTTTTGTTTGGCGCATAAAAATACATTTTTTTCTTTATACTACCATATCTTTACGAAAATCTACCTAAATTATTTTACGTTCTTGCAGTGAGCTTAAAAAACATTTTTCTATATAGCAAAAAATTTTCAAATTTTTCTCTATTTTTACAAAAATTATTTTTTTGTTAATAATAAGTGAAAAACTTATTATTTTTTTATCAATATGTTCACAATACTGCATGAAGTACAACATAGCATGATTATATTTAATAAAATATAAACCATTAATCAGCTACGTATTTACGAAAATGTTATTTATAGCACACTAACCTCAAAATGCCAACTTTATTGTCGATTTTGAGGTTGTTGTGCTATAAAATATCGTATGAGACTGTTGTGGGAGGTGTTTTTCTACCTTGCTCGATTTTCTCACTCGCTTCGCTCGTGCGAAAACCCTCGAGCAAGGTAGAAAACCATCTCCCACAACAGTGTCATAATATACTATTTTTATCAAACCATGCCGCTCGAACCTCCTTAATAAAATTTAATTTCTGGCTTCGCTAACTACTTGGCCGCACTAAAAATTAAAATCCACTTATCATGCAAACTACTCATATAAATTAAATACTTATGTGAAAACTAAATGTATGCGATACAGTTAAATCTAATAGAACATAAATTAATTGTAAGAAAAGTATAATAAATGTAATTATTTAATTTTCTTAAATTTTTATTTGTTATTGTGTTTTTATTTTATAATGCATTTTAGATCCTACAATAAATCTTCCAATTATGAATAATTTTTTACTCTATATACAAATAAAATTTAGTATTTATTATATATATATATATATATATATATATATATATATATATATATATATATATATATATATATATATATATATATATATATATATATATATATATATACTGTAATTTATTTCTATATAATCTTTCTAATATAGCATATTTATAATATTTTTAATATAGAATTTTTATTTATTTATATATAACACTGTATTTTATTTCTTGTTAGACTAAAAAAGTTGGAGGGTTTTTTTTTCATAAAGAAGAAATACTTATATAACCTCAAAATGCATTTTAGTACATCTTAAATCCATCTTCTTGTCCTCGTTTTCTTTTCTAATTTTTATCTTGAAGATCATGTCAAAATCCGGTGATCAGCGTTCTGTTGGTGCCGGAATTTGGAATATCGCGCCCATAGACTTGCTGTTTCTTTCTAAACGGACAGAGTAGGCGAAGTATATCTATATACATATGAGATTTGTATGCCTTTGTATATATCTATATATAACGGGAGAATTCTTCTGACTTTAGCTGTTAGCATCGTACGTTCATTGAGCGCATGCTCTCGGCGCTCCCCTCCCCATCGCACTAGAGAGAGATAGCATAGTGCTCGTAAGCATGCTCGTAAGCAGTGTGTCTCTTTCCACACCGGGGAAGCCAATCTTATCCCGATGCGCATAGTCTATGCTCCATTTTCTGTTCTGTGGTCTGCACTATACTTTTCTGTGTCTGTGGTTTAACCTTCCTTTCCGGGTTAGTTTTTGTGGCGAGCACGTTGTCGGAACGGTGAGTAAATTTAATTGTTCGAATTTTGTTCTAAAATCATTTAGAAATTATTCTAAACCTAATTGTGATTAACTATATATTCAATTTTTTTTATAAATGTAAGAAACAAAAGAGGTTCGAAACAATTGTCTAGAATAATAACGTTGACATTGTGCATGCGTATGGGTGCTAAATTTTCAAGTCTTGTCAATCAATTAAACTAAATTTTTGCTTTTCTTTTCTAATAAAAATATAAAAATACTCACGTTTTATAAAATATTGTTCTGAATTAATTTGCCACAGTCTGTTAATTAGACAAATATCTTACGTTCACTACTTCAAGATATTCTAACCTAAAATTTTTTATTAAATTATGTATACCTACTGAAATTGACTTAATTTGATTAAAATATGATTGATTAAATCTTATAATTGTAGTAATTTTAATAATTTGTTTTTAGATAAGCCACAATGCAAATCTTTGTCAAAACTTTGACGGGTAAGACCATCACCCTTGAGGTCGAGGCATCA
Organism: Gastracanthus pulcherrimus; assembly: GCA_949152435.1. NCBI lineage: Eukaryota > Metazoa > Arthropoda > Insecta > Hymenoptera > Pteromalidae > Gastracanthus > Gastracanthus pulcherrimus. The sequence continues at coordinate 145,608,111 of OX424575.1, read as the reverse complement.
GATACTATAGAAAATGTCAAAGCCAAGATCCAAGACAAAGAGGGCATTCCTCCAGATCAGCAAAGATTGATCTTCGCTGGTAAACAACTGGAGGATGGTCGTACATTATCCGACTACAATATTCAAAAAGGTACCTTTAATAACAAAATACCGACACGGAAAGAAATAAAAAGCTGAATCTTGATTGCCACGTTGATTTTGCTCGAAATAAAAGTATCTTTGCAGTTCTGTAGCAAATTGCAACAGCTTTATAACAAGTAGCTACTCCTTATTTTTGTTGGTCCCAAGTTTTGAGGTTAAGTTGAGTTAGCATCCTGAAAGGAAGGAGTATCTACTGCATGTACTAAAATATCTCCATGATCTACTGAAAAGATGGAGTTAGTGCTTTTTTACAGAAGCCTTAACTTTTTCTTCGAGACGTCATATTGGCATATTAGAAACAGCTATTCTTTTATTTTATTTCTCTCTGTATACCTACTTAATAATTCAAATAACAAATAAAATATTTATACAATCTTTTATTATGTAGAATCTACATTGCATCTGGTGCTGCGTCTTAGAGGTGGTGTTATTGAGCCAACTCTCAGGATTCTTGCTCAGAAGTATAACTGCGACAAAATGATTTGCCGTAAATGTTATGCACGACTTCACCCCCGTGCTACCAATTGCCGCAAGAAGAAATGTGGACATACAAATAATCTTCGCCCAAAGAAGAAGCTGAAATAAACAATATATCCAATATTGCTGTTTTATTCACCACGTTGGAAAACAAGCATTTATTATTGTTTCAAACAATACGATCATATGCTCTGAGAGCTTGTATTAATAATACTTTTGGTTTCAATAAACTTATAGTAAATTGAAAAATTTGTCAATTTTATTTACATAATTTGATAAAATTACCTCAAAATATATTTTTATATTTCAAAATTGATTAATAATTACAATCAAATACATTTTATCACAGAAAATATACACTATATACACTTGATGGAACAAGAATCTGATCAAACATATTTGAATTATTTTGAAATACTGCGACTTCATTGAATCAAATGCTCATTTTTGTTAACGTCATTAGAGGATTTCTAAAAATTTCAAACAAATTTGATCAGATATTTGTTACGTTGAGTGTACACCATACACGTCTCTCGTAGATGGAAAAAATTTTACTAAACATATTATTTCAATACTGGTTGTGGATACTGTCATTTGGGAATCAATCATAAATTGGCTTTCTTCATCATCTAGACTGGTAACACTGGAACTAACAAAAAAAATCATTGATTTTTCTTTATTTTAAGGGGTTATATTATACCCATATAGTCATCTGTAGTTTAAAATCAACTTTAAGTAAATTTGCTTTTAATGCAATTAAATTTTAATAACAGAAGTTAAAAAACCGTCAAAAAACACCTTTTTTTAATTGTTCTTCATTCAGAGAAAAATAATCATTGGGCTTTGAAATTTTGGTATAATAAAGACTTTATAATGCTAAACGTGAATACATTCTTTTAGCCCAAAATATTCTATTGTTATTGCAAAAAGCATTTTGCAACTAAAAATATCCACTCTATCCAATTTCAATCCAAGCGATTTTTCAACTTTTAACTATTTAAAAGCGGCATAAGAAAGGGTCGTTTATAATTTATAAATAATTGGCATAACTTTGTATTAACTTCGCAGTGGACTGGCATATTATAAATTATCAAAAAGCTGGTAATTTTCTACGATTTAAAAAAGAAAAAAATTTTGCTCCTCGACCTTGCAGGACGAGATAAATTTCTTTTTGCATTCAAATCATTATGACCGTAATTTGCAGTAATAAGTGTTGAAAAAATTTACGATATAGAAGCATAGTTGAAGTATCAATGTAAAAAAATTCCGATAAAATTACCGATGGAATCTTATACACAAAAACCAATTGAGTATGCGCGTGCGACGGCCGCGGCGTATGTAGTGGTGAGAGTAGCAGCGACGACGGCAGCCCGCCACACGCGTTGATCATTCGGATCATTTCAACTCAATTTCATCTTGCCTATATCATCTCGTCTCCAGAATAACATTAAGGTTTGATTTTTTTTAATATGGGGTAGCTCGTCGAGACATTTACGAATGTGGCATCAGTTTTCCAAATAAAATATTCATAGTTGATGTCCAAATCGTGAATAATTTACTTGTTTATTTATTTGTTTGTAACTAACAATAAGTTGATATTAATTAATCATGTTGCGCGTATATAGGGGAGGGTGGAGCACGGCGGGTTAACGGGACACCACCATTTTATTTCCAAAATTAGTATTTAAAAAATTTTTCCCTGTAGATTTAGGGTAAAGTGCCCAAATATTTTGCTCATTGTGTAAAAGTAAACAAAAAAAGTGTTACATATATTATAAAATCGTATTAAAAATTTTAATTGAAAAAAAATGAAATATTTAAATAATTTCAAACACGTGGGAAAGTAAGAAAGAGGGTAATGTCTTCGGAAAAATAAGTATTAGAAAGCTTATATATCCTACTTTAGGTTTGCATAGATTTTAATTTAATTTCTATTCTATTGAGTTAATGAAAGTTCAATAAAGGGAAAAACTCAAAGTGTAACAAAATGAGCACCAGGGTAGGGCACAACGAGCACGGGCATCGCTGAATTCATGATAAAAAGAAAATTTAAAAAAATAGGTTTAGCAAAAATTAATTTGAGTTGTACACTCGGCTATAATATTCTGATCGAATGTTTTCAACATTTTCAAAATTTTTGATAGCTTAAAAAGTTTTAAGTTTTTGTAAAAATTTATAACATTTTTTTATTAATTTTTCCAAATTTTCATAAAACTCCTTCTGTCTGATCCTCATCCGCATTGTATGCATAAAAATGAGTCTATTCATGCACTATTAAACAAAGTGAAAGTAATAATATAAGGACATACGTATAAATAATGTGCTTAATCAAATACTATTCATTGTTATAACGCTTATAAACTTATAATAATTTATTTTTATGAAAGTTATACAAAAAAATTATTCATTACATATGCTTTTTTGACTCATAATTGATAAAAAAAAGATTAACACACCCGTGTCAATTGTGCCCTATCTTGTACCCGTTTTGCCCCACGGATGGAGCACTTTTAAGGAAAATTAAAATTGGTTCAGAAATACAAGAAAAAAATTAGGGATTAACTAAAATTTTATAAATTTACAATATTTACACTTGTGACGTCACGATTTTTTGGAACAATTTTCTATTTTCATGTAGTTTTGGACTATTCTTAAGTACATATAATTAGTATTATCATTGGACCTTTATAAACTCTCATTCGATTTTTTGTTTTATACCCTATATCTAGCGAAAGACCCTACTTAATGCTACATTTTAAGTAATTTATCAAATTTTATGAAACTTAGGCAAAATAGGTATACAAACATCTCTAAAAGTGAAATGCTGTGCTTTTCGCATAAGGCACTCGCCAGATTTACAAGAATAAACTTAACCATAAATTTCATTAAATTTAAAAAACGCAGCCAATTCATTGGCAATTAGCTTCCTGAAACTTTATAAATTGTTCTAATATGAAATTTATTTAAATTTTGTAATTTGTGAATTAAAATTTTAACCCAATTAAATAGTATTCCTTACAAATAGAATTGAAAAAGAAAACATAAAATATATATCAATTAACTATAAAATGCTCTATAGTCTTCTCTTATTTTGAAACTATTAAATAAAAAAAATATTATTTAAAAATTATTTATTTTTTAATTATTTTAAAACTATTACATATTTACTATTAATATTTTTTACAAATTATTGGAGTAAACACATATTTGAGTGATAAAAAAAGGGTTTTAAGAAATGTTCTTTACGCACACCTATTAAATAAAATCTATTTTAAATAATTCAAGAAAAATTTTAATTATAATAGAAATAAATAAAACAGTTTTATTAACTTATGCAAAAGTATAGCATAGATTATGAAAACAGATTTAAATTATATAAATACACAAAGTGTTTTTGCATATCAAGTTACATTTTTTTCAATTATTAATAATAAATTTTGCAACAGTATAATTGTTGATTAAATTTTATTTATGAATATAACGTATACTACTTTAACAATTTTTTTGTATTTTTGTAACTTTGTTCGATTTTATGAACAACGTATTCATTAATTACAAAAATATCATAAAAATGTAATGCGGTATAAATCAAAAACGAATCCATGATTCTGCATTTTCTTTTCATTTCAAACTTTATCAAAAATTAAAAAAGAGCTTTGAATGGACAAAAAAATACCACATAATACTCAAGAAAGAAGCGATTAATTTTTCTTTTTTGAAAAAACATGAATATCATAAAAATGAAAAAACGTTGTAAATCAAAAACGAATTGATAATCTTAAAAATTCTTCTTGATTTCAAATCTTCATAAAAAAAACGTAAAAAATGAGCTTTGCTTGGTTAAACATTACCAAGTAATACTCGAGAAATAAGCAATCAAAAATTTTTTGAAAATAAATTCATAAAATACAATCTCAAATATCTAGAAAAATAAAAGTCTTCATCATCTGGGCAAAGAACTTAGCTGAAAGATAGTAAAAGCTACCGTTTTGAAAATTTTCAGAAAGAATAATGCCGTTTACTCAAGGTATTGTTTCCCATAGAAAATCGATTTCTTTTACAAAATAATTTTTTTCAGAATAATCTTCTCCATTATCCTAATTACCTCAATTTTTTCAAGAATTTTCTATCATATGTTTCAGAGGAATTACCGTTCAAACAAAAAATGACGTTTCGTGTACAACAAAAGAAAGGAAATACCTTATCCAAAATTTCGGGTTGTACAAGATAGGGAATTTTATGCTCTTAGCAATGCATTTTCACTGGGTCGATGATATTATTTCTAACGTACGAGAATCACGAAAAATTAAAACCAAAAATCGAAAAACCGCTAAAAACAAAAACTAATCCAAAAAACTACAAAAATTATTATTATGCCTCCTTGCTTAAAAAAAGCAAAGAAAATTATCTCTGGAATATTAAATTTTACCGTGTATTACTTGAGATATGAATGCATACATACACACAGAAACATCCATACGGACATTTTCTAAAAATAGTGTATTTCGATTCCTTGTGTTTGAAAACCTGTTTCTTACACGTTTTTGGAAATTTTTTTTTACTATCACAAAGCTTCCTCAAAGGGGAAGCATTTGTTTAATTTGTTAATTTTTTTTATTTTTTATTTTATTTAAATTTCTTAGGCGATAAAATAAGTTCAAGAGCTATATATTTTTTGGGTTTCTGAATCGCCGCGAACGCTGATTCACGATACTCTTCGTCTCAAAACTATGAAACGCGTTACTCTCTGTATTTGAGCATTTATTTATTGAAGGAACATTGGGGTGAGCACGATTACCCGTCATTATAATAAATGAATATCTCTTCCGATAGTTATTTTACGTCTTTTTATATGTACTAAAACTTTAACTGTGCGCTTGTTTGAAATTTTTTTTCGGACGAGAGTTCAATTATTTTGTGAAAATTTTTATCATAAAGTAAAAAAAATGGGATCATGTCTAAAAAAAAAATTAAAGAAAGTTTTAATACATAGGGCAAGTGAGTCAGTTACTGCGTCCCTTGATATTTTTCGTTAAAAAATAATAAAATAAAAAAGTACACTAGTGTAAATGACAATTATGAAAAACGAAAAAATTGTGAAAAAAATGTGAGAAAGTGTGAAAAACTGTGAAAATATATATACTTTTGGAATATCTGTTACAAACAAACATGCACATTTTTTCACCCGAATCCTACCGTCGGTACATTATTTCAAAAGTTATGCGAGTTTTTGGCACCTATCTTTTCACTATGGCTCAGACCAGAGGGTTGGGTACAAAATAACTGCAAAGTATTTACATATAGTTGAAGTGTCTAGTTATTATATGCATGTTTTAAAAAATTTTTCACTTTCAAATTTTCAAATATGGCTCTATTTTGGGGACTTTTTGACTTTTCTAAATCTTAATTTCCTGCATCAAAAGTTCCTCAAAAAAGCCTTTAGTTTAAGCTTTGACAGGCTTTTGTACAATTAATAGTTCCTGAGATAATAAGCTCCAAAGTTGACAGCTATTTACGGTAAAAGTATTTGCTCTATCGGCTCGATTAAAAAACGTACGTTAAGCTTGTTTCGAGCAGAATTAATATATTATTTTGCATAATTTGTGGTCAACATGATAATGCTTTAAAATAAGCCCGAAAATGTAAAGAGCGCGCAGAGCTACCGCCTGAGCGCGCGGGGACCGGCAAATACGGCGACGCACGCGGATTCTAATTGACTCGGCAACTCTAAAATCGCGCTCAGGCTTTACAATTTAGAAGCTTATTATCTCAGGAACTATTAATCGTACAAAAGCCTGATAGGGCTTAATTAAAGTTTTTTTCAAGAACTTTCGATGCAAGAAATTAAGATTTCGACAAGTCTGAAAAATCCCCAAAATAGAGCCATTTTTTTCAAATTTGAAGGAGGACAAATTTTTAAAACATGGTAGAAATGGTCAAATTTGTAAAAAATTGATTTTTTCTAGTAGCATGTAATAATTAGACACTTTAACTATATGTAAAAACTTTGCAATGATTTTGCACCCAACCCTCTGGTCTGAACCATAGCGAAAAGATAGGTGCCTAAAACTCGCATAACTTTTGAAATAATGTACCGACGGTAATCGGGTCATGAGTACTCATTTTCTAGTATTGGGAGTTTAAATTTAGTATGCGCCCTCTGGTGTTGTATATTACCATCGGCCATTTTCAATATATATATATATGGGTGGTTCTCTGACAAATCGTGCGCGAAAAAAAATGGATTTTCCAAAAAGTTTTAACTATGATTTTAATCATTTTTAGCATGAAATATATATATGGGTGGTTCTCTGACAAATCGTGCGCGAAAAAAAATGGATTTTCCAAAAAGTTTTAACTATGATTTTAATAATTTTTAGCATGAATTGATGATTATCTTAATTTTTAAGATACAGGCTCCCCTCCATTCTGCTGGGACTTTTGCACTATAAAATTGCACGTATCTCCATGAATTTTTTGGTGGTCGAGGCTTTGATCGAACTCTCAGAATCAGCATTTTAAGGTTTAATTGGCATATAAAATAGTTATAACATATATATATGACTTTGCAAGTATTTTTAATGCAAACTACAGAAAATTTTACAAAAAAAAGTATTTATACGTTTTTTGTGAAAAATGATTCCCTGAAGAGTTATAAATTAATTTGTATGGCCAAAAAATGCAAAAAATGCTTAGATGGCCAAGTTTGAACCTCTGTAACTCGGAAAATAATGATGGAAAAAATCTGAAAAAATTCAGAGATACTCATACATACTATAGGAACATAAAAAATTTTTTTTGGAAAATCCATTTTTTTTCGCGCACGATTTGTCAGAGAACCACCCATATATATATATATTCCCACCCACCATGTTTGTTAATTTAACACATTTTTATATATATATATATATATATATATATATTTATATGTATATATATGTTATCCCGCTGCAGATCGCTACTAGTGTCGTACGACTTTGAAACAAGCGAATGGAGGGGAAAGAGCGGACGCGATTGGCTCTCGCTAATGTCCGATTTCTCAGAATAGCACCACCCCAGAGCCCATGCGAGACTTTACTCTAAACCTAAAAGATTAAAAATTGACGCAAAAAAGATTAAACTGAGAAGTTTACTCATTTGCAAAGAATAAACTGCTGATTCTCTACTTTATAAAAGTAGAAAATGTTATTGTAACTTTTAAAAGAGTAAAGTAGCGAATTTCATCTTAACCTCCTTAGTCAATTTAATAAAATCTTCGCTTGAGATACAACTTATATTCATCTTTATTATGGATCACAGTGTACATAAATAAAATTAAATCAACTATAAATGCTTTGATCCATAATAAAGATGAATTTAAGTCGTATCTTAAGCAAAGAAATCATTAAATTAATTTAAGGAGGTTATGTGCGTAGATATATGTAAAAAAGTAGAAATCTTGGTATTTACTCATTCCGTAAAGATGAAAATCGCTACTTTACTCTTTTAAAAGTTACAATAAAATTTTCAGTTTATTCTTTGCAAATGAGTAAACTTCTCAGTTTAATCTTTTTTGCCTCAATTTTTAATCTTTTAGGTTTAGAGTGTACTGTACTTATTTCATGCGGTACATTGATTTATTTATTTATACCTATTAGGCTCATTTTCAATTTATTTGGTAAATAATGCCTGTGGCTAATACTTACCTTGCAGAAGAAAAATACAATATTTGGGGTTACTATTATTGGTGTAAATTACAAATTAAGGTTAGGTTCTGTTATATAAAAGTTATTAGACAGTATCTTATCTTATCTGTTTTTACAGAAATGTTAGTCCAATGAGGCTTACTATGACAGAATTGATGGCTGAAACGATGAATGGCAATGTAGAGGATATTCAAAGTCACTGTCAACTTATGGATTACGAATTAATAGTGAAATGGGAACAGACTATAACGTACTACAAAAGGCCCTTGAATGTAGTCAGAAGGAAATTGCAAAGCTGCTTCATCAGGCTGCGTGTAATGTTAACAATTATCCTGGAAACACAATTAATCACTTGTCAACACCACTTTACTTAGCAGTAGAGCAACAAGATGATGAAATTGTGAAGTCACTTCTAGAAAAAGTAGCTGCAGTTGATGTTCTAAATGTATGGATGGTACAAACACCTATGCATTTGGCAGCAGAAAACAGATTACAAAATATACTATGGATGCTGTTTGAATTTAGTAACAATGCTAACCTCTCTGATAAGGATGGGCAGACAGTTTTAGGAATCATTCTTTAACAAAATGTTTATGAAAATAAAAGTGCCGAAACTGTGTATTGTGTATGAGGGATGGATTAGGGTTATGCGAAGGAAGTGTGAAATAAAGTACACAGGTGAATGCTTTAATTACTTAGATATATTCGGATAGCTATATACACTGTTTAGGAGCCCGTGCTCTTAGTCTTCTAGCCATGCGGCTTCTCTGTCTCTTTTTTTCCCTGCCTGCGCGCGCCGATCGTTCATGCTTTCGCCGCTGCGAGCTAACGCTACAGACCGCGCGCATCACACACGTATACATACATACATCAGTGCTTGCCACACACACACATATATACTTTCGTACCTACTAATATATGCTCTCGGTGTACGCAATATGACGTATGTTCTCAACACTGTGCATCCAGATATAGTAATAAAATTAATTGCTAAGAAATCTTCAAAAGATTTTAAAAATCAAAGGCAGGACACTGCTCTGCATTTGGCAGCAATAATGAAGCAAAAAATTATACTGCCTATTATAATGGTAACACGATTCTGCACTGCGTGCTCTCAACTTGCCATGTTAATGCAGACTGCAGCAACGAGGACAAAAATCTCGAGATTGTGAAAGTATTACTGAAACGAGGTACCGATTTGAATGTAAAAATAGTTCTGGTCAAAGTCCTATTCATCTAGCAGCACAAAATAGACACTTCAAAGTACTGTCTTATCTGCTTAAGATCAAAATGGATGTGAATCAAGTAAATGATTCTGATAAAAATTCTAATACTATTTTGTACACGTTACTCAATAACCTTAAAACCTAAAACACAGCCTTGTCAATGAGTTTAAAGAGCTTGTGAAACTCCTAGTAAAAAAAAACAAAGCTCTAGTAATATTAGCATTCCTGACAGTCAAGGTAATACAATCTTGCACATTTTTGTATCATCCAGTAATCCCAATATCCAGCTTATCCAGTTGTGACTACAGAAGGGACTACAAATTAATACTGCCAATTTATTTGGAATCACACCTATTCAATTGGCTGCTAAAAGCAAGAACCTTAAATGCTAGACAGGCTATTAATAAGTTTTGCTGCAAAGACTGGGAATGAAGAGCTGCTGCAGACTATTACTTCAAAGCAGAAATGTGAATAATCATGTTTCTATTATCAGCGTCTACCAGAACATCATGCTACTGCACTTAATTCTTGGCATCTTGATAACAGATGCTAAGCAATTTAACAATGAGACAAGCTGTGGAATTGTAAAAAAGCTGTTGTTGAATGGAGCCTTAGTCGATGCCAGGAATGCTTCTGACTACATGTGACTTCATTCAATTCTTCAGATCAAGAATCCAGAGTTAACAAAACTTTCCTGGAATGCGTTACTAAGGAAAACATGAGCAACGAACCCTGTAAGTCTTTGGTTTACTTTTTGAATCAGATTAACTCGGATGCTATAAGCAAATCAAAGAATGAAATAATCGCGTGAACAAAGCTATTGCTGGAGATTGGGGTGGTAGTAGAGAAAACTAACTACATTGATAATACAGTCTTTGATCTCAACATCCAGTACGAAGACCTGCTAAATCTGTTATTGGACTCCATCAAGGATGTCAAGTCATTTCGTAACAAGAAGGGTGATTCAGTGCTGCACCTGGCGCAAACATTCATGCCATGTCTCGATGTTAATAAAATGTTGATATCAAGAGGAGCTCCACTGTATGTGCAAAACGATAAGGGCCAACCAGCACTGCACATTGCAGCTAGAAAACATAACATCGAAATAGTGCAACACCTGCTACAGCACATGTCAGACATAAACATTCGTGACAGAGACGGAAACAGCGTTCTACATGCTCTATATGATAACGTACCTCATTACTTTTGAAATAAAGCCAATAATATTGAGCTCTTGACAACCACGCAGACATTTCAAAATAAGGGATACACGGTGGATTTGCCCAATGAATTGGGTCAAACGGAATTGCAACTACTCTGCAGTGGCCACCACAGGCAGCTACAGCGTCTTTTACTTCAACACGGCTCTCAGGTCACGCCCTACGACAATGAGGGGAATAGCGTTTTGCACTACCTCGTCAGAACTCTTGATTTTGAAGACGTGGAGGCTGAGTATTAGGTTACCAGGTTTTATCTATCGCATGGATTCAGCATCGAGATGAAGAACAAGAAGGGCAAAACACCGCTGCACGTGGACGCTATTAATCACCAAAAAGGCGTCGTGCAAACTCTAATCAATTACGGAGCTGATGTGAATTCTATAACAGCAGAGTATTCCAGTAAGCCACTGCATCTAACTGCAAAGTATAATAGCGTCGATGTTATCGAGATTCTTGTAAAGGTACACTTTTGCTTCTTTCTTTGAGCTATTAAATATTTTGATATTATACCTGTGGCTTCTAAGTATAACCGAATAAGTAAATTTATTATGAAAATTGAGTTTCGAACGATTAAGGGAAATGATCCAAACTATATTGGTATTCTTAAATAGTAAATTTTCAGATAAGAATGCAAAAAATCAGGAAAGTGTAAATAAAAGTGACCACATCTACTATTTATGAATTTTTTTAACATTAGTTTAAATAGAAAATAAAAATTTTAAGCCTCTAAACTTTATCTCCAATACGGAAAATTAACTTATTCGGTTATACCGGGAAACCACAGATATTCTTTGTTCTAGATAAAATTAGCAAAATATCGTAAACGTTTTAGAAGTTATAGTCATAAATGAAATGATGTTTTTTATGCCGTTATTGACAGATAATCGATTATAATGTTTTCTAAGCAATAATCATTAATTTTTTAATATAGCAGTAGTTTTGATAGTTTTATAAGAAAGTTTTGCTTGAAGTTTGGCGTCAAATAAAGAAATCAGAGACTTAAAGACACGGGTTTGTAACATTCTTGTTATCACTTTCTCTTGCACTAAATTATGAATATCCAGTTGAACTTCAGTTGTTCTATTTAATTTTAATTACTTTATAAAAAATAAAAACCACCCTTGTGGAAATTTCGAAATGTGAAAAACTGACAAATCTGTAAGAAATAACGTATACAATCACGAGAAATTCGTGAAAAACGATTTTAGGGTAACATTTGGAACAGGATGAAACAATACCAGAAAATTGGAAAGAATCCATCATCATACCGATCTTCAAAACGGGAGATAAAACAGACTGCAATAACTACCGGGGAATCTCACTTTTAGCTACCTGCTACAAAGTTCTGTCAAACGTAATACAGGCCAGACTCACACCATTCGCGGAAGATATAATAGGAGATTATCAGTGTGGATTCCGGCGCAACAGGTCAAAGAGCGATCAAATGTTTACCATAAGACAATTATTAGAGAAAAAGTGGGAATATTGCGAAACTATACACCAGCTATTTGTGGACTTTAAGAAAGCGTACGACTCTGTCAAACGAAGCAAAATGTATGAAATCCTAGTGCTCCTTGGCGTACCAAAAAAACTCGTAAAATTAATTCAAATATGTCTGAACGGAAGCACTGGAAAGGTCCGAGTAGGCGGTAATGTATCCGAATCGTTCATGATACGCGACGGTTTGAAGCAAGGTGACGGGCTTTCAACGGTACTCTTTAACCTGACGCTAGAGCATGTTGTTAGAAAAATGCAGGCTAGCGAGCTAGGCGCAACACTCAACGGAACAACGCAAATTTTAAGCTATGCGGATGACTTGGATATAGTGGGAGATAATGGTGAAACGGTGGCGAGAAATGCGGAAATCCTTATAAATGCGGCTAAAAACACGGGGTTAGAAGTGAGCGAATCGAAAACGAAATATATGATCATGGAGAAACTGGGCATTCGCGAAGCAGAGGGGGATCTCAGAGTCGGAAATTTCACTTTTGAAAAGGTTAGCGAATTCAGATATTTAGGTACAACTATAAATGATCGAAACGAAATTAAAGCCGAGATTAATAAGAGACTTCATTCGGGTAATGCCTGCTTCTACGCTGTGAACAGATTACTTAAGTCAAAGCTACTGTCGAAAAATGTCAAAATAAGGATATATAGGACTATAATAATGCCGGTAATCTTGTATGGGTGCGAAACCTGGGCGCTCACTAAAGCGGAAGAAAATCGTTTTAGGGTATTTGAAAATAAGGTTCTGCGGAAAATATACGGGCCAAAGAAAGATGAGGAAACTGGGGAGTGGAGGAAACTGCACAATGACGAGCTACATAATTTGTACGCGTCACCAAATATTAACAGAATAATAAAATCACGGAGACTAAGATGGGCAGGGCACGTGGCAAGAATGGGCGATGATCGTACAGCAGCGCGCATAATGAAAGGAAAACCGAAAGCAACGCGACCTCTTGGTAGACCTAGACGCAGATGGGAGGATAACGTAAAATCAGACATAACTGAAATTGGGCGGGAAGGCGCGAAATGGATGCGGTTGGCACAAAATAGGGAAACGTGGAAGGCTTGCGTAGATGAGGCGATGAACTTTCGAGTTCGAAATGCCATTTAAAAAAAAAAAAAATTGTAATACGTCAAAGAAGTCAGTTCATTTCGTAACAAAAAGGGGGATTCAGTTCTGCATCTTTCTCAAACATCCAAATCATGTATCAATGTTATGCAAATGCTAATATCTAAAAGAACTCCATTAGATGTGCAAAACGATAAGGGCCAAACGCCACTGCACATCGCAGCTAGTAACTATAACATCGCCGTAGTGCAGCACCTGTTATATCACATGTCAGGCATAAACATTCGGGATGAAAATAGAAATGGCGTTCTACATACTCTGTTTGACGGATCTTTATACTTAATAAGTAGAGTAAAAAACATTGAGCTAATGACAATAACGCAGGCATTGTTAGACAAGGGATACCCAATCGATTTGCCCAACTTAATGGGTCAGGCGTAATTGCATTTGGTCTGCAGACGCCACCATAGGCAGCTTCAGCGTCTCCTGCTGCAGCACGGCTCTCGGGTCACGACCGACGACAACGAGGGAAATAACGTTATGCATTACCTCGGCAATGTCGATGGTTACGAAGACGTAAAGATTAAGTTCGAGATGATCAGGTTCTATCTAATGCACGGATGCAGCATCGAGACAAAGAATAAAAAGGGCGAGACATCGCTGCGCGTAGCTGCGAGGGACAATCAAGACAGTATTGTGCAAGCTCTAATCAAATGCGGAGCTGATGTGAATTCTATGACAGCCGAGAATTCCAGTAGGCCACTTCATCTAGCTGCAAAACATAATAGCGTCGATATTATTGAGAGTCTCGTGAAGATATACCTTTGCTTATTTCTTTGAGCTATTACATTTTAGAAAGTATTCAAAATTGCATGAATTTTGTAAAATTGTAAGTAAACGATAACTCGCAAGAAAGTTGAAAGTCGAGGATATCGAGTTACGGTGTTTTCAAACAAGAAATTAATATTGAATATGTATTCTTGCAGTATATTTTAGAAGAATCCCCTTCTAAATTCTCTCAGTCAAAAGTTATTTCATGACAAACACATGTCCAATGCATCAGCTGACTAAATACATAGGATATTATTTAAAGTAAAATAGATTTAAACAATATACTATTTTATAACTTTCGCCTATCTTAGAAGCACCATTTTTAAATACTTAAACAAATAATATTCCTTCCTAAACTAGAGGTATCCATACTGGGGCACACTTTTTCGAAAACTTAAAATCTTCATTTTTTGTTATTAATTAATACTTAACGCAGATTATTAACTTTGGCCAAAACTAATTTACTACGTCAAAAAGGTCCATTCATACAACCAATTCCATCTTGAAATTTTCATTTTCATCTTAGTAATCAAAAGTGACAGCAAAAATAGCTATAGGTGGTCATAGTGAGGTATTCTCCCCCTATGCCTTAAAGAATTTCGACATACGGCATTGTTACAAAGTATCTATACGACTTACGGTGTTTTCACGCATGAAAAAGAGACGTAAGTTGGAACTTATGGTATTTATACGAAGTAACTGTGAAAACACGACATTTTTAAAATGGAAATTATGTAAACCTTAATTGAATTAGAACATTAATTATTTATTTACACTTAATAAGGGGTTAAAAAGAAATTTAAAGATCACCAAAAGATTGGCTAGGTTTCTCGTACTTGATAAAAACTGACTTACGGTATTTTATGATGTGGACAGCAGAATACAAACATGCACGAATCCATTGATAAATATGTAAATTTTGAATCGTCAAACTTAATTCGTCATTTCGATGGCTCTTATTCATACAATCTTCTTGATCTCCGCCGAGGGTTCAAAATATAATATCACCTTAAAAAGCATTCAAGACAATCCTGTTAAACTTGCGTTCAGTATTATCCTATCTCAGCACCCAATGTATTATGTTCCTATCTCGACACACAACTCAAAATATAATACTTTCTCGACAGATAATTCAATATAATTTAATGCAGAACTTGAATATTGTTTTCTAAAGTAAATCTTTTATTTCCACAAACAATTAACAGCTTCTTTCTTGATTTTTAAAGTAAGAAAATTAATGTTCAAAAATTGTAATACAAAAATTGTAATATTACCCTAGTGGAAAATTTGTTTGCCTAACTATGCCTAAGTCTGCGTAAGTCTGCCGAACTCTGCCTATCTGTACCTCACTATGTTAAACACTGCATAAGTCTGACAAACTCTGACTAATTCATGGATTTCTGACAGTTGGCAGAGTTTAGCAGAGTTTGGCAGATTTACGCAGAGACTGGCAGAGTTTGACAGACTTACGCAGAATTTGATAGACTTACGCACAGTTATGCAGAGAATATTTTGTTGGGTACTGGATTTTCTGCCAAACTCTGCCAAACTCTGCTAAAGTTTGATAAACTCCGCTAAACTCTGAAAAGTGTCCAAAATCGATGAATTAACCAGAGATTAGCAGAATTGTGCACAGATGGGCAGAGTTAGGCAGAGTTAGTCAGAGAAGTCATTTCCACTTATAGGGTACCTACAACCTTACGCACGGCGTTTCATAAAAATCCATAGACATAATAAATCCTTGAGTATCAAAATGAAATACTCCAAACTCACCTATCACACGTACAGCATTTTGTAGTTAGGAATAAATGTTTGAACATTATATTCATAATCTGTGAACTTTTAATAAGTATACTTGGGTTAAGTAAGTTCGAGGTATTTGATTTTGTTATAAAAACATGTATTTTATTTACTTTAAAGTGCTGTACGTTGGATATTTCTTACAAGGAGAAACCACAAACTTTGGGAAAAAGATTTTGATAAACCGCGCATCGTCACGCTCACGAGCACTGCTCTCTTAACCCCCCCCCCCCCCTACCTTATCCGGGATGACAACCCTTTACGGGCTATAAGGTACTCGTTTGGGTTATAAACCCTGCCACTTGATACAATAAATTAGTGTATAAATTTTCGCCGTATTCTCCTGCTTTTAGCTACATCTCGCCAGGGCTTATATTTAGTAGGAGGCATTGTCTCTTCATGCTCATTTTGTTCATCAGGGTAACGCAGACGAGAACAGTCGACGATCGGACTGCTTCACAGCGCTGCAAATGGCCTGCACTCCGCAGACCTACTGCTGCAGTGACGTGAAACCGTGAAGCCGTTGCTGGGGCTGGGCGCCGATCAGGAGACTGCGGTATCGAAAACTACGGCGCCGTGTGGGAGCTGCTGGATCACGATGCCGATATCAACGCGCGCGACGTTGCCGGTCGCTTGCCACTCGTGTACTTCTCGGTCGAGAGCTTGCGGCAGAATGCCGACGCCCAGGAGATTGCGGATCACGTGATGAGGCTCAAGATCGCAAATCTTTGTGTCGACCAAGAAAATGAATCGCTCCTGAAAGAGTGCTGCGATCCGGACAAGCTCGAAGAGGCGACTTTTTTTGACGTTTTTTTTATACTTCATTTTATAATGTAATACATAGTACAGAAAGCATTTACTTTCATGTACGGAAGGAAGAATTTTTAATTCTTTAGTTTGATGAAGTTCTCCCGGAGATGAAAATATGTATATGAATTAGTAGTATATGTAGAGGAGAGGGAATTAGTAGTATATTTTGGGTATAACTTTTAATTGACGCGGTGAAAATTAAAATACCAAAAACGGATTTGTTACTTGAATAGTCCTCTATCAAAAAAAAATTATCTGAGGTTAAATTCGAGCATAAACATTAATTATCAATATAAATGTAAAAATTACGAATTTGTGATTTTTAAAACCGTCGTCCAGTATGACAAATTATCATTTTTATTAAATTTTGAGGTCTAAATAATTTAGGTACTCACTACATTTTTATAAGTATTAATATAGTATATGTATTGAAAATATTGCTTTATAAACTACAATACTGCATATTTACTAAAATATAGTATTTTAGTTATAAATAACGAAAAATAACAAATAACACAGAATAAATGTTTGGAGATAATATTCAACACAGGTGACAAGTCATAGTAGAGATTTTTCTTCAGAAAAAGTAAAAGTAATTTTTTGTATTATTTTACCATTCAATTTACATATGTCATACTGTAGGACAATTGTGTTTATCATATTATAGGCCATGTACATTATAGTGTTTTAGGCTACACTGTGCGGATAATGATAATTAAAAGTCTAGCGAAGTATTAATCGGCTTCTGAAGGACTAAACTTGATATAAAAATTATTAGAGAGACATAAACTTACTTAGGAAAAGAGATTAGAGTCCTAAAATAACTTTTATCACTGAATTGAATAAACTGTTGTTTATAATAGAAGTTCTCGAGCAATGAACTTTATATACCGACCGCGGAGTATGTTTACTAGAAAACCAATTTTAAAATGCATTAAATCACCGTGGTAAAGTGTTGCCATCTGTTGGTAGAAGCGAGGAACGTATAATTTGTCATACTATAAGCTTTGTCATACTATACGACTCTTTCCTAAATTATTGGATTTCATATGAAATCCTAATGAAAAACCGTCCTATAACGCCATATAGATTTCCGTATGGAAATCACCATGGAAATCTGTATTCTACATGGAAAACCGTAATATGAAATCTGATCATGCGGATTTTCATAATGCTTTTCATATTGGCTACGTGTACATCACTGGCACCACTACAAATTTGTGGCAAACTTGAGAATCGTCAGCTTGCTAAAATACATTGAGCTATGTGGAAAGTTGTACAAAATATTTTTTTTATAAATTACGATCATTTCAAACGCCTGTCAACTTTTCTATAAGGTAAATATAAGTTTATCTTACGTATACAAAAATTTACCCACGCTTTAAACATCTGCTGATTAAAAAAAATATTTTAAATTCTCCCATTAAACTAATACATTTTGGCAAGCGAATAGTTCTGAGATTTGCCATCGAAACAGGTAAAATGCGTATGACGCCAGTATCATGCACGTAGCGAATAGAAATCCGTATAGATCCGAATGGACAAGGAGTTTTTGTTTAAATTATAACTTATAAGGCTGTACACGTCAATGCATAGAAAAGCATTTATTAAGAGCTTATAGAGAAAATGTGGCCCACATGAAAATGTACATGGATACCAATTGGGTATATAAATAAGGTGTATAAATAATTTCTTCGAAATATAATATCCAATAAGATGTAAAACTGGGTTGGCGTGTATCCCCTCCCATCGTTAATAATATTTTAATATCTATGGTATCACTATACAGCTCACTGAATCAAAGAAATATTAACTCTGTATTGATTTGAAATTCGCAGTAGTCTAAAACACTTCGGAAACTGAAAGACGAACTCGGCTGCAGAAGAATCTTCACAGACCTGAACAACGAGATTCTGCGGAATCTGATAGAAGCTGGATTCTGACGAGGCTGCCGCCAGACCGGCCAAGCTCACGCGAAACTCGAGTGTTTAGGGACAAGGAGTTAAATTCCTACGCTTTATTAATTGTAAATGTTCTTTTTGTTAATTTTTATTGATATCTAAAGTAATTATTAGAGCGTTTGACGGAAGTTGTAAGGATTGCAAGATTAATAATTAATTATTATAATATACATTTATAGTAATTTATAATTGGTATTATAATTGATTATTAATTGTTAATTAATACATGCAGTTCAAAAGGTTGTATGTGTAAAAATACTGTGCCAGTTAAGTTTACTCGTGTAAAAAATTTAGGAATGCACTTAAAATCTAAGACTATATCACGAAAAACTATAAGACTGTCCCTAGTAAAAATAATTTAAGGTGGGCCGTACCAGGTACGCCTGGCCAGGCCCTGGCACGGCCTGTAACGCTTTTCTGTAGAGTTATAGTAAACGGAGATTACTATTAATTTTTCATCATAAGAATAATAATAAGTGTCCAAAAAGGATTTAGATACTTATTCTGTGCATAATTATTTACCTAAATTAGTATAAGACTACATACAATTATACTTAGCCGTAATTTTAAATTGTAAGGCTACGTAAGTGATGTTTTTGTTATTTTTAATAATAGAGATTAAATCTTACTAAGGCATGAGAAATCATTAATATCCACCTCAATAAAAATGCACAATAATTTTTCTAGATTTCTTTATAAAACCAAGCTTGAAATTATAACAGAAAGAATTTTTATTTACTAATGAATACTTTCACAAATATTACTTTTAATTTTTCCAATTGAATTTTCTTTGAGTTATTTTAATTTTAATTCTATAACTTTATTTTAATATTTTTTAGTTTAAAACGTAAACAGTATAAAGTATACGTCAACGTAACCTCTCTTTTTAAACTATGTTTACATTATACAAACATGTTAATATCAATACAGGTATACATATTACACTCGCGAAATAAGTATCTTAATACTATTTGAACAATATTATAGTATATTATGCACCTAGGGAATAAAGTGAGCCAGTAAATGCCTGCGTGTGGTTTGACGCCCGAGCGGAGCAATATACAATTTTTTAACATATCTACCAGAAAGTTCGTACTCGTTCACCGCCGAAAAGGGAAAATAGTGCTACATATTAACTCCCTAACCTCACCCTAACTCACTCCTCCTCGCCTTCGGCTTGGGCACAAACAGCGCGTGACGCGGCGGGGACTAGAGTGGAGGTAGGGATTTAATGTAGCGCTTTATTCCCGACTCGGCGGGGATAAAGTACGTACTTTATGGCTGGGTGTGTTAAAAAGTATTTTTATATGTAGCACTATTTTCCCTTTTCGGCGGTGAACGAGTACGAATTTTCTGGTAGATATGTTAAAAAATTGTATATTGCACGCGTGAATAAAGTGAGCCAGCGATTGCCAGCGTGTATGACGCCCTTGCTCCGCTCGGGCGTCAAACCACACGCAGCCATTTACTGGCTCACTTTATTCCCTAGGTGCATAATATACTATTGTATAGTGTAATGGAAGTTTTGCAGTATTACAATGTTAGAAGCCATTCGAGAATATACACATAACCCGGGCCATGCCCTGTACAAGCCCTGTCGATGGCTGGTCTTACGTATGGCCAAGCTACAAGGCCAACCCAGCCCGCGACAGGCGACCACTTAGGTTTATTTTTAGAAACTTAGGTTTATTTTTACTCTACGTAATAATGAAACGTCTGTAAATGTAGAAATAACTGTTGATAATTGGAAGAAAGGTTTTTTCGAGTATTTATTACTTATATCTAACTGATTTATTTATTATGCCTCCAGATTAATTATTTGTATTGTGTATTTTACCAATAGACTTTGAATAGTAAAATTGATCGTTTATATATCACTGCATGATATGTCCAATGGTCATTGTAGTAGTTAATAAAAAAAAATGTTTTTAGGTTTCTGTCAAAGATATATTAAAACTCAAGTACGATGTTTTATTCTTTGTTAAAACTAAATATTCCAAATGTCTTTTATTATAAATCAGTTTTTATGTAAAAAGGGTCCACTGCAGTGATATAGATGCATGTGTTTTAAATTATTACATTAAATATTTTGGTTCTTTTTTCCCATACTAAAAATAAATTATAGAAATTAAAATTGGTTGTATATATTTAGTACCTATATCATCTTAAAATATAAAATATTTAACTGTAAATTTTCAATAGAATGAATTTATCTAATTTAATTGTTGAAAGCGCGCGTGTATTTCAAAATTTAATTTTCAAATCTTATAATCCGATAGATAACGTTTTGCCCTTGAAGGAAAATTAGGTCTAGGTGCTGCCCTCTGCGGCTTTTAATGTCTACGTGCATATTGCACTTGAGTACAGTACCTAGGTCACCCGGAATTTTTTGAAATGAGGTCCAGGTCTCGCGCTCCGACGAAAATGAAGTCTAGCTTGTGCGCTTCTAGGCTTTTGACGTCTATGTAGACGTTCTCTTTGAATTAGGTGTGTACACCACCCGGGGGCTCTCGGAAAAGAGGTCCAGTTGTTACGCACTTCCAAAAATCCATTCTAGATTGTGAATTCCGAGGCTTTTGATGTCTACGTGCATATTATGGTCCTCGAGTACAGTGCATAGATCACCCGGAACTCTTGGAGATGAGGTCCAGCCCGGTCCAGGCTTCGCGCACGAGAATAAATTGTGTGCACCGAGGAAATTCAAATCCAGCTTGTATTGTACGCTTCGAGGCTTTTGATGACTACGTTGACATTCTCATTAAGTAAAGCGTGTATACAACCCGGGGCTCACGAAGAAGAGGTCCAGGTGTTACGCAATGCGAAAAATCCAATCTAGATTCTGCACCCCGAGGCTTTTGATGTATTCGTATACAGTGACTTCGAGTACGGTGTGTATATCACCCTGGTCACTCGGAGATGAGGTCCAGGGCGCCTTCAGGAATGTCAATTTTTGTATGTCCATTCTGATAGCACCTAATATTTCAGAATACAAAATTGATTAAACAATACATCGGAAATACTTAAATAAATTTTTATTAATTAATTTTATTAGGAAATATTTTTAGAATATTTTTAATGTTCACTTTTTCATTATATTTAAAAGATTGAAAGAAAATTTAATATCCCTTCAGATATATTATTAATCGGAAAATCTATATATTGATTTATTTCCCGTGTTATAGATCGTTTATTTATTTTAAATTTTACTCTGAGGTAAAATTGGGAACACGGGATAGAAAAAAATGTAAACTTTTCACAAATAAATAAAATATATATAATATTTGAATATACGAAACTAAAGTTAGATTTTCGAAATTCAAAATATTGTATCAGATATAGCGGACGGCTAATTGAGATTTTGTTGACATTTTTGATATTCAAATTTTTAACAAATTTTTAAACCATTTCTTTTTATCGTTTTATTTTGAAAGAAATATATCGAAAATTATTCTACAAAACATATACGATTTTAAAATTAAATTATAGGTAAAAACGAATTTTAAGTATACTATTCACTACAATTAAATAAAAATATATAACGTACAAATATATTATAATAAATATACGAGCGCGCGACAGCGCGCATAACTGTTTCTCGTATATCGAACAATTTCTAATTTATACACTTGTACTTAACATACCCAAGAGATATGTATATGGATGAATAATTAAATAATTTAACGTGGTTTATTTTATAGCAAGATTCTATGCAGTCATAGGCAAAATGTATCTTTTTTTTCAAAAGATACAGATGCTGATGTATCTAGATACATTTTTTAGATACTTGGTATCTTGATTTTTAAAAATATTTTCTTGTTAGATATAGTATCTAGATATTGAACAGTACCTAGATACTGAATCTAAAAGAAAAGTAACTAAAAAAGTTGAGATAAAAAGTATCTATAAAAGTATCTAAAACATGTATCTAGATACAGAAGTATCTAGATATTGTATCTAAAAAAAGTATCTTTACAAAAGTATCTAGATAATTTTTTAAAGATATTTGATGTATCTAGATACGTGTATCTTAGATATTGCTCATTACTGATTCTATGTATATTTTTGTTGTATAAACAATTATCTTTTCTGGTGTGAAAGATTTCAAATCTAAATTTCTTTATATGTCGGCTATGCAGTTAAACAGATAAAGTGTAATGTATTTAAAGACATAATTATTCCAACATAATTTTGTATATTAGATCCTGATTACATAAGAGATTTGATGATAAATGAAGAAGCCCATAGATAGCCTATGCCGCATCCAGGTAAAGCATTGATAGGGGACTTATAAAACTGATATGAGCAAGAAGCATTTATAAAATCTTGAGCATTTAAACAAAAACTTCCTTCGGTACAAAGTGAAGAACATCATTGTATACAAGATTAACTTATATTTTCCTTACAAAAAAGTTTGCAGACATTTGAAATTATAGTAATTTATAAAAAGAATATTTTGTATAACTTTTCCCATAGCCTAATGTATTTTAGCAAACCAGCGGTTCTCAGGGTTGCCACAAATTCGTGGTGGCGCTATTAGCTACATTCATCTATTATAGAATCTATATTATATTGTTGTTAGTGTGACGGTGTGTACTAAAGACATAGGAAAATTAGTGAAAATGCGTTACTTGTACGGGCCCCATTAGCCAAATTTTTCCTAATGCAGTTAAGTCTTTACAAAATGAAGTATTCTTTTCATTGAATTATATAGGCATACTACCTTTACCCAGATAGTGGGTTGCAATCCTAATCTCCGCCACTGAAATAATCCGAAGAGGTACCTGAAAAATTCGGACTGGCGGGGATTCGAACCCACAACGTTTGAACGGCCTTTGAATTGTTTTTTTAGTTTTATTTAATAGTTCATAACAAAATTTATCATATTAGAGTGCTGGAAACAAGGCAATTTTCGCGAGTGTTTTGTAGAGAAATTAGCGAATGTCTTTGGAATCTTTACAACATTTTAATATGTATTTTCAAAATATCTAGAAATTTGTTATATATTTTTATGTGAGAATGAATTATTTATTCATCATATATTGCATTTTCTTATTCGGTAAATTTATATATGTTATTGAAATATATCAGAGAAATTGTTTTAATTTTTTTATTTTGTTCGTCGTCCACATGATTTTGAGAGTTCTAAGCATCGGATTTTTTTCAACGGTTATTTTGTTCAAAATAGGAAGAAATTTGTATTACAAATGCACAGACGTAAGTTACAGTCTCTAAAAGACACATTTTTTTATTCTTTACGTTTTTATCATACATTTTAGATTTGAAAGGCTATAACTTATGTCTGTGAATTTTTAATACAAATTCCTTCGCTCGTGTCAGAATTACTTGCATTTTAAACAAAATAACCGTTGGAAAAGTTCAATCCGATGTTTAGAACTCTCAAAATAACGTGGACGATGAAAGAAGAGCAGTTTCTCTTCGGTAGATATTTAAGGTGACATATCGACCCAAAAAAAATTTTTCTCCAATATATTTCGATAAAATATATAAATTTACCGAAAAAGAAAATGTAATATATGATAAATAATTAATTCTCGCTTAAAAATATATAACCAATTTAAGTAATATTCTAAGGTTGTTAGGTCCACTTAAGGTAAAATAATTTTCAGAAGTAGAGATATAGGCGTTGGAATACTGCAGCTATGCCATTGCTTACGACTAAATTGAAAATGTCTGATTAAGCCTTAAGAGGAGGTCGGAGCAAACTTTACAATTGTGACGTCCACCTCGCGCCGTATTTTTCGTTATACGTCTAAAATTTACATATTAACATCAAAATCGAGGGTGATAATGATTTGTTATTGTATAAAGAACAGTGGACAACAGCGTTTTTATTTATTAATAGCTTCAAAAGTTTTTTATTATGAAATATTATTATAATTGACCAATAGAATACGGTCCAAATGACGGTCATCTTACCGTTTTTTAATCTCTTCGACGTACTTAATTATACGTCGAAATTTCATAAAAAATCGTACATAGCGTAAAGAATGTAAAGAATAGTGGACAACGACATTTGTGTACTACAAATGTCTATATATTTTTATTTCTGTGATGCAAGTTTTGGAGGTTACGTCTAATTTCCACCAATCGGAATAGCTCCGACATCTTCTTAACTAAAGTCATTTTCAATTTAAAAGTGTATTCGCCTGGTTAGGATCTACTGGTGGCACAACCATGGCGGCCACTTTGGGAAGCTTAGGTAGTGGATCAAAAGTACGAGAACACATAATAAAAATTGAGAATATTACCAAAACCGAGGTTTCAGACATAAAATTCAGCCATTGAACTATTCTTTAAGTTATTTAAGGATGTTGGCTATACAAATAAGCAAAAAAAAAAACAAAAAATTTAAATTAGTATTTTTTTGTTAATTTATGTAATGAAAATTCTTAAATACATTATATAATAGTGCAATATGTACTAATTTTTGTCTTCAATCTATTTTTTGCATTATTTTTCATTTTCACTATGTATTCTTATGCTCTTAACCCACTACTTAAGATTCGCAAACTGGCCGCGGCGCCACTGGTACGTCTTAACCAGGCGAATTGGGAGTTTAAATTTGCAGTGCGATACTAAGCGGATTATGTATGACTAATAAACATTTACACGGGACAATTTTTTAGTAATTTAAATACAAGTTCAATAAGTGACAACAAAATTTGTTACTACCATCCGTTATTCTATTCGCTGTGAGCGTCTACAGTATCTGTACACAACAATAGCGTCACCCTGCGGCCGAGCAGTGCGAACCCGTTTGACTTAATACATAGGCTCTTATGGACATTCCATGAAAATAATATTTTTTTAATCACTAATAAATCTGAGAGTATACTTACAGTGATTTTTAATAATAAATAGAAATAATAATTTAAAAACAAAAAAGTCAGGTTTCATAGATTTGTCAGAAACTTATAAAAAATGATTTTTATTGAATTTCCATAGGAGCTTATGTATTAAGTAAAACAAGATCGCGCCACTCGACTGCAAGGGGGCGCTGTTTTTTAAACTTAGACAACATATACTATAGCACGTGCTCACAGCGAAGACCTGCATATAGTATATACAACAACGTTAATAGGGTTTTTGTCACGTATAAAACTTGTAAATCAATTTATAAATATGCTTTCCATTTAATTCTTATGAGAAACTGCCCTCGTGGCGGTCATGTTTTTCGCTGTTTTTTGATGGGGACAGAAGCGCTCCTCTAGGCGCGGTGGTAGTTTCCTTTGCCAATATATATTTATATGGTGATATAGTTTGCTCCTTTTTGTCCCACTGGAGCAGCGTGAACTATAAATCCGTCATAAAATTGTAAACGATTTGCGTTGGTTTTTCCTCATTTCGATGCGTATTTGCTGAGAAATCTTTATATTTTGAGTTATAGCTAATAGATTTTTACGTTTTACAAAAAAATTCAAAGGTAGGCAGAATTTACTAGCAATTCCGCAATTGTAAGTATATTTTTTATAGCCGCGATATCTATTATAATTTATATGAGTATAAGTTAACGATATAACGTAACACGTCTTTGTAGTTTTTTTTAATATCTAACAAATCTATATATTAAAAAAACCTACAAAGACATATGTTACGTTATATTGTTAACTTCTAAATTAATAAAAACTACCCTTGTGTGAGAAATCTATTAAATCCTATTCGCCAATACAAAAATTGCATATACATCCTATTCGCAACACTCACACTAGGGTAGGAAGATTGAGGCAGAAGGCTGAACTTTTTGTGTTTCTATATATTACATACTATAGCTACTAAACAGAAACTCTATTAAAGCCCTATTTTTTATATAATTTTTAATCAGCTTTATAGCTCGTTTTCATGGCAGCGAATTGTCGCGGCGAATCCTCTATACTAACACGTTGGTGCGAGAGAGAGCATCGTTCCTGCCAATTTCCCATCTTGTGTACGTTCTCTCTCTCATATCTACGTGTTAGTACCTATAGAGCATTCGCCGCGACTGCCGCGTCAATTCGCTGGCGTCAAAACGAGCCCTTAGAAAGTTAGAACAAATAATAAGTCTACGATTGATTATAGCAGATTATAGACTGTCTATCTTATATTCGTTGGTGTGAGCTTTTGTACAAAAAATCGACAAAAAGTAATTCGTTGACTTATTATTGATAAATTGTTAGTCGGATAACTTACATATATTTCTTTTTCAATTAATTTGGTTTAATATGGGTTTCTGTTAAAGTCGCTGGAATTGTAGGTGGTCCAGGGAAGAAATAATTTGCACACACAGAGTTTATTTAAATATAAACTGTATTATAAGAATATACTCTGCGCTCTCTGCTCTGGATACAATAAGTAAATAAACGATAAGGCACAAAAACAGTGAAGCCTCCCTGGATATCGACTGCGAGGAAGCTGAAGTAGCACCAGGCGTCCTTGCAGTAGATAGAGCGAGCACGAAGTGAGGACCTGTCGCGCGTGCCGCTGTTCATCAGAAGAAGGGCGAGAGGGGGAAGGCGGGGAAATATATTTCAATTTTACAAAATTATTCTGTGACTTTTTTATAAAAATTATCAGAAAGTAAATTTTTGATTTATTTTTTTACGGAAATGGCAATTGTTAATCCAGTTAGGCTCACTATGCCAGAATTGATGGTGGAAATGAGGAATGGCAATGTGGAGAATATTTGCAAGTCACTGTCAACTTATGGATTACCAATAATTAGTGAAAAAATAACAGACTATAATGTACTGCAAAAAGCCCTTGAAATCAGACAAAAGGAAATTGCAAAGCTGTTTCTTCAGGCTGGGTGTAATGTTAACGATTCTAATGGAAACACAGTTAAGCACCTGTCAACACTCTTTATGTAGCAGTGGAGCAACAAGATGATGAAATTATGAAGTTACTTCTAGAAAAAGGAGCTGTAGTTGATGTAATTAATTTTTGGACGGTACAAACACCTATGTATTTAGCAACAAGAAACAGATTACAAACTATACTATCAATGTTGCTTGATTTTAGTAGCAATGTTAATGTCCTTGATAAGGTTAACAAGACAGTCTTAGGAATCATTCTTGAACAAAATATTTATGAAAACAAAGGTCACAAAACAGTGCACTCAGATGTTGTAAGGAGATTGATTACTAAAAAAGTTTCAATAGATTTTAAAAGTCGAAAGCATCCGACTGCTCTGCATTTGGCAGCAAGAATGAAACAGAAATACACACTGCCTATCATTCTCAAAGTCAGTAGTAGCATTGATTTGAATAAATGTGATGCTGCAGGTAATACGGTTCTACATTGTTTGCTCTCATCTTTCACAATCTCAAGAGAATCTTGAGATTGTGAAAGATTTACTACATCGAGGTGCTGACTTGAATGCAAAAAATAAGTCTGGTGAAAGTTCTATTCGTCTAGCAGCACAAAACAGGCACTTTAAAGTATTGTCCTATATACTTCAGTGCAAAATGAACAAGACTAATGTGAACGATTGTGACAAGAATTTAAAAACAATTCTGCACAGACTGCTGAACAACCTGACAAACCTTAGTGATGGTCTTGTCAAAGAATTTAAAGAGTTTGTTAAAGACCTAGCAAATGGTGCAAAAGTGAATGTAAAAAGCAAAACTGACGAGACAGCTCTGCACATTGCTGCTCAGAGTAAGCACCTTGCTGTGCTATCCATTCTCTTGCAAAACTCCAGTGATATCAGCATCAGTGATAATCAAGGCAATACAATCCTGCACATTCTTGTATCATCTAGTAATCCCAACATCCAGCTTATCCAGATGTTGCTACAGAAGGGATTACTCGTTGATATTCCCAATTTATCTGGAGTCACACCTATACAATTGGCAGCTAGAGGCAAAAATCTGGAAGTGCTGAGTAGGCTATTGATAAGTTTTGCTGCAACGAGCAAAAACAAAGAGCTTCTGAAGACTTTGCTACTTTCAAGCAGCAATGTCGATAATCATTTTACTATTAATGTCTACCAGAATACCACGTTGCTACACTTGATTCTTGGCACCATGATAGTCGATGCTAAGATTTTTTAACAATGAGACCAGCTGTGAAATTGTAAAGATTCTGCTGTTGAATGGAGCCTTTATAGATGCTAAGAGTGCTTCTGACTACATGTCACTTCATTCAGTTGTACTGATCAAGAATCCAGAGCTGACGAAAACTTTCCAGGAATATGTTACTAAGGAAAACATGAGCAATGAAGTCTGCAAGTCTGTGGTTTACTTTTTGTGTCAGTTTGACATGGATGCTTTAAGCAAATCAAAGAATAAAATAATTGAGCTATCAAAGTTACTGATCAATAATGGGGCAGTAGTAGAAGAAGCGAACTATGATGGTAATACAGTCTTTGATCTCAACATTCAGTGGGAAGACCTGTTAAAACTGTTACTGGAGTCTGTCAAGGACGTCGAGTCATTTCATAACAAGACGGGTGATTCAGTGCTACACCTAGTACAAACTATCAAACTATGTCTCGAAATTATTCAAATGCTCATATCAAAAGGAGCTCTACTGGATGCGCAAAATGATAAGGGCCAAACACCACTGCATATTGCAGCTGGACAAATAAAGATCAGCGTAATGCAACACCTGCTATAGCACAGGCCTTACGTAAACATTCGTGACGGAAAAGAAAACGGCTTTTTACATACTCTGTTTGACGTGCCTTTCTTCTATGTAAATAGAACCAAAAACAATAAGCTCATGATAATGGTGCAGTCGTTTCTAGATAAGGTATACACGGTTGATATGTCCAATGTATTGGGTCAGACAGAATTACACTTGGTTTGCAAACATCACCACAGGGAGATGCAGCGCCTCCTGCTGCAGCACGGCTCTCGAGTCACTGTCTACGATAACGAGGGCAATAGCGTTCGGCACTACCTTGGCAATACCAATGGTTTTGAAGACATAGAGGCTAAGTCTGAAATGTCCAGGTTCTATCTGATGCACGGATGCAGCATCGAGACGGAAAACAAGAAGGGCGAAACATCTCTACACGTGGCCGCGGGGAACAATCAAGACGGCATCGTGCAGGCTTTGATTGATTGCGGAGCTGATGTGAATTCTATGACGACTGAAAATTCTAGTAGGAAACTGTATCTAGCCACAGAGCAAAATAACATCGATGTTGTCGAGATTCTCGTGAAGGTATACGCGTAAATTTTCCTTGAGCAATTAATATTTATTATATTGTATTTTTTATTCTTGCAATTTTATAGGAAAGTAATCAAAATCAAAAAAAGCAAAATATCGTAAACATTTCAGAAATCGTACACGTGTATTAAATGATAATTTGCATGATTTTATTGACAGGTCATCGATTATTATTTGTTATCTAGCAACAATAATTTATGAACTAGCTGCTCGTGCTGAACGAAAGTTTCACAAGGACGTTCTATTAACAAAAAAGAGATCACAGATTTAAGAGGTCCGAAAGTCAATTAAAAATTTAAGTTTCCCGCCTTGATTTTTACCGACCGAGAAGTGAATAATTATACATAATTATAAAAATACACATATTTAGACAAAACCCAATCTCGCTTACCTTTTATTGAATAAATTTGTCAACATTTCATTCCAATAGTTTTTTAGAGAGCTGTTGCTTTTGAGGGTTAAAACTTTGTACATAGGTCTATTACTACTCAATGAAAGACGAGTGAATTTAGGTTTTGTCTAAATATGTGCATTTTTATAATTATAAATAATTATTCATATATATACCCTAAGCGGGTGTAGGGGAGAATGGGGTCAAACCAATCAGGTGAGTCACACCGATCACTTAATTTTAAGAAATATTAAGTTATTGAATGGTAGAAATATTTCTATATTATTCAGAATGTATCACTCATCTTAATAAATACTAAAAACCAAAAATATAAAAGCTTTCTATAAAGATATTCGCATCGATAGGTTTTAGCTATTTTTCTTATTAGAAAAGTTTGCATTAAAGCCATTTTCACAATATTTTCATTTAATTATTCGAAAATTTGAGTACCAAACAAGAAAATATAACATTCAAATTTTTAAATTCAAGAAGTTTTATTTGCCTAATGATATTTATTATTTTTTAAATTAATTTTGAAATCCAATAGTGAATTGGGTCATTGCGATCCGCGTGTATTTAAATGAGGGAAGCGTAAAAGGACGTTCGGATTACCGTATATTTTCATGAGGTAATGAAACGTTTGTAAAAGCTTTGTTTTGACTTAGCTAGTGCAAAATAGTGTCTTGCATATTAAAATTTAACATTATGTGCATGAGAAATATAAATTTAAAGAATATTTAAATTTATTTTACGTTATGTCTAATTGATCGGAAGTGACCCGCATTGTATGATTATCGTTGAAAAAACGATTTTTTTACTTCGATACGAAAGTAGGAGGTTTTTGTTTTTCAGTCAGTTAAAACTATTAAAATTCGAAAGATAAAGGTTTGAACTTATGCTTAAACGTATATAAAGCAAAAAATTGATAATATTCTTTTATTTGTAACAAGTTTTCTTTAAGTTACAAGCACCATCATTGCCGCAGCGGCGGTTTTCTTCTCCAATAACAAATTTTCATTTATATGGCTTATTTACAAAAATAAGTTCGAATTTTTTATTTAATTGGAGAGAATTACAAAAAATATTTATTAGAATTGTTTAACATCGTGCATAATAAAGAACTAGCTGTATTAAGGGGACCTGACCACCTTAGAATTTTAATTAAATTGGTTATATTTTTTAGGTGAGAATGGATTATTCATCATGAGAGTTCTAAGCGTTGGATTGAACTTTTCCAGCGGTTATTTTGTTCTTACATATGGCATCTTACATACTAACATTATAGAAAATAAAATATACAAATATAAAAATATAAAAATATAAAGAAAAACGAAAATAATATAAAATTTAACTACTATATAATATAATATACTTATTGTTATTTACAAAAGTAATTTTCGTGTTTATTTATTTACAAAGTATATTTTTGGTTTACACTACACCTGGGTTCTGACCCACTTTTTAAACTTAATTTGAATATTGTCTATTTTGTTTGTTAGTATTTTAAGTTCCTTTGGTAATTTATTATATAAACATTATAAAGTAACAGCTGTAACATAACAGTTTTTCTTACGTATAGTTTTTGTTATTATTGGCAAAGGAATGCTTTTGTTTCTTATAATTTTTTGTGATTTAACATATTCGTTTTCATACAACCAATTTACTTAAAATTTTAAGGTGGTCAGAAAATTGAGGTTAGGTTTTCCGTTTCGAAGTATTCTCAGAAAGGAAATAATGTTAAATATTTTTTCAGGTCTCAAAATATTCCTTATTTTAAGAAGAATTGGGAACGACTCTTAGTTTTTCAATTAACAAACTACTATTTGAGTAATTAGCAAAACTGTGATTAGACAAGGACAGTAGATAGGGCTTCCTCTTAAGGCGAGGACTAACGCGATTCAGGAATCCGAATTTATCACACTTCCGAAACGCGTAAAATATCTCTTGAACTTCTTTTACCCTCTGAACATGTGATATCATCAGGATGATATTCCCATATTTAAGGGGGGTAAAAATAAATTTAGTACCTATTTTTATGCATTTGTCTAGTGTTATAGTCATTTTTGCCAACCTTTGAATTGCGCGACTCTTCATGGCGAATATCCAATCACGATATTCTTCGTTGCAAATAAATTCAAAGAATATTAACTATGTACTAATTTGAAATTCGCAGCAGTCTGAAATCATCCTGCAACTGAAAGAGGAGATTAACAAAATTAAGAGCACGATGATTGATCAATACACTTCTCTCTATCACATCTTACACGCCAGCGCAGACAAATTGGTCATCTGCAAAAACAGTACAACTTTTCTCGAGATCCTGAAGTCATTGGATTTTGACACGAAATTCCCAGAGTTCGGATATCTGCTAAAGGCACGTCAACGGTTTGCCGAGGCGAGGAGCGAGCTACTCCTGGATGCGAAGGACGCGCTCGCAAAATTGACCGGAATTGACATGCACGAGCTCTGCAGTAGGAGAATTTCTGCGGAATCTGATAGAGGCCGGCAACAGTTTTAGAAATAGGAAGAGAAAGATGGATTCTGCCGAGGCTGCTGCCAAACCGGCCAAGCTAGCGCGAAACTCGAATGTTTAGGAATGAAGAGTTAAATTCCTACGCTGTGTTTGTGAGTGATCTTATGCTAATTATTGCAGATGTGTTGAATAATTATTAGAGCATTTGACGAAAGTTGTTGTACGTACATGATGAAAAATTAATTATTAATTTATAATTAATTATTGTAAAATAAAGAATATATTATAATATAATTAAATATTATAATTAATATTAATTATTAATTAGTACATACAAATACAAAGATCGTTTATGTAAAAATATAGTTGCCAATTAAAAGTTTACTCATGTAAAATACGTTAGGTACTTATATAAGATTATGATGACTAAAAACTATAAAATGTAAGATGAAAAGTCTGTGTTAATGGTCGATTTGTCATTTTCGTGGCATTTTTATTGTCACTTTCGTGGCATGTCCAATTCATGCATTTGTTAACGTTAATATCATATTTAGACTTATTATCAATAATGGTACCATAAAAATCTGGCTACATATTATATACGTAGTACAACTGCCAAATCTGTAATACAAATGGCACAAAAATGACATTGTCCACCTAGACATTGTCATTTTCGTGTCATTTGCCAACGTGTAGCAAGATTTTTAGAGTAACATTATTTGTAATTCATGAAATAGAAGATAATCCTTTTGTTTCGAAAGTGCTATTAACGTTAACAAATGCGTGAATTAGACATGCCATGAAAATGACAAATCCGTCATTAAACTGGATTTGTTCTGATTAAGTGAATATTTAGACTTTCAAAACTAAATGAACATCTTTTACATAATGCGTTGTAACACTCAAAAATTTTTTTAACTCTGTAATATGTTCTGAAGTACATTTAAAGGGATAGCTAAAAGCAAGATATCAAAAGCTCCATTTATTTGACAATCACCCAAATGTGTTTTGTGAAAAAAACAGAATTGTCTTTAAGTATATCAAAAATATATTACAACCATAACACGATTCTTTATTTTTTATTTACACTGAATATTCCAAATATCTTTCTTTTTATCGGTTTCGATCTTCCCCTATACTGGAGTAAATGCAAATGTTTGAACTTGTTTTTCTTTTCTATAATATTAAAAATAAATTAAAGTAATTAGAATTTGGCGTACTAAATATTTAAAATGCAGCAGGAAGTATTGGTCTTATTTTAATCGTTATTTAAAAAAAAATAAACAAAAAACTGCGGAGCGCATCACCTGGACCTCGTCATCGGCCACAGTAACTACCTAGATACCTTCTACGACCAGCACGTACATTCAGATACGTGACAAATTTACTATTTTGTGATTTTTAAAATTAAATCTCAGTTGGCCAACGATAATGGGTATTCCGTGACGAAATTAGCGGGTTTTTTAACCAACCGATGGCCAAATCATTGCGATTTGGTATACACTTGGCGAACGGCTGGGAACAGTTTCTACCAGGGTGTGTATAATAAACAATTACGACATAATAAGAGGAAATAAAATTAAACGCAAAAAAGTGCACATAATAGGGAGCTTGCATGAAAAATCCATTAGGTCCGTTAGATATAATATCGAAACATACTCGATACACGACAAAAATAATACCCCTATATCCTTCCAAAGATTCTATTAATTCTCTCATACTACATCCTCTAGACCTAGGAACTCCCCAATAGATAAAAAAAGAAAGAATCCAAGACGCAAATCCGAGCAGCCAATCTCGACGAGTCTCCAACCCTTCCATCGTCTCGATTCAACGAAGCGCACACCTCTCGCTCATTCGATTATATACCAGTCTTCATCTGGAACTACAAGACGCAGCGCCGCACCAGCTCTCCAACTTATACACACCAGTCACAGCCACGAACGCACTTCCTCCCAAGTATATATCTACGAATTAAAGTCGTCGCGGGCGGGGTTGTGCCCGCCGCGTATTTAAGCTGCCCCGCGCGGCCTCTGTTATTACAGAGTGGGTTTATGCAAAGGTAGTAATTATAAGATAGCGCCCCGGCGCGTTCGCAGTCCAGAATGGGAGATTGCGGCCCGGAACGTTAACTCCCTGATGAATTATTATTTTAACATTCGCGTCACGAACGCCCGAGCGCTCCGTCGGAAACAGCAGAACGTTCTAAGTCTCTCGGCTTCGGCTTCGGCTTCGTACAACACTCTCTCGCGCACTTTCATTAACATGCGAGCTTCGCTCTCGCGCCAAGGTGGCGGCGACAATTAAGCTGATTGCTTAAAGGGAGAGCACTTATTAGCCTCTCTCTCTCTCTCTCTCACTCTCTCTCTCTCTCTCTCGCCTTCTGGCTTATGGTTTGTGTGTATGTGTGTGTATATATGTATACGTACGTAGAGCCAAGTGGCCCTTGTCTAACGATGATGCTGCTGGGTGGTGCTGGTGCTTCTGGGCCATTGAGAGTGTTTGGGAACGCTCTGCAATCTGTAATATAGCTGTGTGTGTGAGAGGGTAGATAGATTGCGATGCGCCGATGCGTTATATATCTATTTAATGGAAATGAGGTAAATCAGTGAACATGTTAGTTGATGATTCGTATAAATCTATAAATTAAATTTTCCAATTTTTCACAAAAAAGTGATTTTTGAGTTTATTTTGGAAGAAAAACTAAACAAGATATCATTTTGAAATTGTGGAAAAAAAAGATTCTATTCGTAATATCTAAGGGACATGCGGTGAAATATGATCTTTGTTACTATTGTTAATCTCTCCAGCTCCAGCATTAGTAAATTTAGTTTTTGAAATATTATTTAAAGAGGGAAAGTCAATTGAAAATTTAAATTTCCCGCCTTGTTTTGTACCGACCGAGAAGTGAAAAATTATTTATAATTATACAAATACTTATATTTGGACAAAAGCCAAACTCGCTGGCCCTTCGTTAAGTAGTAGTACACCTATGTACGAAGTTACAGACTTCAAAAACAAGGGCACGCTAAAAAATTATTGCAATGAAATATTGAAAAATTTTCATTCCAATAGTTTTTTAGGGTGTCTTTGTTTTTTAGGTCTAAAACTTTGTACATATAGGTGTATTACTACTTAATGAAAGGCATCATTTATTTGAGTTCGTAGCAATACTGAAAATACTTGTATTTTAAATGTACAATAAATGTCCCATTCCGTCCCAAGGCTATTTTTCCATGCTATTTTCGCCAGTTTGTCGAAAGGCATCGATTTCATATATATCGATACTCTAACGCAACAAAACAATAAATCAGGCTTTTACAAACTTCTGTATTCCTTCTATATTATTTACCTGATAAAAGTAAAATGGTACATTATCAACCATATATAGGGGATGATCGTACAGAATTTTTTCTTTGAATACCCCTCTTTGAAGAAAGAAATGTTTTTGTACTCAAATTCAATCAACAATATTAATTAGCTGTGAACTTACAAAATTTACGGTTTTGAACTTATTTATATAGTTGTAATACTTATAAAAGTTAGTTTGCTTAATAAAAATCTCATCCATACAGTACTGCCGATTTAATTTTTTTGTATAATGTACCCACCATGAGTTTCCCAGGGAGATAGAAGTAATGTTACGAAAAATACGATTTTATACACAAAAAATCAATATTTCGTTTATTTGTACGATATAGCTTCTAAAGCAATCAGTGCTATGCACTGGTCAGTGGCCGCTAATTATTTTTAATAAACCAACAATATATACCTAATTCACTAGGTAAAGGGTTGTAATATAGCGATGGATGCCGGAAACGCATAATTGTTTATACTGTGCACCTGTTTATCCTACACGACTCTCCCCTAGATCTGTGATTTCACAGCGTACTCGAAACTTAAGGGACCTTTTAGATCTTGGGATTACTAAAGGGAAGAACTAATTTGCCTTGAAATGCATTATTGGGAGCTCTCGATAAAATAACCGTAAAGCCAGCTATATTGACTAATTATAGTATATTGGTACCAAGAGTGAAAAGCAGGATTTTTTGCCCACGTGTGGGTTGCTGCTGCTCGTCTTCGGCTCGCAATACGCGATAAAGAACACAATGGCAAAAGAGCCTTTTCACACGTGGTACACACCGTACTTTTTGTTACACATATCTTGATTTCACGTTATACATGCCAAAATTCAAAAATATCGGTTTTACGAAGAGCGGGCGAAAAGTTGCTCGCTGGTCGGTAAACAGCCGGTTTTCGCCCGCTTTAGAGACATGAAAAATTGATCACGTAAGCGATTTTTTTTACCAAAATATGAATATTACATCCAATTATACATTTTTAAATTTCTCTTAATTAAATATTTGCATATTGTAACACATAACTCATTTCTTATTACTAAGAGTTTCAGTATACAATTTCAAACCGGTCTGTGTTCAGTGTCATGTCGTGCATTATAGAACTCGCATCGATTCTTCCTATGCAATACATTATACCACTCATCAAAGCCCGAAACCCCCTTTACCGTTAAAAAGTCGTACGCTCGTAAAAAGTTTTACGCTTAACTTACATGAAATTGCTGATAATAATTAATTACACGCGTCTCCTCAAAATCGAAAACACATAAAACCATGCAATCCCTCCATCCGAATAGATTATCGAACATTAATGATTTGTATACACATTACACATTCGCCTGGAAGTGTAAATCTTTTAGAGCGGTCGTAAAGCTTGGACGGCGCTTTGCCTCCTATAGCCGACGCCATTAACGTACCAATTATCGCGTTTTAATAACAGCTGTAATCCGAAAACAAGAGAGAGAAAGAGAAGGAGAGAGAGAGAGAGAACGAAAGTGGCCTCTACCGAATACTACGCCCCGAGAAAATCGTTTAATGGCCGATCCAGGTAAAGGAGAATTCTCTTTTTCTCTCTCGCTCATTTATTGCTCTTTTATTGGTCGTTCGAAGCGAGCGCGTCGTCCCGCATTATACGTTATTAAAATCCCGTAAGAAGCTCTGCCGAGCACATATACCCAGCTCTACTCGTGGCCTATTATAGGGTTAATTAACGGCCACTAGCCACGATGGCTGACTGCCGGACGGTCGATGATTTTTCCGCTCTCTTGACTTTGTCGCCATTATGTGGTATAAAGCTGGGCTCAGAGAGATTTGAGAGACGCAGCCCACGGAGATCTTCTTTTTTTTTATGGCGCGGAGCGTGATGGTTAGAATTTTTAACTGCTTCGTTGTCATTCGTTTTCTCGGTGTGCGGGATCGTTCTGTCGATCGGCGTGAGAAGGTTCAGTGAGTGGTATAGTTGTACGCACGAGAGATGGAATCATAAAAACAAAATATATTGTGCGGGTTTGAGATTGTAACTACATATTTAAAAGATTATAGATAAATAATAGTAAATTGGATTATCATTTTATTTACCGTACATAAAGGACCCAATTCTATTTTTACATTTTTTTACATAAATTGTTATACATCAAGCCTACTGTTATATAGGAAATTGTTTTAAGGGAAAAATATACATGTAAAGTTAATTCTTTTAAATGTAGCAAAAAATTTTTTTTATGTTTATATGATTGATTATATATATATATATAAGAAAAGATATTTTAAGCCCTATTCAATTATTATATAGCTATACCTTATTTATAACTATTAAACTAGTGGTAAAATACGAATTTTATAAAATCTTCTTGTGCAACAATTTTTTGTGAAATGCAAAAAATCTAATGGAATATGATATATTTATAACAGAATTGAAAAATATATAGAGAACATTTTTTTTCAATTTATATTCATTATAACTGATTTTTAAGATTTATTGAATAATTTTTGGAATAAATTAGCCCATATTATTGTTGTAAATGTCTTGAATTAGCACTTAAATATTTGTTTTAGTGAAATATCTCTCTATAGTTTTGTTCAAAATGTGTCAAAATAGATGTGTAAAAAATATCAGACCGATTCATTAAAAATTGATGCACAAGAACTATTTTGAAGTTTTAAATGTGTCCCTTTTTAGCTGGATTGTTCTCCCTTGCTCACATTCTTTCTTATGTACTTTTCAAAAAAGCCTTTCTGACCTCGCGTGGTTGCAGTACTCCTCTTCGGCTCGCAATCGCACTCGCCTTCGACTCGTACTGCAATCTCCACACTCAGTCTAAAAAAGCCCACTTTGTGCCCTAGGTACACAATATACTATTTTTGCAAAAAATAGGTATACTCTTCCCTTAGGTAGGACTATAGTGAAAAAAAAGTTCTTCAGTTTTCATTTTAACATAATGAGTTTTTGATGATATATTTACTATTATTATATGATGTTATGTACAAAATTTCAACAAGCTTTAACTTATTTTACCCTTACAGTCTGCCGTTATTGCATTTATTTGGTGCTATTTTCAAAAAGTGATTGGCGCATATAGTTTTTTTCAAATGGTCAGAAAATTTTTTTTACATACTTACTTCAGTGTAACAAACAAATCATTGTAGGATTTTTTATTTAAAAACTTTTTTTATTCAAAATAAAATTATAACAAAATGAATTGTTAAAAAATATAACGTTATTTATATTGTTTAATACACTGAGAGAAAAAATTAGTATCCGTTACTAGACCCTCTAGTAAATCCAATATGCTGTAGGAAAATTTTACTCATTATTATGAAATTTAGGACTGAATACTAGACGTCTTGTTTTGAGTGCCAATTGTATCTTATTTTGGTTGTACAGGACTCAGCACTAGACGTTCTTGTAATATTTACTATCCTGCTAAGGAATAGATACTATATTATAACTTATATATAAAGGTACACTGACAAAAAGGATTGGGTATCACACTAATACTTTTATATTTATATCATAACTATACTGGTATTGTTCGAGTAACCATACATATTGCTGTCGTAGCAGTATTATGGTTGACGGTGATATTGTATAGTTGTCACAGTAAAATAATATAGTTGTGAGAGCAATAACAAAGTATTATTGCAGCAGCAATACGCAGTTTAGTTCGATCCTCCAGATTAATTTAATTAATTAAAACAATTGAACTCAGTCCTATGTTGGCTGTGAATCATTACTAACCGTACCACATTATATTTGTTTCCTAGATGGTCTAGTAATTATTCCTACCCCCTGGTAGTAGCCGCTACTACTTTATTTTCTCAGTGTAATAACACAATAAATTGTTTTACAATATTGTTATAAAGAATGGAAACTTTTATTGTAAAGAACTTCAATAATTTATCCTAAGTTTCAACAACGATAGACTATATCTATGTATATATGCATTATATATAAACAATAAATTTGTGTTTTAATTTCCCAATATACTCTCATAATAGGCAAAAAATTTGGAGGAGTTTAAATAATTACTTTTCTTGAAATAAATCATTGAAAATTAGTTTTTTTTTAGCCGTTTACACGAGACAACCCCTTAAGAAAAATATAGTTAGGGGTTATTTACAAAATATTTCATACTTGGAGGGAAAGGGGGGGCTTTATTATCGTGACGGCGTGTATTAAGAATATAGGAGTATGAGTCAAAATGCGTTACGTAGGGGGGGAGGATAAAAAATTCTTAAAAACAACGTGACATAGTTTGTGAATGGCCCCTTACTTATATGATGGGAGTAGAAGCTAATAAGAAATTACGCTTAGCTGATCGCAAAGTGGTTCATTGACTGTTACACTTACTATTGAACAATGTTCAAAATTATAATGAAGTCTTAAAGTATCTTGATAATCTGATATGTGAAGATTCTAATGTTCGATTTTTACATTATGATTACATTTTTCATTTGTACTCTCTTACATTATTTATATACTTATTTAGTCTCTATTTTAATGTCTTTAATGGAAGGGCCGAATGCAATAAGGGTACTATCACTTTTTAAAATGATTTTTTATCTTAAGGGGTATGGCCACAGTAGCAGGCATAAAATCATGTGCATATTTAACTTTTTTTTTAATATGAAAAAAAAGTTTATTAATAAAAGTAAACAATGGTATATTAAATACATGTCTTGTAGTGTAAACAACATTTTTTTTTGAATTATTCCAAAAAGAAAATGGCCGTCCACAGCGCGTTTCCGGCAGCACCATTTTTTCTTTACGCTATTCTGCATGCAAAATTACATGCGTAATTTTGGACTTGGAACAAAATAAA
Organism: Gastracanthus pulcherrimus; assembly: GCA_949152435.1. Classification (NCBI taxonomy): domain Eukaryota; kingdom Metazoa; phylum Arthropoda; class Insecta; order Hymenoptera; family Pteromalidae; genus Gastracanthus; species Gastracanthus pulcherrimus. The sequence continues at coordinate 145,567,167 of OX424575.1, read as the reverse complement.
AAAATTTTCTCGCTATAACTCGAATGGTGACTTATTTCTATGATAATAAAGTATCAAAAACAGCCAAAGAAAAATATTCGATTTTTTGAAAATTCTACTGTGGCCATACCCCTTAAATAATAATGCTCGGATGAAGAAGCAAAAAATATATAGCGTTGTTAAACGCGCTTATTTTGTCAATATTATATTTGGTTGTTTCTCTATCGAAGCATTAATTATTTGAGATGAAAAACAAAAAGTACTAATACCGATATTACATTCGTCCCTTCATCTGATTTCTCTGTATTTTTTAAAGTTGCTTAGTTTAATTAAATTAAACTTTGAAAAGTTCAGTGTCAATAAGGTACAAAGTAATTCGGATAATCTTATAGATTCATGCATTAGCATATATGTATAATTACTTTCATTGAGTATTAACGATCCCTTCCCTCAAAAGCGTAGAAATTCTTGACCTATCTATAACCCAATTGCACAAAAACACTAGAGTATAACCAAATACAGGCTTAAGAATAAAGGCATGGATCGATGTTTCGCGTAAACCGAGCAAATTGAACATGCTTTCGGCGTAGTTCCACAGAAATTGAAATATTCATTCGGCCTCGCATACGGATATATATATATATATATATATATATATATATATACATATATATATATATATATATATATATATATATATATATATATATATATATACATACATATATATATATATATATATATATATATACATACATATATATATATATATATATACATATATATATATATATATATATATATATATATATACATACATATATATATATATATATATATATATATACATATATATATATATATATATATATATATATATATATATATATATATATATATATACATATATATATATATATATATATATATATACATATATATATATATATATATATATATATATATATACATATATATATATATATATATATACATATATATATATATATATATATATATATATATATATATATATATATATATATACATATATATATATATATATATATATATATATACATATATATATATATATATATATATATATATATATATATATATATATATATATATATAGGAGGGTTACACAAGGCTAATGTTACAAAAGGAAAAGGTAACATGCAATTTTCAACAGTGCATTATTTTCTTCAATTGGTCAACTTCTAGAGCAAAAAAATTGACAAAACTATCATTCCCAGATGTATGTACAGCTACTTACCGGAGTAACAGTCAGGTTTTACCCGCACCTTTGCCAATTGTCTCGAACTTGATCAAAGCTTTTGAGTTTAACCCAGGAGCTCGTTTTGCAAAAAGAAAGTCAGTCACGTGATAATAAAATGCTTTCTTCTGAGATCGAATGCTGCCGATTTACTCCAGCTATCGTGGGAGAAAGAATATCGATCTATTTTACAATAGTAGATTGTGTATCGTGGCGAATTAGACGATTACTGCGAGTGCGCATTGCAGGCCGAGCCAGGTCACACGACCGGCCCGAGGTGAGTGGAGGGATTTCGTGGTTTACCCATGCAAGGGCTGCAAGCAGCACGAATAATTAACAAACAGGCCGAAGGAACGGAGGTGAAGGGTTGTGGGTGGGTGAAAGGGATGGGGGCTAAGGACTGGGTCTAGGGGCGGAGCCCCCCCCCCCCAGCAAGAAAATGTACTTATAAATCATTAAAATAAAATTTTAAAAAATGTATATATATATCTTCCTATATTATATAGTTGTCACCGTGATTTTGAAAGCTCAGCTTCTTCACCCCCCTCCACCACCCCTCCATTAAATAACGTGAAATTCGTAAAAAAAATTACGTTATTTTATAGTGCATTTGCTCCTCGACCCCATCCATTTCCCTCCACCGCCCCCTCTACCTTCTCCTCCATTTCTTTAAGTACAGTATAACAAGTGAAATAACGTTTAAAAGGTTTCATTAAAATGCAATTCAATTTATTGTTCGAAATTTCAACAATATAATTGACTAATCAATCTTTGTAACGGATGACATTATATAAATACGTATCCTTCGGTCAACATTATATAGACATAGTAAATAAATGGTATATGTTACGGAAACACTTGTGTGGAGAGGGTGGTGGAGGGGGTGGAGTGTGATGCAAAAGATGTTAAGAAAATTTATAGCACACTAACCTCAAAATGCCAACTTTATTGTCGATTTTGAGGTTGTTGTGCTATAAAATATCGTATGAGACTGTTGTGGGAGGTGTTTTTCTACCTTGCTCGAGGGTTTTCGCACGAGCGAAGCGAGTGAGAAAATCGAGCAAGGTAGAAAAACACCTCCCACAACAGTGTCATAATATACTATAAACTTTATACAAAAATTTCGCTTTACAGTGAAATGTTGTAATCTTTTTCTTTGTTTATCTTATTAAAAGTAAAAATAGGGGTTGGCGAGCGGAGCGAGCAGGGGGACCCCCCCCCCCCCCCGTAGTATATATATAATATTTATATTAACAAAATTAAACTAAATAAATGAATGAAAATTTCATGAATGAAAATTAATTTTGACATTATCATAAATGGAAAACTATTTTAAGCTGATATTGAGAGTAATTGATTGATAATATGGTTAGAGATTTTTCGTATATATTTGAAATATATTTAATATATTTTTAATACATTTTTTAAATTATTTACTTCAAATTTCATTTTTTTTTAATTTTTTACATACGCACTATGCGTAAGATTCAATTTTACGCGCACTACGCGTAAAGTTCAACTTTGCGCACACTATTCGCAAAAATCAACTTTACGCATCGAAAACACACACACGCACACACATACGCACACACACTCACACACACACACACACACACACAAACACACACACATCTATACAGACATTTTCTAAAAATAGTGTTTTTCAATTATAATGTCTCAAAACATGTTTCTATAATGATTTTAGCATAACTTTTTCCTTACCATCACAAAGCTTTCTCTACGAGGAAGCAAAACAATGCCAAACTTAAAGAAAATATTTCTTAAAATAAAATTTCAAGGGAGAATAAGTAGGTCGAAATATTGAAGATTTTAGCCAGCAATATTTCGCCTATACTTTAGCCCAGACTTCAACCAAGACAGTTTCCGGATTTCAGCCATTCTTGAAGTTTAAATAGTTCAGCCCCAGATCTTTGATCAAATATTGGGCAAGCCTGACCACTTTTACTCGGATACTCAACTAAACTTTCTCGCACCCCAGCAAAATCATTCGAGCCACCCTCTATAAAACCCAGATATCACACCTACTGCTAAAACATTCAATCTGCACAACCCTTTTTCTCCATCCTCTATACCCTTGGACTTACTTTCCAAACCAGCGGGAAATGCTGACTCGAAGATCGAGCGCAAAAGGGCAAACTGCATACAGAATTCAACCCCCCACCCCTAGCAAATGCAAACCATCACCCTGAGTAAAGAGAAATCATAAAAAAAAGGTTCAGAAGAGAAAGAAGTCGTTTTCATTCTTTCTCTGTCTCTCTCTCTCTCTCTCTCTCTCTCTCTCTCTCTCTCTGTCTCTCTCCCTTATCATGCTCGTGCAGTCAACGTGTGCAGGCGCATCGAGCCGTGCTGCTTCGTCGTCGTCTACCGCCGGGGGTGGCGGATTTACATGTTATTTCCGCGAGGTGCATGCGAGCCGGTGTACCGCGGGGAGACTGCGATATTTTCATGCTATACGCGCGTCTAGATGCGCGCACATGCAGCTGCAAATGTGCTGGAGGGAGCCGCGGAGAGCCCTGGTGGAATATAACGTGGAAAAGTCATCGGCGGTGGCAGCAGTGGATTGGTGTATTATACCGTATATGCATGTAGTGCAGTTGTGTGCTGTGCCCTAGACGTATTCGCGTAACCAATTCTGAGTTACCGTGTCTCCGAGTTTCGTATACGTTTATCTGCACTGATTCGCAGTGTTGTCTTGTAGTTCATTTAGATATAATGTTAGACGTTTTGCTTCTATGCCTAGGCATAGATAATTTAACAACTTGATTCGCCTAATTCTTTTAGCATTTATGCAAGTGATTTATTAATGTGAACATATTTCTATACATAAAAAGAACATAAAATCAAATAGTTTTGGTATTTATGAGTAATGATCAAAAATTTAAAAATTCAGTTTCCGTTTACGTATAAAACTTGAAAGAGCTTATTAAGAAAATACTGGTCAAATGCTCTAATAATATATCTATATTATTAGATTATGACTACAAATCTTATCAATGAATAAATAGTTTTTATTAGAAATTAAAAAAGAATAGTATACAAATACAAATATATCGACAAATATTTTAATATTGTACGTATAATATAATTATATATGTCTTGAATTGCTCTTATTTTTATCACTTACAAAATATTGGTATTTAAAAAAAGCGTGCGCTCTATGACATATTTAAAAGAAGTGTGCACTCTATGACGAATTTCATAACATTTCAAAATGATATTGGGGTGTGCTTTATTCCAAAGTCTTAAAGTTTAAATTGGAGAAAAAAAAATAGAAAAATTATAAACTAAAATGTTTTTCTAGGTTGGAGGTACATATAACTTGATTTTCACAAATGCAGTTACATTCATTTCTTTGTAGCTAATAGATAGCTGCTTTCTCAAAAATGTTTAATATTCATATATACGTTTTGAAAAGCTCCTTCCGAAATGTCGCCATGGAACACACGTATTTAAATGTAATTAAAAATAAAATAATATTAACCTTTGCGTAATTATATAACAGTGTTTATCTATTGTGTTTTATCGACACGCAGTTACTGCATTCCAATCATAAGATAAAAATATGCAGCTCTCATTCACTCCTGTGTAGTACATAAATGTCCTATCCTGTGACCAAAATCTTTGGACACAACGCGCACACACAATTCACGAGCAAAAAGCTCGCGCGCAAAGTTTATTTCCCTCGCGCCGCAAGTGCAAATGGAGCATTTCCTTATCGCTCATAACTCATCCATCATCGAACGCGAATATCGTGGCAAGAGAGAAAGAGGAGGAGGAATAAGAGTTTAGCAACTGGTAAAGAGCCGAGGAAGCTCGCGGCTACGCGTGCGCGCCTTATCGGTTCACATTTGAAATAAAGAAAAAGCCAGCGGCGGCGTCGAGAAATCGCACGTGTATCGCGTACCGCAGCGCCGAGAGAGAAAAGTTTTATGATCGAGTGCATATATATATGTATATCATGCATATATGCATCTCTCCCTTGCTTTCTTTCTTGGATAACTCGAGTGAGATAAGCTCGTCTCTGCAGTCGATCTCTCGCTATACTGCTGCGAGCGTCGACTCTTCTCTTTTCCTTCGTCTTTTGCTGTATTTTTTTTCCTTGTCTCTTTTCCTTCTTCTGTTTTCGGCGCTGCAGTTTATACGGATCTCTTTCCATTTCACGAGAGGAGACATAGGGAACTAAGCAGAATCGCCACCAAGTCAGTTCATGTGTTGGAAAGTAAATCGCTCGAAAAGAAGTTAGTGTGCGAGAGCGTAATATCTAAGCGCAAACCCATATAAGTGTATGTAGCGAGGTGGACATCTACCGAGAGCAAAATGGCAACAAAAACTAAATAAGGAAAAAATCATGCTGTGAATCTAAAATATGTATATATGATAAATAGCTAATATCTTATATACTTATTTAATATATGTGAATGTATGAAACAGTATAATAGCATAATAATTAGCAAAAATCCACTCCGTGTTACGGAATAAACGCCACGGATGGGACATTTTCACTAATGAACAGTTTATACGTAACACTGCTTCATAAATAAAATTCTATCTATACATAGTATATATACTCGATTGAACAACCAAAAAATAAAAAATTTTAGTACACATTTATCAAATTACATTTTTTGGTCCTTAAGCCAGCCAGAAAATGAAACAAATCGCTTCCAGTGGAAACATATCTTAACTTTTCTAAACTATTTAAATTTTTTAAAGATACTATGCAAATGATTATTATTCAGATGTCTATAAATCGAGTTCTAAAACAAAGAAGCTTCAATTTAATACATATATACCGTTACAAATCCTGTTGCAAGGCCGTTACCCTAAGCGGGTTCTGGGCGTAGTCGTCCAGAGCGGACGGGTGGGTGTCTATCACCACTACACAGCGCGTCCTCAGGTTGCGGATAGAGGAACGACCCCTGAGAAAGAGGTTAGCTGCGAATAAACTGAATAAGCAGTCGCGGACAGCCGATAGGCCCAGGTGTGGGTGTGATGAGCCCGCACTGGCGAACACATTCATCTAGAAACACTACGCAAGCACCACAACAACTACGAACAATATACAAAATCTCCTATCTTACTTTCTTCTTCTACCTTACTCTGTAATCTTTCTCTTTTACCGCACATTACAAACAAAAAATGGGTCAAAAATCCTGCTGTCGTGGAGGATGCGGGAGCGATGACAACTGCCCTGAGAGGTTGATGTGTAGAATGATTCGCCACCTGGTCTTACACGGTAACGAAGCCAGCGAAGGCGCGCTGACTTGTAGGGGGCGTTAGAATATGAGAATGAAACCGAGTGTGTCTGACGACGAGTTGACTATGTCCTCGCTAAAGTCGGAAAGCTCTCATACTTAGTTCTAGGGAGGTATGAGGGTTATCACCCCTAGTCGGTTGGACTCACCTGCGATCGGAACAGGATCCAAAACGCGCGGGTTTAATTTACTATCATGGTTCAAAGAAAACAAAACCAAACCAAAACCAAAAGGAACTTAAGGGTGGGAACCTAGAATGTACGCAGTCTACACAGAGTGGGCGCGTTCCGGGAAATCATAAATGAAACTAGGAGGTACAACTTAGATTTGGTAGCAATACAAGAAACCCGATGGAAAGATAACGCGATGCTAGGATCCGGTAACTTCACCTTTTTATATGGGGGCGCGAGTGGTCATTCCCTAGACACCGGATTTCTTGTTAACAAAAGCATCATACATTCCGTTAAAAGTTGCAATTTCGTGAATGACCGACTCTCGTATATCATCATCGAAGGAGCGTGGTATAATTACGTGGTTATTAACGTCCACTGTCCTACGGAGGACAAAGAGGAAGAAGTAAAAGATCTTTATTATGAAACTTTAGAGCAATTAATCGATCAATTCGCGTCTTACGACACCAAAATAGTAGTGGGGGATTTCAATGCTAAAATAGGGAGAGAGGAAATGTTTAGGCCCACTATAGGCAAAGAAAGTCTGCACGAAACCAGCAACGATAACGGTATTAGGGTCATAAATTTCGCGGCCGCAAAAGATCTTATAGTCAAGACCACGTGAACAAAGTAGAAACCTTTGATATTGGAAAACTACGAAGCGGGGTAGAGCGAATCAAGTACCAAGTAGAAGTTATCAACCGATTTCAGGTGCTCGAGGAAACGGATGCACAGGTGGGAGTAGATGACGATCCGAACAGGTTATGGGGGGCTATCGAAAGAACTATAAAAGGGGCCGCGAACAAAGTACTGGGTAAGAAAAAAAGGCCGAAGAGCAAACCATGGTTTGACGAAGAGTGCGAACTCTGGTTTGAAAGACGCGAGAAGGCTAAATTAGATAGCGTACACAATGAAAGCGGTAGGGACGTAGAAGAATACAATGAAATAAGAAAGCAAGTGGGTGTGATTTACAGAAACAAGAAGCGCGAGTATCAGAAAAATGAAATTAGAAAAATAGAAACTAATAGTAAGGAAAATAATCCGCGCGAGATGTACAAAGGAATAAACGCTATTAGGAAGGGTTTTCAGAGTAGATCGCAGTTAATGAAAGCTAAGGACGGGGACCTCGTGACAAGCGAAAATGAACTATTGAAATTATGGAAAGACTATTTCGATAAGTTATTAAACGTGCATGAAAACTCCGAGGAAATGGGAGACGAAATCCACACGGACTGAACTCCATATGGACGAACCGACCTACAAAGAAGTAGAGGCCGCGATGAAAAAGCTAAAATACAATAAGGCCACAGGAAACAATTCTATACCAGCTGAACTACTTAAATGTGGGGGCACCGCGCTTACATCTAAAAATTTTGATCTAGTATGTGCTATTTGGAGAAATAAAACAATACCAGAAAATTGGAAAGAATCCATCATCATACCGATCTTTAAAAAGGGAGATAAAACAGACTGCAATAACTATCGGGGCATCTCACTTTTAGCTACCTGCTACAAAGTTCTGTCAAACGCAATACAGGCCGGATTCACACCATTCGAGGAAGATATAATAGGAGATTATCAGTATGGATTCGGCGCAAAAGGTCGACGAGCGATCAATCAAAGTATTAGAGAAAAAGTGGGAATATTGCGAAACTATACAATAGCTATTTGTGGACTTTAAGAAAGCGTACGACTCTGTCAAACGAAGCAAAATGTATGAAATCCTAGTGCTCCTTGGCGTACCAAAAAAACTCGTAAAATTAATTCTAATATATCTGAACGGAAACACTGGAAAGGTCCGAGTAGGCAGTAATGTATCCAAATCGTTCATGATACGCGACGGTTTGAAGCAAGCTTTCAACGGTACTCTTTAACTTGACGCTACAGTATGTTGTTAGAAAAATACAGGCTAGCGAGCTAGGCGCAACACTCAACGGAACAACGCAGATTTTAGGCTATGCGGATGACTTGGATATAGTGGGAGATAATGGTGAAACGGTGGCGAGAAACGCGGAAATCCTTATAAATCGGCTAAAGACACGGGGTTAGAAGTGAGCGAATCGAAAACGAAATATATGATCGTGGAGAAACTGGGCATTCGCGAAGGAGAGGGGGATCTCAGAGTCGGAAATTACACTTTTGAAAAGGTTAGCGAATTCAGATATTTAGGTACCACTATAAATGATCGAAACGAAATTAAAGCCGAGATTAATAAAAGACTTCATTCGGGTAATGCCTGCTTCTACGCTGTGAACAGATTACTTAAGTCAAAGCTACTGTCGAAAAATGTCAAAATAAGGATATATAGGACTATAATAATGCCGGTAATCTTGTATGGGTGCGAAACCTGGGCGCTCACTAAAGCGGAAGAAAATCGTTTTAGGGTATTTGAAAATAAGGTTCTGCGGAAAATATACGGGCCAAAGAAAGATGAGGAAACTGGGGAGTGGAGGAAACTGCACAATGACGAGCTACATAATTTGTACGCGTCACCAAATATTAACAGAATAATAAAATCACGGAGACTAAGATGGGCAGGGCACGTGGCAAGAATGGGCCATGATCGTACGGCAGCGCGCATAATGAAAGGAAAACCGAAAGCAACGCGATCTCTAGGTAGACCTAGACGCAGATGGGAGGATAACGTAAAAGCAGACGTAACTGAAATTGGACGGGAGGGCGCGAAATGGATCGGGGTGGCACAAAATAGGGAAACGTGGAAGGCTTGCGTAGATGAGGCGATGAACTTTCGAATTCGAAATGCCACTTAAAAAAAAATTGCGTTATAAATCATTAAGTAGATCCAAAGGTACCAAAGACTATACAGTGATAAAAAATCGCGAGACAGCCGATACTCAAGAAATGGAAAATCCTCAGCTTTTATTATTCACTTTTTTCGTCATTGTCTTTGACTATTAGTAACTTTGGAATTACTTAATCATTTTTAAAGCATCACGTCTCAAATAACAACTGTTTTCGTCAAGTTTTAATTGCTTACATGTTGCTTTAGGTGAGTTGCTATATCTGCACAAGACAGATGATAAAATATCACTATATATATTGTGTAATTTGTCTAACATTCAGTAATTTTATAATGATCATAATATTTTTCGGATATATTTTAGAGCTGAGTAGCTCTTTTTGATTAATATGCTGTAAGAATCATATGTATATATACATATCACGTGTATATATACGTAATAATTAAATTTGTTTTGTTCTTTTAGAACCTAAAAATTTATGTGTTCTATAAAAATCGCTCTGCTATGCATTTTGATGTCATACGGCAGTGTTATATATGTGTCGTATTGATACTAATAAATGGATATGGTGGTTAACAGCTTTACTTACTAGACTTTAAAGCTTTTTCAAATACATAGTTGTGGAATTTAATTGAAAACATTTGACGGATTTTCCGTGAACATACGGTGTACATTTGCATTTCTTATAAGGCTGTTATTATAGTTTCAATATATTTATAGTATATTAGGCAGCTTTATCGAGAAAGTGGAGCCTGGAGGGAAATGAGGTAACTTCATAAATCACCAGAGTCCCGTCATGAGACATTTGAAGCCTCTTGTTTCGTACCTCAAAAATACTATTCTATCAATTGATATAATTATGACTCATGACTATTCACTCAATGCCGAAACTGGGCATATTTCTTTAATGTAATCACCTTCACCTAAGGCCCATTTTCTACCTAAGAACCTTTGCATTTTCTCTAACCCCACAAACCTTCTCTCGAGCGATAATTATTTAGCTTTTCTTTTCTATAGATTATTCAAATAATTTTGAGTATATGGTGGGTAGCTTTTTCGTAATTACACTAGGCATTGAGTGGGATTATTAATAAAAAATAAATTCATTTTCAATGTATAAAAATTAAAATTTAAATCAAAAACCTTGTCATTCTTGCAAATTACATTATTACACAGTTAATATATATGATTTTTCACGCATACACTCTGCAGTACGAAACATGCATATATTCAGTCATGGGCAATTATCTTATGATAAGTATCTAGATATATGAAAAGATACACAAAGCATCTTTTCCCAAAGGAGCAGATATTTTACAAGTGACTACTTAGAAAAGGTATAAGCGTGTTACAGTAACTTCAAAGCTGAAGATACAAAAAAGATACAAGATACACCTGTATCTTTGTCAAAAGTATTTAAGATACTTGAGTATCTAGATATACCTGTATCTTTGTCAAAAGTATCTAAGATACTTGAGTTTCTAGATACAAAGAAAAAGATGCGGTATTTGAATCAAAGTATCTAGATACAAGATACACAGAAAATATAATTTTTAAAATGGCGCATTGGTTTACTTATAGTTTAACCCATTTCTTCCCAAGCGGCCATTTTATAGTCGATTGGTTTTTTGCCTAAAACCGCCATTTTAAAATTTTCCAACGGAAATTTCAAAATTCTTACTTCAGAATCGGAAAGAGCGGACAATTTTACTTCAGAAAGTGCTATTGGTTATTATTTTTTTTTTTTCGACAATTTTTTAGACAAAAAACTAATTGACTATAAAATGGCCGCTTGGGAAGAAATGGGTTAAGGGAGCAGGCCTGAGTTAGACTCAGAAAAAGAATTTTCTTTTACTAGTCCAGGAAACTGTTTATCGTTAAAAGCAATCATTCTAAGAAAATTTATGCTTTAAATACTTAGTAATATCTTAAATTTTACCGTTGTAAAACCTCAAAATTCTGATCTTACGCGTCACAATAAATCACAATTTTCAATACCATATTCATTAAAGTTACTGTGTTCCTCACACGATTGCACGTGACATGATGAACGAAAATATTTTTTTCGACGGTTATTCGACTCCTTTTGACATGTATTACAAAAGAAGCGAAGCATTTTTTCATTAAAATATTTTTTATTATTTCTTGACGGAGATCCAACGGATTTAAAAAAGAAATAAAATAAAAACTTTTCAAAAACTCGGTTAGGTCTCCGAAAAAAGTTATAAAAATTTTTTTACGAAAAAGTGCTTCGCTTTTTCTGTACTGCATATCAAAAGAAGTCGAATAACTGTCGAAAAGAAAATTTTCGTTCATCCTGTCACTTGCAATCGTGTGAGGGGCACAGTAACTTTAATAAATATGGTTGATTGTCAAAAAGTTGGCTCTTTTTAAAAGTAGGTAAGGTAAAAGTACCAGTAGCTGGACGCTTAGTAGCGTGAAGTAAAGTAAGCGAATTTTTTAATCTCAACATTAATTTTTTTCGCTTCTTCGGCTGCACCTTTCTTTACTTTCTTTTCGTTTTCTTTTTGAATTTTAGCATTTTCTCTCTGTCTTTTTCTTTCTTCTTTTTACATCAGCTTTTCTTCTTTCTCTTTTTGAATTTTCAGGTGATGAGCTTGCCAATCTTCTGAGGTAAGTACAGTAGTGCTTTTTATAGCATTTTATTTCTTCTTAATAGGGATTTCTTGAGGCCAAGCGAATGCTTTTTTGAAAGGAACTGGAACATTTAATAGCTTACGGCCATCCCTCCTTTAATTGCAGCCAATGCCTTCGCCACAGATTCTTGCGTGTACTCCTTCTACCCATTGTAGCATTTCTGAAAAAAGAAAAAGAAACTAAACATGTAGATTTTAATTTCATGAACATACATTTTTAGGTTAAGAGGTTAGGATTTGAAAAAAATTACTTTTTTCGCTATTGATTTACATAACAATATCATAGAAATGTATATTAAATATATTTAATTAAAATACTTACGAGTTTTGGTTCAAAAAGCTCCAAAAAATCAAGAAAGTCGTTAAACAAAAAATGTCCAGCTACACGTACAACTTTTCGGAGCAGGGAAAATCACTTTTGTCCCAGTACCTGGACGGTCGGTCAGGTACTGGTCACACAGTCATATCGTGTACCAGTAGCTAGACACATTAATTGAAACGTATAAATATTTATTTTGCAATATATTTGTAATTCAGACGTATTTTTAATGTACCTTTAAACATAAAAAAATTTTGTTCGGGTCACGAAACATTAAATAACGCCAGTTATAATCTTAACAATTGTGTCGTGTCTCTTAACCCTATTTTAAGAAAATGGACGACATCGATCAACGAGATTAAACGCGGCGGTTATAATAGTTTTTAAAGTTTCAATTACAGAGATAAATGCAAACAAAAAATTGTATAAGATGTATCTATAATTGAAATATTTAAATAAATTTTAATTATATACAAACTTTATTTTTAGAGCTTAATAATAATTAAAACGTATATGAATGGCCAGGTACTCGTACATGTCCAGTTACTGGTACTTTTACCTTAATATATATCAAACAATATAAAATGATAGTTATACTCTATAAATTCGCAATTTAAAAGAATTGGTTATAAGAAACTTTCAACATTGTAATATTTTTTAACTACATAAAAGCGTTTTTTGATTTCGCCCATTTTAATTTTCTTTATTTAAATTATTAATATTATTACATCAGATTTTTTTTTCGGTTTCAAAGACTATTTTTTTTTAAGTAAGAAACTTTCAACATTGCAATATTTGTTTAACTACATAAAAGTGTTTTTTGATCTCGCCCATTTTAATTTTCTTTATTTATATGATTAATATTATTACATCAGATTTTTTATTTTCGGTTTCAAAGACTTTATCTTTTTTCGATTATTACAAAATATGAACGATTATGATCTACGCTTAAATAGGTTAAAATGTTGTTTATTTACCTATGTGAAATTAAGAAATAAGTAATTCCTCTGACTTTTTAAACGACAAATTCGATTTAAATATTTATTTTTCAAACTGAATGCTCCGTTAAAGAATTTTTCGCTGGACAGGCAAGACATATAATAAAAGTACGGTAATAGAAGTGCAATATTAACTAATTATTTGTAGAAAGCAATACTAATAAATAAGTATATGTGAACTTTTTTTACAAAATGTATATAAGAGTTACAAGAAGGAATAGGTTGCATTTTAATTTGAGAATATTTTAATACAACTTTCTTTGAGTAAAGCCCTTGGGACGGACACGACATCAAAAGTAGGGGACACATTTCGAAACGACCATACATAAACAGAATACACGCATTAAAAGGTCGCGCATCATTTTTGGATTAATTAAAACTTACATAAACCCTCTGTGTATTTGTTGTTGTTAAAATTTAGTGTACGAGTATTACTAAATTTCTTGGTATATTCGACGAGACATTTTGCATAGTTTTTTATTTTTTACTCAGAATAGAAAATACTTGATATTCTGAAAATTTTGCAGATTCTTGCTCACGATAGTCCGGTTGTAGTACTATTTTTTTAGATTCATATAATGCCCTGTTACCTTGTAAAACTGGCGGGACAAGAATTGTTCAACTTTTTGACAAACACCCATATGATATTGTAAATAGTGATTTATGGTGACATGTAGGATCAAGATTTTGAGGCTTTACAACGGTAAAATGTAAGATGTTACTAAGCATATATATTACAAATATTTTCAGAATGATTGATTTTAAACATAAAAAGTTTCCTGGACTAGTAAAAGAAAATTCTTTTTTTGGATTTAACCCAGGCCTGTCCCCATAAACGCTGCAGCGTAACGGATGAATTTGTGTTGGATGGATTTTAGCCTCTTGATTAAAGTTGTGTGTAAGGTGCCCAGATTTGTGAAGAATAAGTGAATTGCGGTATGATTATTGAGTTGTAATGTATATACCTTATGTACTAACAGAATTTCATTGCGATACATAAATACACACATACACACGAAAGGAAAATTAACAACGACGACATTTTCTACGTGTTACCTTTCTAGTTTAATGGATCGTTATCTCTTGGAAGATAAGATTTCAGAATTCGTAGCTCAGTATATTATATAGAGAAGGAGGATACTACCCTCTATTTCGAAGCTATAGCCGATCGAAGCATTCAATGCGCCGCTTGTCATGACTAATGCAGGTGTTTTGATTGTCCACCTTGCCCCTTGGCACGTCCCTCCCTCGAAGATAGTACATATGCGCCATCTGGTAGCAGAGTGTGGCGCTCGCCTTTCCTATAAAAGTCGACGAGAAACTCAGGCATCGTATTGTGAGTCGTCTTTGACATTTGAGTGATTCCACATTGAATCTACGTCACACTGTCAACATGAAATACTTGTATTGCCTTCTGGTCTTGGCGGCGCTTTTTTCCCTTGGTAAGTTATGATACACTTTTAATTTTTCTTGTTTGAAACTATCAGTGAATTAGTAGATTTATTTAGTGTTATAACGGTTTTTACAATTTTAAAATTTAAATAGTTCGGTTTTTTAAAAAATTTTCTAATAAAGTAATTTATTTCTTCGTCTAACATCTTACATTTACAATTACTAATAAAATCCTTTATTTTAATTATTATGTACTATATTAACTATATCATACATACTAAAGGGAAGAAGATCTTTGATCGGAAGCCCGATTTTTTCTTTACTAACATGACGGTAAAATTGATTTTACGTAAAAATTTGACTGTTTTAAGCCGTTTTAAATTTAAAAATAATGTTCATTTCTATCTAAAATTTAATGTTTTTTAACGTTTGCGTGATAAAAAAAGTCGAATAGTGTGCCCTAAGCAAGGCCAAAGGTTAGTAAAAGTCAAAACACTACGTCAGTGGTGGACAAAAAGAAAATTTAACCAATAAAACAAAAAAGAACTTGTTATTAACAAGCTTTGAACATTTCAGAAGATTTATTTTTGGCGATTTAAGCTAAAATGTAAATTTTGAGATTTTAAATATCTCAGTTTTGGTACGGTTAGGTCCTCTGAAATGTTCAGGGATTGTAAATTACATTACGATTATGCTCCACACGGCATATAATTTCATGTCATTTCATGATCAAAACTTCATTGTATATACTTATACTTACCAGTTTTACTATTAATATACAATTTTTAATTTACAAATTTTATTTTCAAGAAAGTGTAAATTTTGTTAAGTAGTAAAATGATGTAGAAATGTCGAATCTCTATTGAATATTCGAAATTTCAATTAATTTTGGAAAATATTGCGAAATTCGGCTTAAAATTAGTTTTACTGAACCTGCTAATATCGGTGTGAATGTTTTTATCTTCATAAACATTTTCACAATTATGACACTCGACGGAACAAATATCTGATCGAAGTTGTTTGAATTTCTTTGAAATCCTCCAATGAGGTTAGCGAAAACGAGCATTCGATCCAATGAAATTGCCGTATTTAAAAAAATTCAAATAAATTCAATCAGATGTTTGTTCTATCGAGTGTACACGAGAATAAAAGAATCACGCACGCCTGTGAGCACCGCATGTATGCCTCATAATACATCATGCGCGCGCAAGCCTTATATAGGCAGGTACATCTATCTGCAATACCCGATTGTTCCAGAACTCGCCGAGTGAAGCGTCGAGGCGTCGTTCGCAACATTGCAGCACGCTTCGGGTTCGCCGGGAGTGTATAGGCAAACCGTTTTCGCGCTAATACCCGAATTTACGATAGGAGAATCCCATTAACCTCCGGGCGGATCTCTTCGCTGCTCCCGGCTGCAGCAGCCAGCAGATCGCCTCTTAAGAAATTGACTTTTGCGCGCGTCCGCCTTTTATTTCTCTTTTACCCCTCTCTCTGTCTCTCTCAACCCATCATATTATCTCCCTCCTCTCCTTTTTTTCATTCTTTCTTTCTCGTGTCTTGCTCGTGCGCGGCTATTATATCGTACGCGGGGCATGAAAGCTCGGCAAACGACTCGTAAATAACTGCGCGCGCGGTACGTTGCCGGATTATCTCTCTCGCTTGCTCTGGGATAGAGCGAAAAAAAGGGGGCAGTTAACTCGCCGCGCCGCGAACGATTTCGGTACTAAGAGGCGATAAGTCTGCATTTTTATCCCTCGACCGGCATGGTTCCCCCCTATATAGGTATACGCTATACTTTGTTCGCTCCTTATTCTTCTTTTATTTTCTACGCTCGGTTATGCGCCGGTTATATCGCGTGTATAAAATTTTTTTTAGGTTCTATGTGGAGCTCGTTATGCCGGGTTGTCTTTCTAGTTGGGCGTATAGTTTTATCGGTGGCGCAGGAGGGCGAAAAAACAGAGCTGAACGGCTGTCAATAAATTAGCAGATAAGTTTTATTGTTTTATGAAAAAGGGGATGCTATACGTTTCCACATACTTTTTTCGTTCATAAAAGATATATAAGGTATCAAATAAAATTTGTGATCTCGTTAAATGTGACTTGCTCTTTATTTTCAATTAAATAAAGCTGCAATCCTGAATAGGAAATTTTAGTACGATGCTTATTTTTCGAGAAAATGGAATTTTTTGATATGAGAATTACTGGGTAAAGTAGGTCTAAGGTAGTGTTTAAATTCTGGAAAAGAAGTCGAGTCCAGTTAGTTTTGTCTTCTGCAGATTTTTTAATTCTTAAGTTATGTATAATGTACTTCAGCCAAAAATTTTTTTGTAGACAATGTATTTACAATTAATCAATTGATACTTGAATTTTCCGTTTTTAAGACAGCTCATGTATTTCATCTACCAATTTGCTCAAAATACCACGAATCTAAAACAGCGGTAAAACTTCTATCTGCATCACAACGACAGGCAACAAACATCAGAAAAAAAGTAATTCACTTCGACACCGCGGCCTCCTGAACATTCCGCGTGCGGCGGTGGCAGCGGCGATAAAACACGCGCCATACGAGGGAAAATAGAAAAGCTCTCGTATAACAGTCTCTCTCTTTCTCTCGCTTTTACGAACCTGCCGAGAGTCGAGAAGCGCACATACGCACTAACACACAGAATATATCCACGTCGTACAAATAAGGTGACTGCACAGAGCGCAGACAAAGTGGGGTGACGACGACGACGACGACGATGTCTCTCCGAGTACGTTCCTGAATTCTTCTTTTATCCCCGCCGGAACTGAGAGGAAAGAAGAGAAAAAGTAGAGATAGAGAGAATAGAGTCGGGGGATACGCACACGCACACACACACACACACACACACACACACACACACTCATACACACACATACACGCATGCACACACACGCGCGTCGCGCACATAGACAGTGTTGAGGAATCGCAAAGCCAATTGAAATCGGACAAAGGCTCTTCCGGCGATACTTTACTCTCGGGGGTGAATATACATACACACGCGCATACGCGTATATAGGCACACAAGGGAGTAGAAAAAGAGAGAAACTTGCAATTTGGTATAGAGGAATTACTCGCGGGGACACACTCGATCGATCGATCGATTGCGGTCGCGCGCTCTTTTATCCGCATTCGTCCCATATAGAAAAATACGCTCGGTCACACGCGGAGACTTATACACCCACGCGCACAATGCATTTATATTCTCGAGTAAATATCCTCGCTCATCGCAGGTATACAGTTATACGCACACGCAGATATTCGATCCATTCATTCTTATACACGAAGTCGCTCGCAGCTATATGTATGTCCTTGCTCGAAGCCACATCATGAACTTTATCTTCACTCCACTCGCTTCTTTCCGCCCTTTTATTTTCCACGACGTTCTTCCGTCGTCGCCGTTATACGCCCTCCTCCTTCCATGATCCGTACACGCTAGCTTTTTCTATCACTTCCCTATATATTTCCCTCTTCGCTCCCTCTCTTCTCGCTCTCCCCAGCTGCACGATTCTATTGATTCGCGGTCGTACATACCGCTATCGGGTCTTTTTCATTTAAGGTCTCGCCTGTGTGTATGTGTATATATGTCTATGGAGGAAGAGGGAGAAAAATAGAGTGATTCGCTCGATCGAATCGTCACGGCTCGGCTTGTTTTCTCTCACGAATTGATACCTACCCATTTTTTTCTAGCGTTCCCATTCTCCTATTCTTTTTCTTCTTCTCATTGGCTCACTTTGTTGGATACACACATGCTTTTTCGGGAAGACAAGAAGCTCAACAACAATGAGCATATACATAAATGGGTATTTTTAAAATGTTCACAATAAAATAAAAAAAAACATAGCATAATTTATTGGTTTATAATTCAATATCCGTTTGTGTTACTTTATGTGATCAATATTTCATTTCTACAATTATGAAAACGTTACAAATTGTATTATGAAACATCCAAACGCTAATCGGAAGCATGATGGATAACAAAACTATGTAAATTAACAATATTTAATCATATAAAAAGGTGTAATCCTTTTTATCGATTTAACTACGAATCGGAATGAAGTTCATTAACAAAATTGGGGAATCTATATAAGGAAAGCTGTGGGAAACGAATTATATGAAGCTTTAGAAGGTTATTTCTAGCATGTTAATATATGAATATCATTTTAAAGGAGAGAAAAGTTTTAAAAGAAGCACCTCCATTGGATATTGTAGTTTACCTATAGCTATTATTGAAAATATCAAATTTGTAATCTGAATCTGTAATTGGAAACCAAGGATCAACAACAACAATAACAACAAAAATAACAACAATAGTTAATATAATATGGATTAAGTTAATTATAAACAACACCATTAGAAGCTATGAAAAGTCAGACGTGCTTTTAATATTTCATTGTAGAACGAAATATAATTCATAGAAAAAAATATTGTATTGTTTACCATATTTGCTATAAAAAAAATTACTAAATATTACAAGACGTTGTAGGAACATTCCCATAACATTGATCAACTCATACAATTACCCTGTAAAATACACCTGTTCACCTGTCTATCTATCTATTTGATCATCTAACCACCCATCCATCCTTTTTCCCATGCACCCACTCATTCTCACATTAAATCACCCGCTACTACCTATCTATCCACATATACCCATCCTTCCATGCCCCTACCATTCATCACCCTATCATATTTCTTGTCCAATCATCCACCTAGCAGCACCCAAACATATACTCATCAGCTCACTAATATATTATCCATCTACCAATACACATTTACACATACACAGTCATTCACCAACTCACACATACAATCCATCCATCAACATAGTTACCCATACACTCATTCAACTAACTATCCTCTCATGAAACCACACACACACACACACTGCACACACATACATCCAATCAATTATCCTCCCATACACCTATCTACCGACTTGTACACCCATCCAATCATATACACCTGTCGACTGACTTATACACCCATCTATCTACACCGACTCATCCACCCACCCTCAATTTTATCCCCCACACATTTGTATCTAGACGGACTGATGTATGAACATTTCAAATCTTAATATAATAGATAATAGCAGATAATACAACCAATATGGTTAATTTGATTCAACTGCTTTCACGTTTTTAATTATTTACCAATAAATATTTGAACATCGCAGTAGCAAAGGGTGTCTCTAAGATAACGTTCCTCGAACGTTGTAGGTGCGAGTTGTAACGTAAAATAACCTAACGTTTATACAATAAAGCTATATCATTTTACAAATTTAAAAGCAATGTTACTTTATTATCAGTACAACGTTGTAGCAACATCCCTACAATATGCTATCTGGATTTATTATACATCACATCAAACAAGATTTAATAAAAGTTCAGCTCATCCAAACTCAGCAGAACCAGAAAAAGGAAAAAATCTGTACAACAGTCACCCCGAATCACTCTGACGATTTAATTCACAACCCCTCGCAGACGCTCCGACCTAACAACATATCCGTATCCATCCATCCATCCCCAGACAAACCTAACTCACAAAGAAGCCAGTGCCACGAACCCCTCGCACGAGCAAACGAAGAATAAGAAAGAAGAAGCGTCTGCACGCGTATAACGACGTAATAGGGCCGCTCAAGGGTTTCGCTGTGTGAGCGCGCGATATTTCACACCCTTGCCTCGTATACCTATACCCTACATAAACCACTGCGCGAGAGCGGAAAGACGAGCAAGCAACGTATATATACACGCACAATGACGCGAGCCCACGGTGGGAGATAGCTGATTAAATGTCGGGAGGGTGCAGCGATCGTGTGGAGCGCGCGAGGCATTTACATGCTCGCTCGTCGAGGGACGAGTGCATGGACTTTTCGACGAGCTTCGCAACCCCAGCTCCGCCAAATCGAAGAGGGATGATGGGGAGGGGAGAGGGGTGGCCTATGCTTGTATCACCGGGATGTGTGCTTTCACGCGCGCAAAGCTGGAGGAGCCCTTGTTTCCCCTATTGGGGAAGCAAACTACCACCGCGGCAGCGGTGGCGCTACTGAAAAGGTACATACATCTGCACCATGTTTTGTATTTTAATATCGATATATATTTATTATTATAAAAATTGGCCGACGTCTGTGTACCTGCCAGATGTTGTATGGTAAATTTAAACTCCCAATAGTGTATGTGAGAAGGAAGTCTGAAGTTGTACAGGTATGTTGAGATGTATGTAAGATGTTTGAGCAAGAAGAGGCGATGAGCAATGCAGAGGCAAAATTATATAGCGTCAAGTAGGGGTGAGTCAAGTAGGGCTAGACATTTGTGAATTTGAGTACATTGCATTAAGCTATAGAGTAACGATTCTGTACTAATGTAATTAATTCTTCATAAATATTACACCTAAAATGTCAGATCACGTAAATAAGTTCACATTCTATTTTTAATGAATCACACTTGTGTCAGCGTGCATGCTATAGAACCGGCTATAAAAATTTTCTTAGTCATGCTATACGTACAAATGGTTTATATAGACACAACTTTCAGGGGTGCCAACCTGATGATTTTCGAAAAAGAGACTGTATTGAACGGATGTATTTTTGGTGATACGTAACGAATTTGAACGTACCAAAAAGGAATTAAAGGTCTTTTTAAGAAGAAGAATTTGAAAAGCCCTAGATCTAAATTCATGTTGATTTGGTAAAATGGCATACGATCAAACATAACCTAAGAAATACAAAATTTCAGGTTTATATTCAGCTTTGTATAAGTGATCCATTGAACTGCCATGGTGGTCTCACAATTTTTTTCTTAAAGATTGTGAAAAGACAAGCAAATTTTTTTTTGGTACGTTCAAAATGGTGCTATTGGGCGTTCTGTAGAATTTCTCGAAAATAACCTTTTTTTCGCCATTTTCGAAAATTAAAAACATTCTACTAGGTCGCACATGGGACCTTAGGGGCTGAAACTGGTTTTGAGTGATCTTTGCTTTCTTAACGTGAAAGCGTTGTGATGGTGACTAGTATATGTAAAATAATAGTAAAAATTTTAAATGACTGACTTTAAATAATGAGAATAGTTCGTTTCATGCACATAAGAATTGTACACATTTTAATTGTGCACATTTTAGCATTGGTCAAATGTACAGGGGCCGCGGAACCGGAGGGGTAGAGGGGGCTCGAGCCCCCCCCCCCCCCCCAACGTGAAATTTGGGGGGCTCAGCCCCCCCCTCCCAATTTTTCAGTTATTTCATCATCGTTATTATTATGATTCCGTTCGATTTGACCAAACTTATCTCAATCTTGACCAAATTAAAATAAAAAAAGACATACTATAAACCCTAATAACCAAAAGACAGCAATTTACAATTCAACAAAAAATCATAAACCATAATGATGGAAACAGAATTAACCCAATCGTAAGTATTGTCAATAAATAAATAATTAAACCAAAAACTTCAAATTTAACTACCCCAAGAACAGCAATTTCCAATAAATAATTATATTAATAATAAAAACCGAATCTATAAATAGAAACTTGAATTTATCATTTAAAAAAATTGTGAATCAAGACTTTATATCCTTGGTCTAGTATAGGGAAGGGTGAGATTTATGTTATACAACAATTTGGAAATATTTGTTCAATTATAACTTTTCACTATCTTATGAAAAAAAAATTTCAATTCCAGTCTCTTTTCTTGGATAAAAAGTAGTTTAAATCTATCGGTGTGAATATTTTATTAAAAATATTTTACATAAATTATTTTTATTATTGATTCAGTTACAAAATTCAGTTTTACAAATAATGTAACGTTTTTAAGATTCAATTCACTTTATATGTTTTATAATACGGTAGATCTAACTGACTTGCTAACGACAATAACCCCACTATTATTAAAAAAGTGTGAATAAAGCGTTTATGTTTCCGTTTCGTGCGTAAGTGTAAAATATCAACGGGAAAAGTTTTGTAAAGTTATTCTGTTCTTCTTATGGTTTAAAATTGAATAGTAGTTTAGACTTTTAATTTCTAGTAATGCTCGTTAATGTTTCTTATTAAAAAATGTTTACAACTATTAGTAATAAATAATAAAGTTGAATAACTAAATAATACTTTCATTTTTTATTAAATCCTAGAGATTAACAGTCCCAAAATTAGAAGAAAAAGGAAACTTCCAAAGAGATATGAGCATTCGGATACATCATTAGAGCCAGAAGAATTTACTCCACAAGCAAATATGTGCAAAGATTATTATGAAGTTTTGGATTGCCTTGTTGCTGAGCTCCAGTGTAGACTTTGCCAAGAAAACTTTAATCAATTAATAATACTAGAAAATATAATTATTAAATCTTCAGAAGGAAAAAGATATAATACAGATTAGTCAAAACATGATTTAGGGATCCATGCTGATGATGTTAATGCAGAAACTATGAAGACACAGCTTTTGTTTTTGCCTGTAATCATTCAAAACGAGCGATGGTTCAAAAAATGGAAATAGTAATACAAAAAAGAAATCTGTTTTTAAAAGGAAAGATTCGGAATTGTTGATACATAGTATCGTTAATATATTAAAGATTTAATCAAAAATTGTACATACTAAGTGTACATGCATGATAAGTCAAATGAAACTACTGATTATACTTATTTTAACAGTACCAGCTACGTCTGTGGCTGCTGAACGATCCTTTAGCGCTTTGAGGAGAGTTCTCAGTTATTTGCGTACGACGATGAATCAAGATTGACTAACGCATCTTGAACTGTTATGTGTACATACATTACGCGCGTGAAACTTAAATATTAATAATTTATTGCAAGAATTTATAACGCGAAATGCAGAGCGACAAAAAACATTTGCACTGCCGCGATAGTCGTAGTACTCGTATATATCAGTCAATTTATAATAGCTTTAAGTTAATAATAAATTATTGAAAAATAACAATAAATAATTATTACCAAAAATATGTTCTATTTTGTCATGTCATAATTTGTCATTATAGTTTTGCAAGAACTGTGTAACACTTACACTGGCCTGGCTGAGGCAGGGACGTCGTTACCGTTATAACAGCACTTGCCAATTCTAGGGCTCGCCCTAGTCTAGCCCCGGAATTCCGTACCTTAGACCAACAGATCAAATAATTTTTTTCCTACCAAATAAACATTTTACAAAAATTTTTATTAGTAATTTTGTAAACCTCAATATGTCATGTATGAAAGAATTCAAGAAATAAAGTGTTCTAAATAAACCGAGAATTCTTAAAGCTAAATGCTACAAGTATGAGAGTTCAATAAATAAATACTTTTAAATAATCTGCAAACTCTGGCACCTTAATACCTCTTGTATAAGAATAAGAGCGTAATAAATAATTAATGTATCATAAGGTTTCAGAGGTAGCGGCGTATTTAAAAGTATTTATTTATTGAACTCATACATGGGGTATTGAGGTGTAAGAGTACGGTCCATTTTAAGTAAATTATATTTTGAACTCATATATTGGGTAGTGAGGCGCTTTATTTAAAAGTATCTGTATATTAAGCATACGTGGGTTATTCAGTTGAAATCAAATCAAATTAATATAGAACAGCCCTTATGGACTGAGGATCTTTTTTTTGTTTTGTAGGAGGTGTACTCCGTACTCCTAACCGCGGCCTCTGCTGAATTGCAATACTCTCCATAGTGAATTGAAATGCGTTTTTCTTCGTATTGAGCGTCTATATAATCACCGATATGACGTGGTCTTTTTAGTATATAGTTTGGTCTCTAACGAGGAGAGCTACCGCCTTGCGGAAAACGAATTTTGATAAGGTTTTGATTGATGTAGGTACCTCTTCTATTCTGATCATATTCATAATTATTCTGCAAGTTTCTATGGTGTAATGATTACCCAATAAAGAAATAAAAGTAAGCGGAAAATAATTTAATTTATAAGCTTTATTTCGTATAAAAATATAAATTTATTTCAAAGTTATAAACAATTGAAGATTGTGATAAAAAACGCATACAAATTTGAGGATTTTTAAGTCTTAAATTCGGTGATTTATTTAGCATTTTATTATATTTTTGAGTAATAAATCTACCATAAAAACTTGCAGAGCTATGATCAGTAGAAGGGTTTTTTTACGTAAATAATACAAATTTGGAGTACTTTATTAAATAAATATATCTTCGGTAGAGGGGTCTACGAAATCAAACCGTGGGTGATAGGTTCATTCCTAAGTAAATCCAACCAAAAAGCAAAAAATACACCATGCATTTATCCACTTTACACCATAGGAACATTCCCGGCAACTTACTTCTAAAATCTTTTTTCATTCTAATGCGCTTTTTATTCAGTCGCTCGCAAATCCACTTGACAGTGTACGCATTCTCTCCCATTACACACAACAGGTTTAACACCCATGAACTTTTCAAAACACCTTCTCCTGCACTCGAAGCTCAACGCATTGTCCGTCATGTACGCTATTATTCTTCGTCAAGGGTGCGAGTATATTCTCGCGCAGCGTCTTTTCATCCCTCCACATTCACCATCTCGAGAGGCAATGTTTATTTTTCCAAAAGCGCTCGTTGCGCGCAGCTATAGTAGACACAAAGTATCTATAGTTCTACGTCTACAGCCCCGCGGCGACTGCACAGAATGCAAAACGAGGTAGCGGCCCCAGCTCCGCAGCTCCTATAAGTCGCGATTATGCGCGACCGCGCCCGTAATTACCCCTCTTACCACGCTCTATTGGCTCTGCATAGAGTCTCTTGCCGCGGCTGGCTCTCCCTATTACAGTTCTCTCTGTCTTCGTCTCTTTTATGCCGGATGATTCTCGCGAAGTGCATTCGAGTAGTAATAACCAGTTCCGAGGCCGTTCGACGACGTGCGGATGTGCCGCGCGCAGTTATACCTGCGCTGCGACTATTCGCGACGGCGAAGGAAGTCGTCGCGCGCGCGCGCGTTGCGTAAATGATGTGGAGGGAGAATGATGTTTAGAGGCTCGTTGGAAATTGTAGGCTCGGGGAATGAGAATTCAGGTGATTTTGGAATGTATCACTGGAATTATTTGTGGAGAGGTGCGGTTTAGAAAAGTACATTGTTGCTCGTGTCTCGGTACGAATGTATCATTAGGCCTCTGCTAATATATAGCATTGAATGTCGAACAAGTATTAAGTTTTCCATTTCTCTTTTATTGTTTTCATTTTTAATGTTAATACGGTATGACAAATTATTCTATAAACTATCTCGTATGAAAATGTTGTAATTTATAACTATCTAAAGATGATTTGGTAATATTTCGTGAACCACGCTAATCGTTAGCACATTACTGGTCATAGACCTTATAGTTACCAAAGAAGTAATAAAGTACTGCATTATATCTTAATGAAGATACAGTGAAACCTCTCTAATTCGAAAAGAGAGACCGACAATTTCGTACGAGTTATAGACGTTTAATGCATACTTTATTGCATAAACCAAATTCAAAAGAATTATAGAGGATTCATGTATGCTTTATTGAATAAATTTATTAACCAGATGTAGTCGCTTTAAGAAATGTGTTTTTTAGTTATTTTTTTTTAGATTGAATGTGATACGTGAGATCAACTATATTCTTCATTTTACACTCAAAGCGAAAAATATACTTTATTTATTTCCAGTGCTTTTCTCAAAGAACGTCCTTATTCTATGAAACATATTTTTTGCTTGACGTTTTAATATCGTAGATAAAATGCTTTGAGAAATATCAAATTTTTCACTAAGGTAAAAGTACCGGTTATGGAACGCTTTTTGGTCAATCCAAGATTGTCGTCTAATTTTTCATTATTAAGAATGTTAATAAAGAAAAGTATTGGGTATGGTTCGAAGGGCTGAGTATAGTAGATTCATTTACAACCTGCAAAATGCAAATTCGTTACGAATTCTTATTATTATAAATAAAAAACTAAAGCAACAGCATGTACCTATTATGAAACACCGTTTTCCTAGCTTGTCCCTGTGTTCCAAGATTGAAGCCCCTATTATGGAACGAATAATTATATGATAATATGACTTTACTCTTTAGATTTCGCTTGTAAGTGATATAAAGATTATTAATAATACATACAATGCACACGAGGAAGGAAGTAATCATTAAATTTACGCTCTTTTCTAAAAGTTATTTAGTAGCAACAATGAACATATATAGGGTTAAGTATACCTATATGCACCGCTGAATTGACTGATGGTTGTAGGTTAGAATTTTCAAATTCAATATACATTAATACATTGAATTTTTCACATTTATGAGGCATAAATCATTCAAATATAATATTTATAACACTGATATAAAAAACAATACCTTGTCAACTTAAATTATTATAGAAATGTTCGTGCAAAGGTGTTCAATAAATATGGACATAACGTAATTATATGTACCCATTATGAAACAGTCAAATATTTAATATAAATCGTATTAATATTAAAATAACATTGTTATAACTTGAATCTATGGACCGAAAACTATTATTTAAACTAATATACATCTTATAAAATTGTTTAGATTTATAAATACAGTGAAAAAACGAAGTTGTATGAATCAACTGTTATTGCTCAAAAAACGACGAATTTGTGCGACATTGAAGACACGGATGATAAAAGTTTTTTTTTTCAATGTTACTGCTTGTGTAACAATATATATTCTTTTAAATTTGAGAACCATACATAATTATATATCCATGTGATTTTTATATTGGTTTATATATATCATATTCACATTTTATTTAATCACTATGTTTAGTGTTCCATGTTAGGAGCATGGTTTAGAAGGTGTCCCATAACCGGTACTTTTACCTTATATCTTTTATTGTATATTTAATAGTTTTAAGATTCCGTATTATTTCAACTTTATCAGTAATAGTTGAACTATTTTTGCATTAGCGTTTCATGTAGGATAAAAATAATCAAGGCATTTATGCATGAATATATTAATTACTATTCATATGAATTATATTTTGATGAGGTTTAGAAAATTTTAAATTGTATAGGTTAAATTAATGTTAGAATTATGTAACCTGAATTCCGGACTGAATAGATTTCTTTCTCAAGAGAAGCGGAATTAGAGATAGATATAGAGGTGAATTCCTATAGAACAGGTACCAAAGTAGTATTAAACATAAACCTTCTTGAAACCTCTTCCAGACACGTGACAAGAATAAAGAATTCGTTTTAAACATTTTGGACATCTAATTGAAGACCTCAAAGCTCCCAAATGCCTTCATCCTCTTTAATTCGAACACCGCCCATACACCTTATACATCCAGCCGTAAATACCCACTCATACACACAACATTCCCGTATGCATATTAGTTACATAGCGCTCGCATATACCATACGCAAGCATAAAGATGTATACATAGAGCGTATACATTTATACGCGGCCGTCCGTGGGAGTGTGCAATGTGCATAATATAATGAATAAGCCTGCGCGCGTGTGCATGTACAATGCACCTATATCTACTAGCCTGTATCTCGGTCATCCTCTTCACATCCCGGAGCGCGACCATTAAAGAAAACAATAGCCTCTCTCTCTCCCTCCCTCTCTCTCTCTCTCTCTCGCTCTCCTTCGCTCTTTCTTTTCGCGAGGCAGCAGCAGCAGGCGATCTTTAGTGCCGATTCATGCTCACGGGTCACGCTCGGCTCGGTTCGGCCTGCACGCTCGATGGCATAATAAATCATTTCGCGGAACCGCTCGACCGGAAACGCTGATTTCGCTATATAATATACGCATCAAGCTCGCGCGCTTAGTAGAGAAAGAGAGAGAGAGAAAGAGAGAACACGAGATATAGCACGGTGTGCATTCGATGCGCCTATGAGTCTTAGGAGAGACGCCCCTTCTTCCGCTTTATACGGTTGGCTTATGGTTAGGTATATACGTTGATGGTTGTATTAGATGTTGAGTATGCCGGAGAAATTTGTCGCGGTTTTTAGATCGATTTGTCGTGTACTGAGAGGCGTGTGCGAGGGGTATAGGTATATAGGTAGGAAAACGGCGTTTTGCGCGTTGATGAATAATTGAGGTTCTTAAAGGTGTATATTCGCTGGGGATTATGAATTTATTACCTCTGTGTGTTCGTTTTGCAGTCGTTTTTCTGAATGATATTGTAAAGGTGCTGTTTTAATCTTTTCAACGTACGATCTGTATTAAAGAAGTATTTAAGTGATAGGTATATAAACGGGAGTATAAACGTACCCATTTCACTTCATAATTTATTATGAGTTCGATGTATTATGTGAGTAGAGATTATAATGGAATAAATTTATTATGTGATGCAGTGATTTTACGTTTTATCTTGAAATCTTTAACATTAAAAGATTTATTTTGATTATTATTGTAATGAATGTAAAAGTAAATACGGACTTTTTAAAATAATAATTTAAACGCATACCACATATAATTAAGTAATACTTTTACAAATTTGTCATTCCTCGCTTGCTTGGATTGATTTTATCGGTGTTATTATTAAAAACTATTTTAAACGAAGGAAAGTTAGGTTTATAACATACAAACAATAGTACATATTATGTAAAAATGTTTTTTTAAGTATTCAAAATTAGTATCAGTAAACACAAGATTTAGTAGTACAACTTTAGGTATATTTTCGGTCTCTTCCGGTTTGCCACTGGTTTCTTCCGGTTCGATGGTGTTCCATTTTTCTGTCAGTATAAATAGTATAAAAGCATGTGTGAAATAACAATAAAAAATAATGTGAAGCAGCACTGACGATGAATCATACTGACATCGATATCTGAATTTAAGCTGCTTAATATAATAGAGAATTTGTAAAATATACCTACTTATCAGAGAGAATTGGTATAAAGCCTATATTTATTAAATAATTACGAAAAAATCATCTCGTTTAAGTCCTTTCAAACTTATACTAGTGTGTACGAGTTTACATGCTCCAGGCGCACTTGATGAATATGTGCTCAATGAACGTGGGGTAGGACGGTGAAAGAACTAGATATACGTGACCCGAGTCGGGTGACAATCCGTCCTTTCTTGAAAGAGGCCGTTGAGCCGTAGTGTATAAGGTTATCGGATACGGTCGCGGGGGATTAGCTTGCGGTTTCGGGCGAATCGTTTAATTTCTTTCCGGCAGACAAAACGACAAAGTAATACAAGATATTTAGATACAGAATGCGATACATATCACCGAATTAAAAAATAGTTTTACTTTTGGCAGTAGCTTTTAGATAGGTATAATTGATTTTTTATATTGTGCATCATATTTTATAGATAAATTAAAAGCAACTTTTTATACAAACAATAGAATTCTATTCCGATTCTATATTTTAACATTTTTCTGATTGAATCGAAGTAGTAACTAGCCTTTTTTTCATTACAATTTAATAATATCTGTAAACTCTTTAAAAGGCATTTTGGATTACATGTACCTATAAAAAATCGTATAAGCCAAATATGAAGATCGACAGATATCCAGACTTCAATTTCTAAAGAAAGTTTTAATTACATAGAACGTTATTTCCTTCAAATGTTCTGTGACTCACAATATATTATGATATAATATAACTTAAAATATAAAAAATTGCCAAATTCTCACTTTCTAATCCGCGACAAGGCGCACTTTTCAGTAATACTGATGTGTTAAATTCAGGTAAACGGTATTAGTAAGGGGTATATCGTTTGGGGTCATTTTGTCATCAATAACAAACATTTGTTTAATGTTTTTCCGATTTATACAATAGTTTTTCTTTATTCATTTTTTGAAAAAATGTAATTATTTTTATATTAATAGCCAAATAACATTTCTGGAAAATACATAAAAGTTCCAGTATGAAATAGAAAAAAAAAGTCGTTGAGAATATGTCGTTTAAAAAAAAGTTTTTATCGTCTGTTTTCATGTTTAATTGAAAATTTTGGCCTACAAACTTTTTCCATAATGCTATTTTTATCTATATTATGAATATTAATATTAAACCAATTCCATTTAATGACTATACTAAAGTAGAAAATATGTACAAAATATACATTTACAAAATTCTTTCTTTTTTTATTTTAAAATTGTATAATATACATTTATAGTTGACGCAGCTATACGAATCGTTTATTATCATCAAAAATACAAAATAAGCAACAATATATTCTTCTATCTCGTAAAGCTAAATACCTGATAATTTCAACAATAATAACCGTATCTCCAAGCAATAAAAAAAAATAAAAATCAAAACATAAATATCAACGTAATCTCTCTATTCCTCCAAAACCACTAATCTCATTTCGCCATTTCGCTCGTTATACAATTTCTCCCTCCATTAACTCCGCCGTAATTCGCCTCTCTCACCATTTATTGTTTTCTAATCAACTAACCCCCGCACGCCATCGTTATACGAACTGTTCGAGCATTACCGCGGATCTTTCCTCTCTGTCTCTCTCTCTCTCTCTCTCTCTATTTCTGCACTGCGCGGTGAGCACCGAACGAGCCTTTAATGGGCTGCCGCTGGGGCTCGCTCTCGTTCGAAGATTTCAATTTCGATGAGAGAATCGGAAAGTTCGACGCTGCTGCACGCGGCTAATGCAACTTCCGTGTGCCCGCAGCAACAGCAGGACGTTATATGTACGGAAGAACAAAGAGCCGAACGAAAAAAAGAAACATGAATTCGCGTGGGTTAGAAGAGAGAGGGGGGGGGGGGGAGAAAAGAAGAGCGTATCACGAAGGCAATCCGTTATTCTATTACTGCAAATAACACGGAGCTGGAGCCCCGGACGCGATTGCCCTCTGTTAGGTATTCCGCGCTCTTATATACGTCGACGTCGTGTAGAACCGATCGAATGCTGAAATGTGGTAGTGGTGTTGGTGGTGGGATGTATATAGAGGAGAGCAGAAAAGAGGTTCATCGGGTTGACTCACGGGGAAGGTATTGTTTAATCGAAAGCTTCAAGTAGCTGTGTTAATTAAAGAGGATTCGATCGCTAATGGGTAATATTTCATGAGCAGTGCTAATCGTTAATACATTACCGGTCGTAGACCTTTTGCATCATCGTATGAATGCCTTTTATCAAAAACTAATCTGATAAAAGAAGTTTCGTTGAATATGGAAATAATCGTTTAAGAAATTAATATAATTTGCTTTAAATTAATGAATCGAAATATATATAAATTTATTCATTGAATAAAAGTCAGAGAGTTTTTTTCTATACAAATCAAAAGATGTGCTCTTGTCGAGCTCGCGTACAGAACTGAACTGGTTCCCTTTCTTAAGGGTGCCTTATATATTATTCGCATATCAGTAATGAGTAATAGAAATGTGTTATAAACAGTGGGTTAAGGAAGAGGCGAATCCAAGTTCCGACTGCCGACGAGATGTAAAGGTGCCGCAGCGGATCACTCTTACATATATCGCCGAAATCAAATAGAAAACAATCATATGTCAATAATTCGAATTAAACACGCCTTGCAAGTTCCTAAAACTTACGTTTTATCAACCGCATTATGAATAATAAGTCGGCGAACTTCTTAAGCTAAATTATAAATAAGATTTGATACATTTACAGATCGAAATATCCAATTCTTCAAGGAATAAAAGACATAATATCAGTTTATGTGATTAGAATATATGCGCGCGTACACCTTTAACAAAATGAAAATGGCAAGGAAACACTCAAGGTCACCAAAGAATTGACAAGAAAGATTATGCAGTGGAAACTCCGTAAATCGAAACTCAAGGAACAGGATATTTTTCGTATTACATTATAGAGGTTCAACGTATGCTTTATTGTATAAGCTTTATGCATGAGACATAGCCACTTGAAAAATGATGTTATTTTAATTTATATACTTTTTGCTTCCTCAATAAAGAAGCTTTGTGATAAAAAAAATGAAAAGTGTGCGTGTGTGTGTGTGTGGGTGTGTGTATGTGTGTGTGTGTGCGTGTGTATGTGGGTGTACGTGTATGTGTGTGTGGGTGTGTGTAATGTGTGTATGTGTGTGTGTGTACGTGTGTGTGTGTGTATAACGTTGTTTCTCGAAATATACACGGTAAAAATTAATGTTTCAGGACTCATTTTTTTGTTTTCTATTTACACCAAAATGACACTTTTTGCCCGCAAAAATGATTAGCGGGAAAAAGGTAACTTTTTCCCCGTAAATCACTTTTTTCACGCATTTGCGGAAAAAATGACTTCACTAGCAACTAGTCCAAATTCCTTTATTTCATCAAGTTCTACCAATTACTCTGATTTTAGATTGTCTTGTAACAATATTGTATTTTAACAGTCCATTAGTCCCGTTTTCCAAGTCAAAAAATGGCCACAGTTGAGATGGGCATAATAGTACATTATGTAACAAGGGCAAAATTCGAATATTTGACTCGCGGGCAAGTTTCCTGCCCGAGCAAGCGAAGCGAAGCCAGGGCAGTATCACCCGAGGGAAAAATCGACTTTTTTCTCGAATTACATGTGGTACTTTATGCCCATCTCAACTGTGGTCACTTTTTGACTTGGAAAGCGGTACTAATGGACTGTTAAAAGACAATCGAAAATCAGGGTTATTGGTAAAACTTGATAAAATAAAGGAATTTTGACTATTTTCTAGTGAAGTCACTTTTTTCCCGTTAATCATTTTTGCGGGCAAAAAGTGTAATTTTGGTGTCGCTTTTCGGGGAAAAAGTGGACATTTTCGTTCAGATGGACATATAGTACTACTCGCTTCGCTTCGCTTCGCTTCGCTCGCTCGGCCAGTAAACTCACCCGCCGGGAAAAATGTTCGACGTTTTGAGCTTGTTACATAATGTACTATTTATGGTTTTCGATGCGTTTATGTTACATCCATTTTTTGATTTTTGTCATTGATTCATTCAAAAATTACATATCTTTTACCACCCGTAACTTCGGATAAGTCATTTCGTTTTTTTTGTTATACATGGAAACGTCATTTTTTGTTTAAACGATGATATCTCTGAAATATATGACTGAATTTTTCGAAAAAAATTTGACGTGATTAGGACAATGGAGACAATTATTCTGTAAACTTTTTGAGTAGTCATTTAATTTTTCTATACTTGAGAAAAAAATCATTTTGTCAAAATACATGGTTTCTAGGGCGGCCAACGATAACTATAGTTAATATGCAACAATTTATTTGAAACTTTTGAAAAAAGTAGTTTTTCATTATCTCTTGGCTGAGTTATTTTCCCAAATTATAATAACCTTTATAGTATGATATATTTGAGCTCATGTATTATTTAAAACATTATTTTGATCGCTTATATTTCTATAACGGTGCGGTAATTTTCTACTAAACAGAGCTCTTTTCTTTATCTTTTAATAAAGATTCGAAATTAAAAAGAAATTTCAAGATTCATCGATCATTTTTTGTTTTATAACGTTTTTTCTATTTTACGATATTCTGAAATTGATGATTTAAATTATTTTGGTATGTTATAAATAATATGATCGCTTCAGTGTAAATGCATTTAAAAGAACATACCTATCTTTTTACAACATTTTTATAAACTATCTCCCGTCTTTGTTGTACACAAAAATGTAATTGTTTATTTAAACGGCGATATCTCGGAAACATATAATGGAAAATCTTTAAAATAAATTCAGCTGAATAATGTGTAAAATTTCAAACACAAACAAATAACTTATTTGATAACAAAATTCAAGTGTGAGGAAGCTAAGTGTCAAAGAATTGGCAACGGTTTTTTTTAGATTTAATATGTGTATTAACTATATTCTTCATTCCATTCAAAGCCAAAAATACACAATATTTAATTACACTACTTTTAGTAAAGAACATTCTTATCCTAATAAACATTTTTTTTTTCTTGACGTGTTAAGATTGTTTATTAAATGTATTCAGATTATATTCTTTTCGCTCGTTTTAAGAGTATGCATTGAAAGCACCGCTTGTGTCGCGACTTGAAAATCCAGAAATAATCGAGACGCTGCGAATTGATGAATGTTGCATGCTCCGACGTGGTGAATTTGAATATTACATTCCAGTTAGGTCTTATGATCGCATTAAGTCAGGCATCAATTAAATTTCCTTTATTATAAATTTACATTCAGTTATCACTTGAAATTACGCTTAATTTATTATGATGAAACCTAATAAAATTTCGCTTAATCTATTATGATCTAATCTAATCTAATGAAATTTCATACGATAGTCTTATCAATTTGTACACTTTTAGTGCACATCCAATATTTCAAACAATCTATACATTCATAAAACGTAAAATTTGTATTATATATTTAACCTTTTGCTCAGAATCTAAATTACTTAAATCTAAATTAATCTAAATTACGTATTAAAACAAACTCATGTGGCATTATTATATCTGTGATGTTCGGGAAATCTTTCAAAATCAAGCGCGAAGAACGCAAAGAATCCCAAGGCTGTCTTCTAATAAACACGTTTTATTGTCTTCCGAAAAAACGTCGGGAGGTGTATATATATCTATACACATTGTTTTATGCTCATTTTCTTGCGAAAAGATCGTAAATATGATCGTAAAAAAAGAGGTTGTAAAAAAGCGGCACCGACCTGTTCGGATTCCGAAGGAACAACCGCGCGTACACACAATCGTTTATACCCAAGCCGAGAGGGAAAGAGAAAGAAAAAATTGACCGATACACACACAATGCGGCCGTTGACTTTTACGACTATGAGAGCGAAAAAAATAGCCGATGGAACTGCGCATTTATTAATAATCGAAGCGAAACTCTCACCCGTATTGTTTCTCTTGCCTATAGTCTCTTGTGTTGGCATCGTCTGTAAATGTGCGAAATAACCGCGTTTCTGTTTTTTTTTGGTGCGAATGTCTTAGAAAGTGCAAATGTTCGACAGTATTTTTCTCAGCGATGTGTATACAGTTTAAGAGTGGTTAGGGGAAAAATGTCTTTAACATCCTTGAATGCTTCAACAATTGCAATTAAAGTGCCGTCATTGCCGTGGAAAATTCTTTGTACTTTTAAAGAACCGTTATTTCTATAAAAGAAATTCTTCAATTGTTTTTATTGGTATTAAAAGTATTTGCTACAAAGATTTAAACTTCGACGATAACATTTATAAGAAATTTAGTATGAAAAAATACAAACTTTATAATAATTTATTTAAATCGTATATGGGTACAAGCCAAGTTAAATAGCTGGATTACAAGAGGCTAGTTAACATTTCGGATGGTCAAAAATTCGGAAGGCCAAAATTTCGGATAGTTAAGAATTCGGAAGGCCAAAATTTCGGATAGTTAAGAATTCGGAAGGCCAAAAATTCGGATAGCGAATGTTCAGAAAGTTAAAAATTCGGATGGTTAAAAGTGAGAATAGACAAAAATTCGGAAAACGTAAATTAGGAAGCGTAAAAATACCGAATAAAAAAATAACGAAAAACAATAATACCGAAAAGTCAAATTAACGAAAATCAAAATTCATTAGGTCAAAAATACCGAAAATAAAAAACACTATGGACAAAAATACCGAAAAATGTAAAATTGTTTATTTGAAAATATATTTGATAAGTACCCGAGTATAGGGAGTATAAATATTATATTATACGTGTTTAACCTACTAAAAGTATAATACACATTATAGAATTATAATTTAGTATAACATTCCGTTATCTACAGAAACTACGCAACAGAATAAAATCACATTTTCAGGATAGATTTGTGTAACGAAAATTAAGGAAAATACTATCGATTTAACATCATCAATTGATATTTTTTACTTATTATGGTATGACCAGTATTTTTCGAATGGCTTGAAGAGGTCCCCACCAGGGACGAAACGTTGCCGTTTATTTTTAATTTTAATTATGAGTTGACAATTTTTTCTGAAGACCAGGGTTATTCTCCCACGTTTGTGCTTCCCAAATCCAATTCCATATAATACATAATATTGGTCTTTGTTTCTAACATCATGACGAATCATAACGGAATACAATTTTAAACTAGATAACTAAATATATACTAGATTTATATATTTAACAGTCAAAGTTTTGGTATGGTAGCTAGTAACGTCGGAATGGTACGATCGTAAGAATTATGTGAAATCCTTTATATATATATATATATATATATATATATATATATATATATATATATATATATATATATATATATATATATATATATATATATATATATATATATATATATATATATATATATATATATATATATATATATATATATATACGTTTATTCGAGATATTAACTAAAAAGTCTAGAAGACTAAAATTTTTTAACCTATAGTACTTTTTATCCGACTTGCACATCACGTGATTTTCACAATAAATATGGTTTTGACAATGTCTCAGGAGTATATATATATACAAAACCATATTTATTGTGAAAATCACGTGATGTGCAAGTCGGTTAAAAAGTACTATAGGTTAAAAAATTTTAGTCTTCTAGACTTTTTAGTTAATATCTCGAATAAACGTGCAAAAACGCATAGTAATCGGATAGCATGGATTTTAAATTTTATTTATTCAGTGATTGCATTAATAATTTTTATTAAACGCAACCTATGCTACTTTGTCACTGAATAAATTAAATTTGAAACTCATTTTATCCGATTATTAAGAGATTTTTTTCACCGATCAATTTGGTTTCGATGTTGAGAGTGATTTCTTTTGACTTATTTGTAAAGAAAACTACCACTTCAGACGAGTGGCGCTGCTGTCAACTAGCCCATACAGTTGATAGAAGTATACATATTAGATAGAGTTTATATGGGAGTCTTAGGTTTTTATTGAAATAGAAATGTGTCCTCTTAAAATAATAGTTATTGCTTCAATTGTAAACATTATGAAAAGTCATAAATTCAGCACGATGGTTCAGTAGAGTAATAAATCAAATAAACTATATTTCTGAGCATATATGTAAATAGTGAATCATCATCATCATCAATATCGATATCAGCAGTTAGTTCACAAGGGATCCAAAATGATTTGGAAGTTGATATTTTATTGATCAGAGGATTTATGAAGAGGCATAAAACTTTTACATTAAAAACAAACTCATCTTAAAATACATATTTTCAATAAGAATTTATGTAACTACAAATTTTAGATTCATATATATTTTTCTTTTTAGTTTTTAACTGAACAGCAGACAAATTAAAAGGTATGAAACAAACATTAATGTATACGTAAAGTTCAATCTTATAATAAATTACTCGACGTTTATACTCACATGGAAATGCATTTTTTTAAATAAAAATACATTAGACTAAAAATTTTAACTTCACATATATTTTCTTCTTAGACTTTAATTGAGCAGCAAGCAGATGAAATGGTGTAAAATAAAGATTTATTTAAGTTCAATTATGTGGCTTCATGGCACAACTAGATAAATGATTTGTTATGCTTTTAAAATATTACGGCTTAAAGATATTATTTGTCACTTAAACGAAAGTTAAGAAAAATCTTAAATAGTATATATGATTACTTATTTTTAAACTTCTTTAATATATATTTTTTTATATGTAAATATGTTATGCGAGGGTACCACAATCGCTCAAAATTAAATTTTCAAAAATTATACTTTATGGCTGGGAAGTCACAGAATTGTAATATAAAGAACTAAATATTTTTACAAAATAGTTTACTGATATTCATATTGACAATATGTATTATGAACTTATATATATATATATATATAAATGTTTTATTTACTTTTTAAGCTAATATTTCTGATCTTTCATTTTTATACAATGAAGATGGAATACAGAAATTATTTTCTAGTAGTTTCCCATTTATTTTTAATAAACAAATGAATAAAAAATACAAAAATGTCTTAGTTTTATTATTACTTTATTTATAATGAATAATGAGTTATACTCTCAACCGATAAAAGATATGATTCGAATAATTTCAATTTTTCCGAAATTCTCCAATGAGATTAGTGACAATGTGCATCCTAACCAATAAAATTACAGTATTTGAAAAAAATCTAATTGTTTGAAATACGTGATTTGTCCGTCAAGTATACAATTAATTACATTATCTACTATTTCATCACATTGATTAATTAATTTTATTTTAAACCAATATATTACCTAGATATAGTTTACCATTACATAGGTATGAAATTTCATTTAAATAAATAAAATGTTAAACAATAAATAAGATTCAATAAAATTTATTTTACATCTGTTTAAAAACTGTACAATGCTACAACAGACGTATAACAGTGATACACAGTGACATAGAGCGGTGCACAGCCACGCACTCATTCCTCCTTATTCCATGCAGTTCGATTTAGCCTGTAACATACTAAAGAAAAAAGTAGTATATACACAATGCAAAATTTTCGTATTAATAAGTTTAACTATATATTTATTTTGTTTCTTTATTATTTTTTTTATTAAAATTATTTTATTTCTTCAAAATAAGATCTATTTCTATTTTACAGTATTGTACGTACAGAATACTGCAAGGCTGTATATAACTTTTTATTTTAATGTAATTTTGCAAATAGTAATAATGAATAAGTATAGTTTATTTACTCATAAAAGAAGCTTTGTTATGAAAAATTGCAATGAACATTTATTTAGAGTTTATTATTTTTTGTACATTTTTCCATGTTATGTATTTATCAGTTTTAAAACAAAATTTCAAAGCAGTTTACTATTTATATTTGTTATCGAATTACTATTAATTAAATCCTTTTTTTAAATGTATAAAATTCGTTCACTACTTTACCCACAATATTATTTCAATATTCATACTACTATTTCAGTGTTAATAATATGGCAGTGAAAGCTTTAACTATAATAATTAAAAATGTGTATTACTTTACTACTATTATTATTTATGCATTATAGTAATAATAATAATGAGTGGCGATTCCAAAATAACGATAAAATGATGGTGATAATCATTGAAATTATGTCAAAACCCTAAGAAACAAGTAACAATATCCTCTATACGGCAGTAAAATAATTCGAGTTTCTCTTAAAGTGAAATTTTACAAAACTATACTATTCATCATTCGGAAATAACCTAACAAATATCAAAGCGAAAATGAACAAAAACATCTTTTAAACTATGCTACTAAATACATACTGAGTGGGAATCGTCGACTATTCGATGTAGTCAACCTAGACGAAAGTAATAGAAAGCTACTGATCGTAGGAGCGCACAACATTAAGGTCCGTCTACACTATTCATAGGAAAACGCAACACATATTATATTTGGTCCCGTTTCAACTACTCATAGCAGAACACAACACACAGTCATGTCTACACTGCGATTTGACAGAAGCAAAAAATAGATGACCCTAATCGTCGGATTATATTCAGAAGTCCCTGTATCATCTCTGGTCATATCCTTTCTATCACATCTTACGTATTTCAATGATTATTTTCCATATTTTAAGTCTATTTTTGAAATCGCTCTTTTTTCGCAAATTGATTCAATAACCATTACAACACTAAAAGAACTATAAGTACTGTCGTTTAAATGCTCTTACAAATCGCCTTCAAAATCATATTTAAATAATCATCAAGCTATAGTATTACTTTTACGATAAATTTTTGTACTTTTATTTTAAACTTAAATTAATCTGTTTAAAAATGCACAGCGAATCTAAAGCCTACTGTGCCTAAAAGTACACTAGCCATCCTCTGTATCTGCTTAAACGAAATTGTAATACAAGACTTAAAGTTAGCACTTTCCCCATCGATATACAACTTTGTTAGCGAATAGCATTCGAAAAATATTTCGCTAATAAAAGTGCCAGCTCGAGTAAAGCATTCAAGTTTTGCTTGGGCAAATATGGAGGGCGACAAATGTACGTTCTGTATACAGACTGGTAGTAATATTTTCAATTGTTCACAAGTTTACAGTCAACAAATATAATATACAAAAAATAACCGGTCATGTGTACACTATTCGTAAGAGAACGCAACACATACCAAAAGAGGTCGGTCCCGTCTGCATTACTCATAGGAGAACACAATTTATACAAAATAAAATACTTTATAATCAAACAATATAAGTCACACAAAAAATACAGTATCATGTCTACACTATTCGTAGGAGAGCGCAACACATACCAAAAGTGGTCGGTCCCGTCTGCATTACTCATAGGAGAACACAATGTATACAAAATAAAATACTTTATAA
Source organism: Gastracanthus pulcherrimus (assembly GCA_949152435.1). Lineage (NCBI taxonomy): Eukaryota > Metazoa > Arthropoda > Insecta > Hymenoptera > Pteromalidae > Gastracanthus > Gastracanthus pulcherrimus. The sequence continues at coordinate 145,526,209 of OX424575.1, read as the reverse complement.
TCAAACAATATAAATCGCACAAAAAATACTGTATCATGTCTACACTATTCGTAGGAGAGCGCAACACATACCAAAAGAGGTCGGTCCCGTCTGCACTATTCATAGGAGAACACAATGTATGTATACGAAACGTAGCTCACTATATTTACACTACAATATAGCAGTAATCATTTAAGTAATTATAATTATTTAAAGATTTTAATTATTGTACATGGTTTTTGAATCACTTGCAATGTTCAACAAAATTATACAAAAGCAGTACGTCATTACCAAATTATATTTTAGTATTAATTTAGCGCAATTTAAATACAGCACATAACATAATAAAATTTATTTTATGAAACGAATGAAACATTTTAGATTTATATAAATCTCTCTAAAAGTAATGCTTATTTATTTCAGCAAATTTTGAAATTATTTGAAATAAATTACATACATAGTTGTAGAATTTCTTTAATTTAGTATACTGTACTTACAAATCTAAATATTTTATTCTTTAATTAAACGTTTTTATAATAATCTACCAAAGGTGGTACTCCAGTGATTTTTCAATTATCTCTCGATTTCGACCAAGAACGTTAAAATGTCGATAATATACAGTCACGGACCCAGTTTTTGATCCCTTTTAATAGCTTATTTTTACGTTATATTATACAAATATCGTAGTTACTAAACAACTAAATTTAAAATAAGTGTTGTAGATAGAAAAGTTTGAGAAGGCCATGGTGACCGAAATGGTTAATTATTCCAATTTAAATTGCTTATCGAAATTTTTACAAAAGATTCACATGATTAGTTTCCAAAATATAACCAATTTAAAACAAAACTAAATAAAAAACATTTTTTGATTAATTCTCTATGATACTTTTACAGACGATCGTATTATACAGGATACTAAAACACAAATTTTTATTTAAAAAATCTTTGTCTTTGCATATTCTGAATCGTCAACATTATGGTCGAAAAAACTAAAATAACTAAGTTGAAAGCTTTTTATAATGGACATCTGAGATATCATACTTCATACTATTACCAAATACAAACATGCGATATTCGAAGAATATTGTTTATTCTAGTTTAAACGTAATTTAAACAAATGGATAATTAATGTACCTTAAAACAAACACAGATTGAGTGTCTCGTACACTCGTCAATTAAGATTCTTTATAAATGTTTATATAATACTTTCAATAACTATAGGACTTTTACTTACAAAGAAGAGTCTCTTTCTCTTTAAAGCAAGTAACTAGAAAGCCACGTTCTCCACAATTACTAAAGTTAATAAGGTTAATAATAAAAAATTCTGTTTAAATGATAATTTCACATTTTCTGTAACTAAAGGGAAAATATTGTAACTTATAAAAAAGACACTTTATTTGTCATTATAAATATGCTTTTTAACTCATTAGCTTCCTAACTACTACCTTATATCGTATAGTAACATTGGGAGGATTTAATTAATTCTCTGTGTTACTTTTATAGACGCTCGTGTCATAGGTGCAGCAAGAGCACAAGTTATTATTTAAACAATCATTGTCTATGCATATTCTAAATCGCCAACAAGAATTATGGACGAAATAACAAAAATAACTTAGTTTGAAACTTCTATATGATGGATATATTCAGTTGTCATACTGTTGCACACTGCAAGAATGCGATTTCGAAAAATATTGAATATTCTTGTTTAAATGTAATTGAAACTAATGGAAAACTATTGTAACTTAAACAAAAATACAGATTGAGTGTCTCGTACACTCGTCAATTAAGAATTCTTTATAAATATTTCTATAATATTTTGTATAATTATAAGGCTTTTACTTACAATGAAGAGTCTCTTTCTCTTCAAAGCAAGTAATAACAAGCCATGTTTTACATAATTACTAGAAGTTAATAATAAATTCTATTTTAAGAATAATTTGAGATTTTCTGTAACTAATGAAAAACTATTTTAACTTATAATAAGAAACTTTTCTGACAATATAAATATGTTTTTTAACGCATCAAGATTATAGCAAATACTTTAATTGCTGCCTAATTACTACCTTTCATCGAATAGTAAAAATGGGGGGATTCTATTAATTGTCTCTGTTACTTTTATAGACGCTCGTGTTATAGGTGCAGCAAGAGCACACGCGATTTCGAAAAATATTGAATATTTTTGTTCAAATGCAATTCAAACTAATGGAAAACTATTGTAACTTAAACAAAAATACAGATTGAGTGTCTCGTACACTCGTCAATTAAGAATTCTTTATAAATATTTCTATAATATTTTGTATAATTATAAGGCTTTTACTTACAATGAAGAGTCTCTTTCTCTTCAAAGCAAGTAATAGCAAGCCATGTTTTACATAATTACTAGAAGTTAATAATAAAATCTATTTTAAGAATAACTTGAGATTTTCTGTAACTAATGAAAAACTATATTAACTTATAAAAAAAAACTTTTTGACAATACAAATATGTTTTTTAACCCATCAAGATTATAGCAAATACTTTAATTGCTGCCTAATTACTACCTTTCATCGAATAGTAAAAATGGGGGGATTCTATTAATTGTCTCTGTTACTTTTATAGATGCTCGTATTATACGTGGAGCAAGAGCACATGCGATTTAAAAAAATATTGAATATTCTTGTTTAAATGCAATATAATATAATGGAAAAATATTGTAACTTATAAAAAACACAGATTCAGTGACTCGTACTCTCTTCAGTTAAGTACTCATTATAAGTGTTTATATAATATTTCGTATATTTATAAGACTTTCACTTGCAAAGAAGATTCTCTTACTCTTCAAAGCAAGTAACTAATAAGCCATGTTTTACACAATTACTGAGAGTTACTAATAACAAATTTCGTTTAAGGAGATGTAAAAGTGAACTAATAAACCCTACCTTAACGGCATCACATTTATATTTTTTTTCTCTACAATAAATAAATTTTTCTAAAAAGTTGCCATACTATCCCCATCGTCTTCTTATCACGAACCTTCAGTTAAATTTTCAAAAGCTTTCATTATTAACTCTCGGAGAAAAATGCGTTTTAAAATATACAACTATAGTTGCATTTTCAAATGCATTTCTCTCCGGGAGTTAGTAATGAAAGTTTTTGAAAATTTAATTGAAGGTTCCTGATAAGAAACGGTGGGGATAGTATGGCATCTTTTTATAAATATTTATTTATTGCCGAGAAAAAAATATAAATGTGATGTCGGTAACGTAGGAATTATTAGTTCACTTTCACATCTCCTTAAGGATAATTGCAGATTTTTGAAAATTTTCAAGACGTATTTTCTGAATATTATTTGAATACTTATTGAACTAATTTATGTAATTTCCCTGTCAGTTGTGTATATTATCTAAGCTACAAAAATGTTGCACTGCTCGAAAAAATGGAGTCTGTTCCTGTATTTTTTTTATATAATTAAAACAATTGTTTTGTTTGATCGGAATAAGAAATCAGAATAATAAATAAAAAAATAATAAAATCGCTAAACAGTTATTTTTCTTATGCGAGAACCGTTATGATAATAATATATATTAAAGTTACACTGAAAGTTGATGGTTATCTGAATACCTGTCTCGTGACTTTTTCATGATGACATGAAATACGTATAATAATTTTGATACCTGCCGATGAAAGCACTGAACAGGGATATATTTACGTCATCATTAAAAAGTTACCTAATTTGGAATTTAAACTATCACCGAATTTCAACGCAACTTCTAATAATTATTATAATAGTTATCGCATAAGAAAGCAACTGTCTTGGAAACATTATTATTTGTTTCATAAACTTGATAAAAAATATTAAGATTACCGTTTAATTGCGACTCTTGTAAGCTCCCTATTTGCACGTTTCCTGAGAATCACCCTCATCCATTCTTCAAATTCGCATGTTTTTATTAAAAATAATTTTATAATAATTTTCAAATGCATACATTAAAAATTAATCAAGTAAAAGTACTTTTACAATATGTCTATATTTTATATATCAATACATTAAAAAGGAAAAAAATGTATTCCTTGAAATAACTACTTTCAACTAAAACCGCTCCCTTTCAATTAAATAATTATCAAGAAGGTTATTGCAGGTTCAAAATTCGCATGACGTCACTGTTTTTATTTATATTCTCATTGTAGCATATTTAAATTGTCAGAAGCGGTGACGTCACGCACGACATTTCAAATAGCTCTATCTTAGTTTGTAATCATTTAATTTAAAAAATAAAAAATACGTGTCGATTATTTTTCGGTAATCTATCTGACGGAACTAATGGATTTTTTCATGCAACTTTCCTATTATTTAATTTCAGTATTAACCGACTATAGTACACTAAGGGCATACATATATTACAGAGCGTATGTTTATAAATTAATTTACTGAATTTAAAGTATCTTGCGATTTTCAATATAATAATTACCTAACTGAGTGTTGTCAATTTATACCTCATCATTGGACATAGATAATTGAGTTTTGTCTCATAAACAGATCGTCACAAAGACTTGATAATTTTATTCTTTCATTAGCTGGCTATAAATTCTTTTAGAAATAAATGCTGTGTAAATATAGGAAATTTAAGTATAAAATCTAACGAAAATATATATTTTTTGGTAAAAAATCACTGAAGACCACCCTAACCAATACGAATGATTTGATTGTTTTATACTAGTAATAACAATAATATTATTACCTTTCGTTATTCTTTTTTTTTCTGTATCTTTTCCGCATTATTTTGCTCTTTACAGTTTCCTGTATTACAGTTTCTTGCACTGCAACTTTCTGCACTACAGCTTCTTGCACTGCAGCCTTCAGCACTGCAGCTTTCTGCACTGTAGCTTTCTGTACTGCAGCTATCTGCACTGCGGCTTGCTGTACTGCAGCTTCCTGCACTGCAGCTTCCTTTACTGCAGTTTTCTGTGCTGTCGTTTCTTGCAGTGCAGTTTCTTGTACTGCAATTCTCTGTGCTGCCGTTTCTTGCATTGCAGTTTCCGGTACTGCAGAACTCTGTACTGCACTTTCTTGCATAAACTTGTGCAACATTTTAATTCGTCTTTTTAAACTTGGACGCTTCTTCTGTACTGTATTTCTAACAGTCTTGGCCTCTCGTGACCTCTTATTCGTACAACGTACTATAAATCAAATAAAAATTTTGAGATGTACAAAAGAAATTAAAAGTAAGTTTTTAAATTATGTTAGTGAAGTAAAATACATTTACATTGTATTATTCAATTAAATTGAGAATTTCAAATATTATAAAGAGTATTATTTATGAATGTTCGATTTATATATGACGTTAAGATTTCTCGTAATAGCGTTTTTTTTAAATAAGTCCTTGCGTAAGATAATATATTAGATAGCAACATATGATATGTTATATTATCAATTTAAAAATCATTGTTGTTTGTTTATGAAAAGAACACTACTTAATTATTTGTACATTCACTATCGAATTATTTAATAAAAAATAATGCTGATAAAATCTGATAAAATAAGATAAGATCTGATAAAATCCCGTAAGAAATACATGTCAAAAAATGTTTGTCACCTCTAGCTCTTTCCAAGAAAAGTTTGTCTCATTTTACCATAAATAATAACTAAAAGCTCAAATGAACCCTAAAAAAATTTTAGTTTGGTCCAAAAGTTAGATGCAAAACTACCGTTTTATGACAATCACCCGTGTATATTTTTACTGTAACCAATCATAAAAGTTCGACAAATTAGAAAAATTGGTATAACGTAGCCTTATTATGAGAAAACACACAAGAGTGTCATATTTAATATATAAAACGCTTACTTTGTGCATGCTTCAATATACAGGTCTAAAAATCTCCACCACTTTTCTTTCAACTGCTGCTTCATAAACTCTTTCATGGCAATCACTTCATCTTTCCCATCAGGTTCACAATGATCAGCATGCTCTTTCAATTTGTGCAATTTATTGTCTTCTAGCATATACGCAGTTGCGTGGCAGCCCTGTTTAGCGCATCGGAAGTATCTAAAATTTCAAAGGCATATTGACATCTAACTTAAGTTTCTTAACATAAGTTGATAACTTTTCGTATATTTGCATTTCAGTCAGTTAATTTTCTACCTATACATTTTCGCGAAAATAGTATATTGTATATCAAGTTCGGAAAGTAGGCGATAACCGCGAGTGTGATTTGCAGGCTTATTGAAAGTAACCCGAACGGCTCAAGGGCTGCACTGAGCATAAGCGTTAATTATATTCCACCCGTGGTTCACACCATATTTTATGTCCTACCTGTTTAGCACCTTTTAAAACTGTGCTTTTAAAAAAGATAATGATAATTTTAAAGTTAAAGTCAAAAGTACTGTAGAATCTCTGATATATTATATATATATATATATATAAATATATATATATATATATATATATATATATATATATATATATATATATATATATATATATACATATATATATTGTAGGTACACCTTGCAGGTATGTACAAACGTGACAATTATGCGTGTTTTTAAAAAAGAATTTGTTAATGACTATTAAATGTTGTAATATGTTATAATAAATGAAAAACATTTCATCACAATCTCTTCTGTAAATGTAATGATACATAAAACATGTTCAATATCGCCGTTCAAAACTTACACCGAATAATGATTGATATTATGACTCATGTACAATATACCATAGCAAAAATGTATAAATATTTTTCTTTTTGATAAATTTTTTGTAAACCAAATTTGATTGAAATATATCCTGTTAAAGAATTGATGATAGTTAAGTTAATATATTTATTAATTAAATAAATTGAACACACTGAATTTATATAAAAAATATTTTTTCTTTTAAAATAATTGTTTGCAAACTAAGGAAACTGGTTTTGATAAGGAAAATTACTTTTTTTTGTATAATTACCTAAGCTTTAAAGAAAGTGGGATTAGGTTACTAAATTTAAAATATACGATTAAAATTAGAGCTAAAATAAAAATCATCTAATTTTAATTGTATAATATAATTCTTTTAATTGATTAACCATTATATCAACCTCAATTAATTAATTTAACAACAATAATAAAGCTTAAAACTTAATTCCATTCCTTCACCAGATTCTGCTTAGAATTTCATCTACCTAAACTGCATATCGCCATTAAGAGGAGGCCGTCTCTATTGCCCTTCTCTAAATACATTTTTGCTATTTATTCAAACAGTAGTTTGTTAATTGATAAAGTAAGGATCGTCCCCAATTCTTCGTAAAATAAAGAATATTTTGAGACCTAAAAAAATATTTTACATTATTTTCTTTCCGAGAATACTTCGAAAAGCGAAAATTTAGGTTAGGTTTTGCGTTTAGAACTATTCTACGAAAGGAAATAATGTTAGGTACTCTTATAGGTCTAAAGATATACCTTATTTTAAGAATAATTGGGGACGATTATAACTTTTTCAATTAACAAACTACTACTTGATTTATTAGCAAAAATGTTATTAAGCAAGGACAGTAGAAACGGTTTCCTCTTAAGCAGGTTTCTATCAAGATCCATTACCAAGAATGTGGCGAGAAAATGAAAATGTAAGTAGAATCAGGCAAATAATCAGCCAAGGTTTTTACCAAGATAGCAAAGAATTATAATAAAATTCTAAATCTATTAATCAATATTTAAAATTTTATAAACTATTCATAAAATAATTAAGTAGAGTTAATAAAAAATATTGAACATGTTTTTAAATTATTATACAATGTACTTTTTAAGAATTTTACATAGGAAAAATCCGTATTCTACTTACGTTTTACCATTATCCTTTGATCCATTGTTATGGAACGTTCGGCCATCCAGTCGTCTTGCGCTCTTAGATAAAAAGTTACGCTTTTTTTTCAATAGCATGTTACATTAACGACTGCGAAGTGAATAACTAGAGAAAAAATAATATATTGAGATCGACGGACTCATTTAATATATGTACACAGGGCTCTATATATAATACGTCAATATATGAGAAATTTAACCAGAAATCTCGACTTAGACGGTTCAAATACCAATCGAACAAAATAGTCGATGAAAAAAAGACCTTGTACGTACATCAATTTAACGTATGGAAATTCAACATGGGAATCGTGGACTGAAAACAGTCATCATTAATATAACAATTACTTGACTTTGTGGGCGCAGGAAATTGTTGTAACAATGAAGATAAAAACAGTAGAAATGAACCGTAATTTGAGATACGCTGCGTGAAAAATAACAATATCAAAAGTTATCATCAATTAAAGATAGCGAATAGGCAAAATCGCTAGATTTGGTAATTATTCATTTCTGTCCATTTTATTCGTGTTTCGTTCTTAACGTGTTTATTCACTATCATTAATCCTTCACAAATATGGATAATATTAATCTCTTCTAATGCAATACAACTCAAACTAAAGCTCTTTTGGTTCTATTAAAATTATTTTTATGAAATACTGAGATTTTTTGTAGAATTTCTCATATGAAAGGATGATTTTTGGTCCATATATGAAGCGGGCTGAAAGTGAGTTATTTTTCCTCACGAGGATTTCATTTTCCGTCCGAAAGCGGAAAAGAACCATTTATCGCCCGCATTATATGCAAGAAAAAGCGTAATCTAGGGCCAGGTAGAATAAAAACATACTTTCGGTACGCAAGTAGAAAAAACAAAGGATTTACATCGTAAATAAATCTTTACGTGCAAATATTTAAATACAAATTATGAAACCTGCTATCCCTGTAGATATTCAAAAGAAGTATAAATAATAGGACAACGTGCAAGAAAGTTTAAAGCGAATTTTCAAAAACTAGTGCCGTACTGGACTACCATATTGGATATCTGACACGCGCGGTGGACACGTCGCTGATCGCACGCACGAGCGAAAAAGACGGCTTCGAAGAGGAAAAAGTATACAAGCTTTCGATAATTTTGGAAGAATATTCTTCGTTACATCGCTTAACGAAGCACACTTATTATTAGATACGCAAAGTTGAGTATTCAGAATCAGATTTTGCCATTTTATTTTGTTTTTCAAAGATAATATTTTGTGCTATAGAAATTAGATTTTTCGCGACACAAAAAAGATTTTGTTACATAAAAATGAAAATGATAATTACAAAAACGACTACACAATTTACTGCTCAAGCAGGTATTGCAGCGATTTTTTCACTAACCATTATCGTAATCTCAATTTTTTTAAAAGATTAATTTTAAGATAAAGATTAAGTTATAACGATAATACATAGAATAAGAACATTTTATATAAAATCGCAAGAGGACCATATTAAATCAACTTTAACTAGTACATTCTCAAAGATTAATTACTATAATAGCTTTATCAGTAAAATTAAAAAGAAAAAGAACAAACGGTAGTCAAAGCTAGGAACGGTAGCGTAAAAGTACAAAATCAAATGCCTCCCGGACAGCCACTGAAATTTTACCTCGATGACGTGGAGCGACTAGCAGCCGATGACACCCTGGCCAATGGTTCAGGAACGATAGAAAAGGCTATACTCTGGACTTGGACTCTGCACGGCATAGATCAACGGGGCGGGAGCCGAGAGAAAATATGAAGATCGGCAATTTCACTCAAAGCTCCTGCGACCAGCACGCAAAACAGTCAAAGGTCGACTGACAGATATGTCGCGCAGTGGACGTACCGCCACTCGCGCGCGCGAGCGAGAGAGACAGCCTCGAAGGGGGAAAAAGTAAACAAACTCTCGGTGTCGGCTAATTTCTTGACGCGAATTATGGGATTATATTCTTCATTATATCGTTTAACGATGTGCACTTATTAATAGATACCTAAACTGACGTACTGAGCTTTAGATTTTGCAATTTTATATTGTTTTTTGAGGATAATATTCTGATCTACTGAAATTTAAATTTAACGCGCTACACAAATAACATATATTGGTTACACAAAAATGTAAATAATAATTAGAAAAACGACTACGAGATTTGCTCAAGCTGGTCTTGCAGTGATTTTTCGAACAATTGTTATCGTCATCTCATTTTCTTTTAATGATTCATGTTTTAAGTTATAAATCCCCAGAGAACAATCTTAATTCAACTTTAACTAGTACATTATGAAAGATAAATTACTATAATAGCTTTATCAGTAAAATTAAAAAGAAAAAGTACAAACGGTAGTCAAAGCTAGGAACGGTAGCGTAAAAGTACAAAATCTAATGCCTCCTGGGCAGCCACTGAAATTTTACCTCGATGACGTGGAGCGACTAGCAGCCGATGACACCCTTGCCAATGGTTCAGGAACGATAGAAAAGGCTATACTTTGGACTTGGACCCTGCACGGCGTAGATCAACGGGGCGAGAGCCGAGAGAAAATATGAAGATCGGCAATTTTACTCAAAGGTCGTGCGGCCAGCACACAAAGCAGTCAAAGGTCGACTAACACCTATGTCGCGCAGTGGACACGCCGCCACACGCGCGCGCGTGCGAGACAGTAGGCTTTGAAGGGGGAAAAAGTAAACAAACTCTCGGTGTCGGCTAAATTCTTCGCGCGAATTTTGGGACTATATTCTTCATTATATCGTTTAACGATGTGCACTTATTAATAGATACCTAAACTGACGTTCTGAGCTTTAGATTTTGCAATTTTATATTGTTTTTTGTGGATAATATTCTGATCCAATGAAATTTAAATTTAACGCGCTACACAAATAACATATATTGGTTACACAAAAATGTAAATAATAATTAGAAAAACGACTACGCGATTTGCTCAAGCTGGTCTTGCAGTGATTTTTCGAACAATTGTTATCGGAATCTCATTTTCTTTTAATGATTCATGTTTTAAGTTATAAATCCCCAGAGAACAATCTTAATTCAACTTTAACTAGTGCATTATCAAAGATGAATTACTATTATAGCTTTATCAGTAAAATTAAAAAAAAGTACAAACGGTAGTCAAAGCTAGAGATACGGTAACGTAAAAGTACAAAATCAAATGCCTCCCAGACAGCCACTGAAATTTTACCTCGATGACGTGGAGCGACTAGCAGCCAATGACACCCTTGCCAATGGTTCAGGAACGATAGAAAAGGCTATACTTTGGACTTGGACCCTGCACGGCGTAGATCAACGGGGCGAGAGCCGAGAGAAAATATGAAGATCGGCAATTTTACTCAAAGGTCGTGCGGCCAGCACACAAAGCAGTTAAAGGTCGACTAACACCTATGTCGCGCAGTGGACGTACCGCCACTCGCGCGCGCGAGCGAGAGAGACAGCTTCGAAGGGGGGGAAAAGTAAACAAACTCTCGGTGTCGGCTAAATTCTTCGCGCAAATTTTGGGACTATATTCTTCATTATATCGTTTAACGATGTGCACTTATTAATAGATACCTAAACTGACGTTCTGAGCTTTAGATTTTGCAATTTTATATTGTTTTTTGTGGATAATATTCTGATCCATTGAAATTTAAATTTAACGCGCTACACAAATAACATATATTGGTTACACAAAAATGTAAATAATAATTAGAAAAACGACTACGCGATTTGCTCAAGCTGGTCTTGCAGTGATTTTTCGAACAATTGTTATCGGAATCTCATTTTCTTTTAATGATTCATGTTTTAAGTTATAAATCCCCAGAGAACAATCTTAATTCAACTTTAACTAGTGCATTATCAAAGATGAATTACTATTATAGCTTTATCAGTAAAATTAAAAAAAAGTACATACGGTAGTCAAAGCTAGAGATACGGTAACGTAAAAGTACAAAATCTAATGCCTCCCGGACAGCCACTGAAATTTTACCTCGAAGTCGTGGAGCGACTAGCAGCCGATGACACCCTGGCTAATGGTTCAGGAACGATAGAAAAGGCTATACTCTGGACTTGGACTCTGCACGGCATAGATCAACGGGGCGGGAGCCGAGAGAAAATATGAAGATCGGCAATTTCACTCAAAGCTCCTGCGACCAGCACGCAAAACAGTCAAAGGTCGACTGACAGATATCTCGCGCAGTGGACGTACCGCCACTCGCGCGCGCGAGCGAGAGAGACAGCCTCGAAGGGGAAAAAGTAAACAAACTCTCGGTGTCGGCTAATTTCTTCGCGCGAATTTTGGGGCTATATTTTTCGTTAAAAATGCGCATCAGTATCAAATTTCCTTTTCATGGTCGCTTCATTTACGTAAAATACATAGCGCAATGAGCATTAATTTCAGCTTGGTTTCGTGAAAAATATTAATTTCATATAAGGTTTAAAAAAATCAAAGAACGTGATGATATAATCATTTAAATTGAAAGATTTCAAGTGTTTTAATTTCACTACCTTCGCGTGTAATTTTGATGGCTGTCCTTGAAAATTAATAACTTTAAGTTAATAACTGGGCTAAATTGACTTTTTATTTAAATCTTAGCTGAAATTGACGCTTTTATAATTTACTTTTATTTTTAATTTTAAATAACGCATAATTAGGATCATTTTGTTTATTTTACGATATTTAGGGCCCATTGAATAATAGTAAGGGTGCCGCACTTAATTTTTAGGTGTCAGAAAACACCTCACAAAGCTTTAGCAATGGTTGGTTTCCAAACCTCTGACACTCTTCTAGTACCATTTAGAACAAACTATCTCTTGTATAAACTTTAGATGTTCATAGTGGGAGACACTTTGTTAAAAATTTATAATTTTAGTTTATCATATTTCATTAATATTTAATTCAGTTTATAGTACTTGACCAAAATTAATTCATCATGTCAAAAAGGTCTATTCATGGATGGGATACTCTCGTCAATATCTCGTATTCAAGGGCCCATAAATATAAACTTTGGGTACGAACTTATAAACAGGTCTAGGCATTCCGTAATGAAAAAATCATAACCGAAATATACCCTAAACATGCGCAAAGTATTGTAAGATTTAAAAATTATTTAAGAAAGAAACAAATGATATTATTAATAGGAAAGAAGCAATAAAGTAATAATAAATAATATAATAATAAATAATACAAATAATGTGCTAGAGCTAATCTATTATAATATTAATTAATATAATAAATAAAAATATGCTAACATTTTTTATAAGTTGTTGTCTGTTTAGGTTAATTTTTATAGAATTTAGATAACTATTTTTATCGTGGATTTATTTTATTACAATTTCTTTTAAAAAATAAATTATTAGTTTGTGAATAGTAAATGCAATGCTGTCCTTTCAGCTATTTAATAACTATGATAATTATTTGATCTTGTATTTACAGAGAACAGTAGTAATGTCACTTTATATTCTTTTCTTTATATTACATCCCGACACCATGCAAAAACCAACCGTTTACATAGATTACCATATATGCACTTAAAGGGATCCGTCAGACCTATTCTACACACAGATAAATACATTCTTTTGTTTCTACGGTTGGAAATTCATACTTACGAATAACACATAAGTAGTTATAAAATCTGATATTTATTAAAAAAAATGTAAGAATTTCTAACTTACCTTTAATCGAAGAGTAGATGTTTAAAACTGGATTAAGGTAAACTTCATAAAAAATTACGCGGCGAGGCTCAGGCGGTAAAACGATTATTTCCGAAGGGAAGACTGTTGAGATTGTGCGAATTCGAATCCCTTTCAGTCCGATTTTTTCTACTACAAAAATCGACCTTACAACTTACCTTGTCGATTAGGGTTTATCAGTGACAGCTGGTAAAGACCGCCCGTTTTCGATCAATGTTTACAATTCCTGTAAATATATATATATATATATATATATATATATATATATATATATATATATATATATATATATATATATATATATATATATATATATATATATATATATCTATATCTAGAAATAAATAAATATGAACGTTGTAATTAATATTGTAATAATGACCAGAATAATAATAATCACAATAATAATAACTAAATTAATATAAATAATATAATCATTTATCATATTAATTGTTATAACTAGGATATTTGAGCCAATTACTGTGCTCTATATCGATTATTTCACCGAATAACTTTATGATTTAATATTTATTTAAATGCAAATATCGAAGGACACAATAATTGATTCAGTTGCTTTATTATTATATTACTTTCCAAATAATAATAATAGTACATGAACATGAAAACATTAATAATAAAAATACTTTAATGTAAATAAAAATAATTGATAATTTCAATATAGAGATCTATCTTGCCGACAGGTTACGTCAATATTACTTAGTAGATGATAGGAAATACCAGTAAGATTCCGACGTGTTATCCCCCACTTTTCCTTGCTTACTAAAAATTAGGAGTTCGGACAAGATTCAGGTACGGAAATCCTTTATTTTACGTAAGAATCATAACCTCAAAATAAGAAAACACGGACCTCAGAATATCAGACAGGATTCAGACAGGGAATCCGTGAGTCCCGCTCAATACGAGGAAAATACAGGGAGACCGTGTCTGAATCGGGGATGATTTCCGTTGGTCCGAAAAATTGGGTCGGGATCGGGGCTAATAGCGGGGACGCTCTCTGAAATTCCAGCACGGATAAGAAAGTATGAGCGATTTACAAATTGCATGCGACTTTGAAGCGCTCTACGCAGCCAGCGGGTCTGGTCGCGATCAAGTGGGTATTATTCTTTCAACAATAAGGATTTTAATATTTGTATGCTTAATGTAATGTTTTTATGTTACGAATAAATACTAAAGTATTTAATTATTAATCTAAAATATAAAATAATTATTTATACTATCATTTATATTAAACAATATGCTTTTAAATAATTAAATTCTAAGTACACTTACAGAATAAGTAAATAAGTGTAAATAATTAAATTTTTATATAACAAATAATCACATGATATCGCAGATGAGTAAAAAAGTATTAAACTGTTTGTTTGTAAAGCAAAACTGTTGAAATAAGCATAATAGACAGAATAATACTCGATTGAAATAAGACACGTCGAGCGCGCCGAAATCGGATGCAATTTGTAAATCGAGCATACTTTTTCAAGATTATCAATTATGGTTTGAAACTTTCCAATAAACCTCTTCGGCATATAACGAACATTTTTCTCACTGAATGTTTTTACGATTCGAAATTTTGTAACACAACTTTTGTGATTCATTGTGTCAATGGCAGATTTTGAAAGTAATATTTAAAAAAATATTACTATAAGTCACTAAAATGCTTAAATTTTTTTAAATGCTCTAACACACGTAGAAAATGTTGATGATTATTATGTTAAAGTTTGAATAAAAAGTATTAAAACAACGCAAAGTTACAACGAGTTGAAGAAAAAAATCTATTGAATTTCTTTCAAACTAAAAATCGCGTTTTTCTTATAATTAGAATTATTTTAATGCAGAAAGATGCCGAATAAAATTTCCTATGTGTATCAATTGCCAAAGTTTCAATTTGATAAATTTTCAAAACTGTCTCCTTGGATAATACTTTTACACGTTTTCGAGCGTTAATCCCCTTATTACATTCGGCCCTTCAATTTACGTAAGATATTGTACATTATGGATAACTCTACACGGAAAAATTTGCGGGAACATATAGTATGCCCGCGAACAGAATGGGCTACCTAGCGCTTGCGAATCATGCATCGTCCGATGAAAAGTTAGCTCGAGGAGAAAGGAACGTTCTCATTGGACGACGCACTAATCACCGCGCTGGGTGCGCCATTCTGTTCGCGATACCCTATTCGCTGTGAGCATGTGATATAGTATATGTTATCTTATTTTCAAGAATAGCGCCATCTTACGGTCGAGTGACGTGATCGGGGTAGTACAAAATACACAGGCTCTTATGGGCATTCAATGAAAATAATATTTGTTTAATTACTAATGAATCTGAGAATATCCTTATAATGTTTTTTAATAAGAAATAAATATGTCAATTCAAGAAAAAAACTTGAGTTCACATAAATTGACAGAAACTTATAAAATAGTACATTATGTAACAAGGGCAAAAAGTCGAATATTTTTTCTGCGGGTTAGTTTACAGTATCACACGAGGGAAATATCGACTTTTTTCTCGCGTTACATATAGTACTTTATATTCATCTCAACTCTGACCACTTTTTGACTTGGAAAGCGGGACTAATGGACTGTTAAAAAACAATATTGTTAAAAGACAATCGAAAATCTGGGTTATTGGTAGAACTTGATGAAATAAAGGAATTTGGACTAGTTTCTAGTGAAGTAACTTTTTTACCGCTAATTATTTTTGCGGGCAAAACGTGTAATTTTGGTCTCGCTTTTCCGGGAAAAAGTGGCCATTTTCGTTCAGATGGACATACAATTATTTTTATTGAATGTGCATAACTAGAGCCTGTGTATTTTGTACTACCCAGATTACGTGACTCGACCGTAAGATGGCGCTATTTTTGTGTACAATAACTGTCGTGCTCACAGCGAATTCGCCGGAAACAAAGCGCGGTTCGCCTTAATTAGGATTCCCCGCGAAAAAGTCCGCTAGGCAGCAGCAGGTGACGCGACGCGAGCGAAAAAATGGCACTACTCACACGTGCGTAGTGCTATGTGTGCTGTACGTGTGAGTATCCGTGATGTCGTGCAGCGTCGATAAAGTAGTTTACTGCTTATCCAACGAGACTAACACAAATAAAGAGGCACCCAGAAACCTACACAGCCAGCACACATAGCACCGCACACGTACGAATGAATGCCATTTTTTCGCTCGCGCGGTACCTACTGCTGCCACCTAGCGGATTTCTTCGCGGGCGATCTTAATAAAGGGGATGCCGTCAAAACCGTGGTCAAAACTGACTTGAGGTGAGGCCGCTGCCCGTGGATTTTTCCGCGTATGTACTTATGTCTAAAAGAATGCTGATTTGTATGACACGTTATGCTCGATTCAAAATTATGAAAAAATTTAGGCGACGAAATGTGAAACTGCAAGTTGCGTGCAGAATTGCAGCTATGTCAAAACATTGACATTCAAGCTATATTATATATTATACATAATTATACATAATATTATAAAAATAATGTACATAATTATATTATTATACACAATAAACAGTACAACCTGTAAATGTGATCTCTTAGAAGGATAAAAATGACTTTTCCTGTATAATAATTATTTTTGGTATAGGTACACAAATTGTATAGGGGAATAGTTATAACCATTAGCTTAATTATAAATATACAACTATATGCAAAAGTAATAGAGCTAGTAGATAAATCGTGAATATTCATTTATAGTTACAATGTAAATCCAATGAAGTATCCAATATAGCCGTGAATAATATTCATTGTACCTAAAATGTTATTGCTTGGAATGTATTTTTCAATAATTTTAGTACAGGCATACTATAAGATTTTAATGGCATTTTTGAGGGGTAACTTGTACTGTACTTTGCTTCTCTATCGTGTAAAACGGTGATGAAAAAAAATAATCTCGATAACTATACAGAGTCATATTTTCAATAACTTGTTAATTACTCGACGTTTGCTGACAAGGAGAGTGTCCCACCTGTCGAAAACGAGTTTCGATGAGGTTTTGGGAGACGCTTTGTAGTACCTAAAATGAAGCCTTGCAACCGTAGTTTGTTCAAATGGGCCCTGGATCTTGTATTGAGATACGAACTATTTTACTCCGAATATGGGTTATTTTAATGAAATAGGGACCTTTAAAAAACTGTTAAAAAAGCAAATAAAAGTAGACGAAAAGAGCTTTATTTAAAGCTTTGTTACGTACACAAATTTCAATGCAGTCCAAAGTTATAAATAATTGAAAATGGTGACTGAAAATGCATGAAAAATCAACGAATTTATAAAAAATAAAGTTCCTCGAATATTCATGCATTTTCAGTAACGTTATTTAGCTGTTAATAACTTTCGACTAGATTGATATATCCATACGAAACGAAGCTTAAATTACAGCCTTTTTCGCCTGCTTCTATTTACCTTTCGAACAATTTTTCCAGCATCAAAACTTATATAGTAATGATTAATGACATGTAGTATTAGAGGTACTCTATTTTCATTCAAATAACGCATATTGGGAGTAAAATGAAGCCCATGTATTGTTTTGAGTTGAGTAGCAAAGGAATGGTGCCTCCTTAAGGATTATCCGAAATCTTTTATCAAGATACACTAATTAAGGTAATTGTTAAATAAATTTTGAAGTAAACAAATTTACAATTTTCAGTATTTTTGTCCATAGAGTATTTTATTTTCGGTATTTTTGACCCAATGAATTTTAGTTTTCGTTAATTTGATTATTCGGTATTATTCTTTTTCGGTATTTTCTTATTCGGTATTTTTACCCATCTTAATTAACGTTTTCCGAATTTTTGTCTATTTTCACTTTGAACATTCCGAATTTTTAACCTTCCGAACATTCAGCTATCCGATATTTTCGCTATCTGAATTTTTAGCTACCCGAATTTTTGGCCTTCAGAATTTTTAACTATCCGAAATTTTGGCCTTCCGAATTCTTAACTATCCGAAATTTTGGCCTTCCGAATATTTGACCATCCGAAATGTTAACTAGCCTCGATTACAACAGTAAATATTAATATATTCATATAATATATTGATTTCTCGTGAACGGCTAATTGATCTAGGTGCACACTTTTACAATAACTTCTGCTAGTCTCAGCGGTGGTAAATAGATCGATTGAAAAGTTATATATTAATTATATATTAATACATTCAGATAATATATTGATATATATTACAATTTTTTTTCCGACGATATCTCGTGTACGGCTTGAACGATTTAGCTGAATTTTGAACTATCTATGCTTTTACTGAGATCCAATGGTATAAGTAAAAATTTTTGTTTTAATTGAATATAATAATATATATTGATATAGTCCTAAGTTTCCACATCTAAAAATATAATAAAAATTCCGAAATAATAAAACAAAAATTAATCGATTATCTAACATTTTTTTTTATTTCGAATCTTTATCAAATAACCGAAAAAATGAGCCAGGTATAAGCAATCAAGAACATTTTTTAACAAATGCATAACCTTAAATCTGTGGCTTCCCGGCATAACTGAATAAGTCAATTTTTTATGTTTTGGACACGATCTTATAAACAGGTCTGGACACTCCGCTTTGAAAAAGTATCCCCTATCTGAAGCTCGAAAAACAACATGGCATCATGACTAGTAAAGATAAGTGCGCGTGCGAGAGCATGCATAATATATATATATATATATATATATATATATATATATATATATATATATATATATATATATATATATATATATATATATATATATATATATATATATATATATATATATATATATATTATTTTGAGTTTTAAATAAAGTCAGGTTATAATGTAGGTTAGAAATAAGATGTAACTCCCAAATTTTTGTATATTATGCGGTACTATTGTGTTGTGCCTGGGTGTAATACAAATCATAAAAACGAGGAGTAAAGCTCTAGGTATTTATGGTATAAAACGATAATAAGCATCGTAATGAATGGTAAAATAGCAAAATGCCGTGGGAGTGAAAAAATTAAAAATTCATCAGCGTATTTATGAGAACCATTTTATGCCTGGTGCGATTCACGCAACACAAGAATGAAAGTGGTTCTTTACTTGCTACAGTACATATTTTTTTATGTATAATAAAAAAATAGTTTTATAATAATAATAAAATAAAATAATTTTATATTTTATAACAATTTTATAATACAAGATCTGAAAATACTTAATTATTTAAATAAAATTTAAAAAGAAATATCCCCGAAGTAAAAAATAAAATTTTAACTTATGTTCCGAATAATTTGCACGTAGTTTTTGGAAAACGGCAAAGTAATATGTTTACTAATATATATTTACATATTTATTAACGCAAACGGTAATAAATGATCACACTAATTTTATAACCATAAATATTTTTAAACTATTTTATTTTGAAAGCGATCGTTGTATAAACTATTTTAAAAACAAATACTTTTTATAGTTTATACGTGTTATACGAATAATAATATGAAATATTTAGTATTTAAGACCCGAAATATTCTTAAATAATTATTTTATATTTATAATCGTTCAAATCATTCAACATTACACCGGGTATGTGTAGACATATAGCTATTGATTTACTAGTAGACTTGTCGTTATATTGGTTTCATAGCTTCGCTTGGGTGACACTATTCCTATGCCTTCAACAATGAAGTGTCCATATCAGTTAACATGACCGTGATTTTGGAGATATCAAAGTTTTAAGTTTTTATTTTACATTTAAGACTAATGTCCCAGATAGCACGACACGTTGTAGGGACGTTGCTACAATGTTGCTCTGGCAACCAAGCAACGTTGTTCGTAAACGTTTTAGCAACGTTTTAGCAACGTTGCAAAAACGTTGAAATGTCCGCTTTGGTTGCAAAAGAAGCGTTGTAGAAACGGTGTGGTAACGTGCCTATGACGTTCTACAAAGTCCCTAGAACGTCACCATGGAAACGTGTTTAAAACGTTTCTGAAACGTCTCTGACAACTTCTGCAATTGCTTTAGTATATCTTTCACATTGTAGGTCAGAACGTTCAATCGAAAATTGCGAAGTACCATCTGGATGGTACAACCAAATAGACCATTCTGATGTAGCTATTTCTATTATTATAAATATTTACCAGTAAACACTGAAAGTGTTTGTGGCAACGTTCTAGCGACGTATTTGCAACGTGGGAGAGTGATACTTTGGCAAGTTCTAAACACGTTTCAAAAAAATACCGTTCTAGCAACATGGTAGAACTTCGTAGAAACGTTACCCCACCGTTTCTGCAACGTTTCTTTTGCAACCAAGGCGGACATTTCAACGTTTTTTCAACGTTGCTAACACGTTGCTACAACGTTTACTAATAACGTTGCTTGGTTGCCAGAGCAACGTTGCAGCAACGTCCCTACAACGTGTCGTGCTATCTGGGAATGACGTCTTGTTATGTTACTAATAATGATGTTTCCATGTAAGTTCACTAAGGAAACTTCGTAACGCAAAAAATGAGGTTAGGTTTTGCGTTCCGAAGTTTTCTCGGAAAGAAAATGATGTTAGGTACTTTTGAGGTCTCAAAATAATCACGAATTAGGACAACTCTTAGTTTTTAGGCACGACCGCGACACGGAAGTGCCTTATATTTTTGTTAGCGAAAAATGTGTGCGATAGGATATCTCACGCAATTTTTTACCAATCGGGATGAAATTTTAGGCGAGATCTCCTCCAGCACAATATGAAATTCTATTTTTTTATCCCGATCCTGTACGTAGTTTTTAAATTGCGAGCACTTTTTGCTTATTTTTACGTGTTTTTACGTGTTTTTTTTTTAAAAATTCACGTTACACGATTATCTCCGTGAAATCTTAGCGAATCAGGCTCAACTTTTTTTTGGCAACTCTCCTAAGTGTAACATCTTGATGGTCCTATTTTGGAGATGGATCCTGCAAATATACGCTGAATGCGACGACTATAAAAAATCGCTAAAAACGGTTTTTGGCTATAACTTGAAAACTAAGCATTCTACGAAAAAAAGGTAAACAGAAAAGTTGTAGATTTTTGACAAATACAACTTTTTCCCATTGACATCTATTTATGAAAATACTACTTTTAACTCGAGTTAACAGGCCAAAAACGAATTTTAACATCGAAAAAACAGCTTTTTACCATATAACTTTACAGCTATGCATTTTACATGAAAAATATAAATGGAAAAGTTGTAGATCTTTGAAAAATACAACTTTTTTTCTTGACACCAAGACGCGAAAATGCTTTGAAATCAAGTTAATAGTCCAAAAACGATTTTTGACATCGAAAAATGTAGTTTTTTACTATATTATACAATCAAGCAAATGCGCAGCGTTAGCAAGGTGAGCGCGCAGCGCGAGCTGAGTACGGGCGTGTCTCTAATGCAAAACGCCAAGCGGTTTGCATGCCTTGCATCGCGAAGCGATGCAAGGCTTGGAGGAGCTTAAGAGTGAGCGAAGCGCTCCCTCTGAAGTTCCGGAACAGGCAAGTCACATGCGGTCGAAGGCCGCGTGTCGCGCGCTAGTTTTATTTACAAATCACTATTTAAATAAGGTAGCAAAAAATGAATTTGACAAGGACTACTACGAATACGATTTCCTAACAGTTAAATAAGGAACAGAAATGATGTCGAAAATATAGCTAATTTTTTTTCTATAATAGAAAATCATTAATGTCAATAAATATTCAAAGAATACTCAGAAATAAAAAGCTCGAGTGTCCACCTATATATAATTACTTATAAGATAAATATTTTTCTTGGCAAGAAAAAGTCTTACAAATACATGACAAAATGTGTATGTTAATGCTTTGAGATTTTAACACTTTTAGAAATTTTTTGATCATCGATCTTTTTGATTAAAGAGTGTATGATGTACTAAATGTAATATTGTGAAGGGAAAATATATATATAATTCATCTACAAAGGTGCTGTTAGAGACATTCCAAACAGAAAATCATTAATATATATATTAGACATGAGTGTTTTGTCCACGTCATTGCTTTTCTTTATCACATGACCTCATACAACGTTTAAATTCTTATTTAGCAAAACCAATTTTCAAAAAATAACTGCTCGTAAAATATGGGCGTAAAAAATGTTGTTTTTGGTGCCCTGGATTACAAAGCCCTGGCCAGATTTGTAAAACTAATTTGTTTAAGGTAAGGGTTCATCGATTTTTTTTTTCAAATAATCGAGTTTTTGTTTTTCTACATGAAATTTAAGTTTGTACTCTTAGCGACGAGTCGCGTCGAACGTACCCCGAATCGCAACTTAGCGGCAACTAATCGCATTGCTGATCGTGACGCGTTGTAACGCATCGTAACGCATCGCGATCTTGATGATCGTACCTGTACGCCCGGAAGTGTGTGAATATGTATAGGGAGTGTGAGGGATGTATTTGGAGTATGTGTGGGTTGGATGCAGGTTGAGTGGGATGTGTATGGAGAGCCTATGGGATGGATATAAGGTCTGTCAATGTGTGTGAAGGTGTGGGATAGGTGTGGGTTGTGTGTGTGAGATGGATGTAGGGTATGTGGGATGTGTATCGTGTGTGTGTGTGCGTGTGAGAGAGATATGTAGGATGTGTATGGAGTGCGTGTGGAATGGTGTATTGTAGAAGAGTCCAAAATTTCCAAAATTTTGAATTTTCTTCTTATAACCCCTTCAATATATTGTATTTAGCTTCAAATATTCACTATAAGAATCTAAAATATACAGTGTAAAACTAATGAATTATAAAATATCTGTTAGTCAATGTTTTATATATTATACTTTTCCACTTTACATTTCATTGTCATTCTTTTTCTATTTATTTTTTAATTTATAATTTTCTCATAATAACACCAATATGTTGATAAAAAAATAATACTCCAAATTTATATTATCCCTTCACAATAGTTTATACAGCCGAGGTGTCCGAAAATCTAGTTCTTGAAGAGTCGAGGTCACGATCCGCGCGATGAGTAAAAAAGTCCGCTTCGTACCGGCGCAATGATTCCGGAGAGCGGGGAATCCCCCCACAGTAAGGCCTTCCAACTGCTGAGCGCGACAAGTATTACGCCGCGCGCGCAATCGTACGCGTGTTTTGTGTTAGGCTGCGTCTACATAATACGCGGAGTCTGTTGCGCGCTCGGACGCGCATTCGCGGTTGCAATGCCTTACTATGGGTTCATAGAAACAACCATGGCGTTTTGGGTAAGATCAACATTGTTTTCGTTAGGAATAACTGTTAAAATGTAACGGCAATAATGTAGTTTATGTTTTTATAATCAGATTATCTTCTAAATGAAGCAAAAGGTAATAAAAACAATTTTCAACAGATTATTCTTATATGATAATAAAGAATTGACTTATTGTATTAATATAGCTCAATAAGAATTTATTTTATAATCTAATTATATTGTAAATGTAAAAATCACGTAAAAATTTGCTATAATTAATTTGCTATGTTTTATGCTATGGTGTACCTTCTTATTTGTTAGTCTATTTTCTAGCTGCATATTTTTAATTTAATAAAAGCAAATTATTTTTTGAAGCAAGTATGATTGCATTATTTAATTTACTTTAATTAACACTTTTCCTTGTACTCGTCTTTTATAGAGCATTAATTGTTTGATAAACATAATACGTAATGTAATTTTTAATATTTATTATATGAAATTATAAATACTGTATGTATATTCTTATAATTACAAACATAAATTGAAGCAAAAATGTCATGCATTTACAAGATTATCAAATTATAAAAATAAACTCTTAGTTATTGTGAAATTTTGTAAATTTTTTCGTTTTTGTTTTATATTTTTTTGTTTTTTCATAAAGGAAGCTTTGTGATGATAAAAAAAGGTTTGTTAAAATCATGTTCGAAACATGTTTTGAAATACTGGGAATCAAAATAAACTATGTTTATAAAATGTCTGTATGGATATGTGTCTGTGTGTGTGCGTGTGTCCGTGTGATGTGTGTGTGTGTTTGTGTGTGTGTGTGTATGCGTGTTGTGTGCGTGTTACGTGTGTGTCTGGGTGCGTGTGTATGTGCGTGATGTGTGTGTATGTGTGTCTGTGTGTGTGTATGGATGTGGATCAATTTTGCTCTGAATATACATGATAAAAATTAATGTTTTGGGGCTCATTTTTATTATTCTTTTTGAGGTAGGCGGCTCAAAAATACTTTTTTTAATTTTTCGATGTGTTATTGTATTTTTAACAATTTATCGATTTTTGGGTTAAAGGTTTTCGGATTTTTTAATACCTTAGAAATATATCATCGATTGAGTGATAATGCATTTGAAAGAGCATGAAATTACCTATCTTCTACCTAAAATATATTAATTATTTAGATTATTCAGATACAAAAAGGTACCTTCTTATTTCGAGATATTTAGGTCGCAACTGTTTATGGAATTTTAAAACGGAAATGCATTATTTCATTCTTTCTTAAATGTATTTTTACCGACATTTTCCTCTTCTCACCATTTTTTATTTTTTGATTCGAAAGAGTCTCCAAAATTTGTTGAGATGACCGATAAACCGCCCAAAAAAACTAAAAACTAACAGAATGGTAGCGTTTTTAAAATTAAATTTTTCTACTTTCAGAAGTGGCAAATTTTGACGATGCATTTTCAGTTGCAGCTATGCAATGCAGTTTTCATCCAATTGAAAAATTAAAAGATACGTATCAGCCTATTTTTTGTTATTTTTAGTCGAGATATAAAGTATTTCACTTTCAACGCAATCTGAAACATGTCACCTCTCAACCTGGTCGATTTGAAATAGAATCGGTCATGTATATTCGTATATAAAGTATGCATATCGATTTTATCTGACACTTACCTCTTACGTGTTAAAAGCATATATAAAATTACACGCAAATCCCATTACAGCAGCCCTAAATCAAACCAATTGGCATCGCTCCCCAACTGATGTCACTCTTATATACCACAAAAGAAGCCAACAGCCAGAACACGAGTACGAACAAAATGAATTTCGCATGTAAATTTATTTATCACAATATAAGGATGCCCGACTTCGCCATGCAGAGTGAAAAGGACGGAGAGCGAGCGCGTAGGGGGGAGCAGTGCCAAGTATTAAATTTAAGCCGGGCTTGAATTACCCCGCCGCGCTGCAATCGGCTCGGTTTACCGTCGTTAAAACGTCGACGGAGTGTGTGCGGAGGAGGAGGAGGAGGAGGAGGAGGAGGAGGAGCGTGCAGCAGGAGCGATGAACCGTGGTGACTATACGTTATGAAATCGCCTTTTTACCGGTGTTAACGGACGCACGCGCCCGCGATCCTTGCTATATGTATACCTGCGATCCATCGATTCTTTGGGTCTTTCGAGGCTTTGCGATTTTGTATGAGGACATGACGGGAGTTTAGGCGTACAATTTATGGAGTATTCCGTGTGAAGTAGTGAGTTCAGGAAAGAGAGGTGGATTTGGAGCTTGATAATTATAGGTAATAACCCTTTAGCATGTTTAGTACCCATAGGCTAAACGTCGTCTATAAGTTTCAAGTGTGCTGTAAAACCAATGACGATTACATGATACCGGTAAAGTCAATTTCAGTAATAGAAAATTTTCAATAAACAAATTTACTTTATTTTATACTATCTATATTAATGAGATCGATTACCAACATGGTTATAATTATGTATTAACAAGTTGTGCAATCTTTGATTCTCATTAGGTACTCTCTAAAACGTTTCAAGTGAAAAACTCACTTCAATGACTGCGTTTTTCACAATTTTGGAGAGAAATTTTACTCATAAAATGTGAAGCAGTATTTGGTATGAAATTTTTACTCCAAAAATTTTATCCCGTGTTAAATTAACAAACATGGAGGGTGGGGGTATACATTTTCACTAGCGCCGCTGCTCCCGCGGTGGTAGTTTTCTTTGCCAATATTATGCAAATTTAATAATTACATAATCATTAAATAGCCATTATAAACTTTATTTTAATTTAAGTTAAGGTAGCACTCTCGGTACTGAACTAGTTAAAATGTGTACACTTTTTTCTACATTCAATTTCTTATTTGTTAATGAGGTGAACTTTGTTTAAATTATCACATAAATAAACTAGCACCAAATTACGACTACACATTGAATGAAACAAATATATTCATCCTACTTATTTAAAAAATTTAATACAGATGCTGATTGACTCTGTTTTTGAGGTTAAATGCACTTTTTTGTGTTGAATTAATTTATTTTTAAACTCATAGGTACCTAATCACAGTTTTCGAATGTGATAAATGTCCGTCAAACATTTTTCTATTACTACAAAAATTTTCCACATAAATTGAACGGTTACTGCCGTTAAAAAAATATCTTTAAAATATAAAATATGTAAATTTTTGCTATTTCCCATATGACTACGTGTTAAATGCGTGATAATGAAAATGCTAATAACTTTTCTCTCACGTACTCTGGTTTCACAAAAATTAATCTGAGTCACATTTAGATTAATATGTATCAGTATTTTGAGTTTTATTAACATCTGAACGGTAATTCTATAACGAAGAGTACTACCTTAAATCAATTGTTTTTCTGGTTTTATTTCATATCGTCATACAAGAATAATTAATAGATTAAAATATTCATATAAGTCATAAATATTTCAGAATTAGTAGTTTTATAAAGAAAGCAATCATAAAACACCAAGAAATTTAAAAGAGAAGAAATATAAAAATTATCAAAAAAGTATTGAAAGCGTGTTTTTCACGCTTAATACCAGCTAAATTTCCTTCGCCTTCTCTTTTTCCTGATTTGATCGCTCTACATGGAACCCCCCGCGTACCTACTCACTCACATCTCGCACACACCCATCCACCGCTCCGAACATGCTCGTTCGTCCTTTTTTTCTAGTACCTGGCTACTCGCTCGGCTCCTTTCTTTTTGCTTCTCCGCCTCCTCCTCGTTTTATTGGCCATGTTTGTAGGCCCCGGCACGCATGTTACACACGCATGCGAGAGCCGCGCCGCGTCTCTGATTAAGAATACACGCCGGCGGGACGCGGATTAAAAAAGTGTCGTGTTCTCCTCCACGATATGCCTTCTCTCTTTTTTGTTCCCTTTGCCTCTTCCTCCTTCTCCTGCCTCTGCGAAGCTGGAATTTTCGTCGTGGTTCTTCTTTTTTCTTTTCCCTTTCTCGTGGGCTGTCCGTAGCGTCTTTTATTGCGCGCTCGGACTGCTGTGCTGCAGTTTTACGGCGCGTTTTAAAATTTATATCGCGACGTTGAGGGGTCGGAGGCTCTGCCCGCGCGCCGAGTGAATCGTTGATTTGCGAGTTGTTGCAAAAATTGTAAATACCGCGTATTAGGACTGTGTTTATGCTTTTATGGCTGGGTTTGATTTCCTCGAGCTAGAGAGAGCGTTTTCAAGGTATAAAGTTAAGCGTAGGCTTTCAGCGTTAATTTATTGGGATATATAGGATTCCGATTTTCTTTCGAGTTAAATAGTTTTGGATAATTAGATTTATGCGTTTTTGCTCCTCCTATAGAGGAGAAATAAAACTTAATAAGTTGTTTCTAAGAGTTTCATAAATCATATAAGATTATTTTATATAAGGTGGGTGCATGTAATGTGACCATGCAGGTAATGTGGACACCTACACGAGATCTCATTGTATGCCACTTGTACAGCACTGTTAATAAAGTGCCAAATTTTTAACTACTTACAACTTCTTTAATTAGAATTCAGAGAGTACATTTTTTCGCAAAAAACACATGAGGTATTAGAGTTAAAGGTTTAAATAACATGCATCAATAGTTTCCGAAGTCCCAGAACCCGATATGTATCTACGCGAAATCGAAAATTCCTTAAGGCGGCCATGTTACCTGCACCCCGCTTAATCAAGTTAGTATTATAGTAATCATATAGTTATATTAAGAATTTATCGCGCTGCTTTTTTTTATTTTAAAATTACATTAATTAAGCTTTTAAGGATTATAATTTCATTTTCATCAATATAGTTTATTTGCTAAAATAAAATGTGTACAAAATACGTTATCTTTACAAACAAAATTACTTACTTTAAGAAAAAATACCTACGTCTGAATATAGGAAATTCAAAAAGCTTCTAAAAACAACAAACAAAGTTTTTTTCTGAAAGTCAGTCATTTTTATTTTCTGTAATTCAAAACATTGTTACGTATGAAGACGTGTGCGTGAGGATGAGGATTCGGATGTTCGCGTTATTATGGCACGGAGCAATTAAGCTCCTTGCGTTCTCTGTGTGGTTGGGATGTACTCAGAAGGACAAGACTGCGGGATCGACTGATAATGAATTTTATTGAACTAATCACGACAGATGTTATGTGTCCCAAATACGGCGCGCAGGAAAAGCGATTGCGGCGTCAGCATCACAGGCGCGCTCTTCTCGCTTGATACAGGACACCTGCATTCAAGCGGGAACGGACGTCCGTCCGCGTACGATACAACATATACAAATTTTTTACATTTTACGAGTTTAGTATGGCATAATACTGATATTTAGTTAAGAGTGTATTCTTGTAGGTCATGGTATAGTTTCTTTATAAGCTTTCAGAATTTTTACGATATCTTCAAAATTAAAGAAGATATTAGCAAAGCTTTGAAAACGATGTAACGTCACTCGGCGTGGACATCTTTTGATAAATAACTTTCGTAAATATAATTTTATTTCTGGAATACAAAAAAAAGATACTTGCCAGCCTAGCCTCTTTACCACTTGCTTTACCATGTATACTCGACCTGGAAAACATCTGATTCGAACAACTTGATTTTTCTTGTAATCCTTTAATGAGGTTAGCTAAATTATACATTTAATCCAATGAAATGTAATGAAATTGCCTTATTTAAAAAAAAATCAATGTGTTCAAATCAGATTTTTTTACACGTCGATCGAACATGAATAAAGATCAAAAAATAAATTTTTTATTCTTCCCCATACATAAATTAGATTGATATATAACAAAAAAAATGTTGTAGTAATAGGTACTTTAAAGTAAGTAAAAAATCAATGTGATAATAAATTAACTACATTAAATAACATCATAAATCCATACAAGACCGTTATTAATTGCTTATCTCCTTTATAAATGCAAGTAAAGTTTCATAACCTAACGGCTAAAAGTTCTAGAGATTTTTGCATGATTGCTTTTTTTTATTATTTAAAAGTGTTTCTTATTATTAATAGTAGGATCTCATAGCAGTCCATAAATAAAGAAAATTTTATTATTATTTTAAGAAGATAGTTTATTATCATTAGCAACTTAAGTTTTCAGTTAAATCTTTTGAAGATCGTAAGTTGCATATAAAATTGTTCGACTAGACTATATTTGTTAGAATTATGGAAGCAGGTATATAAAAAGAGAACACAGTGAAATAAATTGAAGTCTTTCATTGAAGTGTTCTCTCCTGTGCAGCCAGACTCGTACTAACTGACAAACGTACTCTCGGAGACCCTATCCTCTAAAAGTATTATCAGCGTTTTGAATATTTGGTATATAGATGTATGGTTTTTGGTTCTGTATACTATGACGTAATATTAAAAGAATCCATATGTAACTGTAGTAAGTTGCATATATGATTATTTCTGAGTAAAGAATAAGGAAAGTTTATTAAGTTATTATTGATTTTTGCATATATATATATATACCAATAATATTCATATTCCCCCTAACGAAAATAAAATAAAAACATAGGATATAAAGAAATTACAACGCTGCCAATTTGCAAGATAAAAACTCGAGCTCCAACGTCACAATCACGCGCCTAAAACTGTCTACACTCGTTCCGTGTGCACTCTTCGTATGCCGCGCGTGCGAGCATGATGTCCGTCGTCTGGGATCGCGATTTATTAAGAGCGACGCGCGCGCGAAAACATCGGTATGCGCGCGTTAGATCGGCATCTCGATCTGCGGCGCGTTGGGAAGAAACCGCTGCGAAACGATTCTCGCGATCTTTCTTCGTACACTCGCGCGCGAGCTGCTTTTTTGCTCTCTCTCTCTCTCTCCCGGCGCGACACGCGCAGTCTTTTATTCGCCTTTGCGAATTACTGCGTGTCATTTATTTATGTAAGAGTTACTTACTCGCGAAAGAGCGAATTACTCGGAGATGAATGATAAATGATAAATTTACGGCTTATTAATTATAGTGGAGAGCTTCTTGGTTACGAAACGCTTGGAGTGCCTTTTGATGTGCGCTTGAAAAATGAATAAATTAAAATGCAGCGTAATTAATGACTTTATGATGGAATTTTAATAATCGAAAATTGTCTTGGATCGCGTAAAATATTTTATAAGAAGCTGTTACTTATCGTATTAAGTATCGCTTCAAAATGAATATAAAGTTATGTAGAAATCTACAGCAGTATACCTTTTTAATGATGCTTTCCTTCTCAACGATAATTGAATCGTTTTACTTTATTTTTTTCATATTAAATTGAACATAATTTGCCACAAGTAGCATAAACCTTTTAAAAATATATAAAGTTGCAATTATGTCAAATAGCACGTTTCTTTCAATCTTTTTAACTTATATATTT
Organism: Gastracanthus pulcherrimus; assembly: GCA_949152435.1. Taxonomy (NCBI): domain Eukaryota; kingdom Metazoa; phylum Arthropoda; class Insecta; order Hymenoptera; family Pteromalidae; genus Gastracanthus; species Gastracanthus pulcherrimus. The sequence goes on along the minus strand of OX424575.1, from coordinate 145,495,207 downwards.
TATGAAAGTATATTATTAATTACGTGTTTATCAATTTAAATCGTAGATTTTCAACCAAAAAATTGGTTTCGCTAGTTTAATGGCTGTTTATAGTTTAGTATCATACAAAGGTGTAAGATGTAAAAAAAGTTTTAAACACGATGGGGTATGGGGTGAACGTATGGAGCATTTTCAAAAATATCTTCACGAGTATGTTAAAGAAGCTGCAAATATTTACAGAGATCGTACTATCATAGAATCTTCATGTTTTATTTGTAATTTAGCTTCATGAAATTAAGTTTTACGGTTTCCCTTCTGTACATCGAGGGAAAATTAAAAATACTAAGGATTAATTTATGTAGCAAAAATGTTTATAACATTCACATTTTTTAGTGTTTGAATCATTATCTAAAGCAGATTTCTATACTGCAAAAAGTGGTTAAAAAGGTTATTTATCAAAATAAAACTTTTTCTAATAATCTGCTTCATACACTCTATAAAATGATATTTTATCAGATAAATATACAGTGAGAAATCACGGCACACTGTTTTCTTTTGCGGATCAAAATTACGCCGATGCTTAACATCCTCCTTTCACCACGTAAATATGCCAAATTTTCGTGAATACTTGTTAATTATATAAAAATGTCTCCCTCCAAAATGTTGGTAAAAAAGCATGACGATTTAAAGTTTCGACCATTTCAGATGAGCTCCGCTATAATAATTATTGAACACTGTACATGTACAAAATTCAAATCCACACAAACCATACAAAAATCACGAAACCTCCAACAGCCGTACAATAATCCATTCTCCAATCCTCTCACATCACGTAGCAAACATTCAAAATTGTTATACAAATCTTTTTTCCCACCCCCCTCTCCCTCCCCATTCTCTCTCTCTGCCTCTCTCTGTCTCTCTCTTTCAATCCTTCCTCCATCCGGTCTTCGCGGCGAGCTCTCGCGCGCTCCTAATGCCTTTAAATAGGCATGTGCGCGGCGCGCTCGCTGCTCACCCGCCGCAAAAACTCGTCGCGCCCGTCTTCCTCGAGTCAAGTGCTGCTGGCAGCACGTACGCACGCGTACTACCTATATCGTCGTGTACGCGCTCGCTCGCTCGCTCGCGTATACTTGCGGAGAATCGAGAAATTGGACCTGTCGACGCGCCCGCGCGGACGTATAACCGCGAGAACGAGGGGGGGGGGGGGGGGAAGAAAAAAGCGGAGCTGGCGAGTGCGAGGCGTGAACGCGCGCTTCGGATACTCCGAGTTGAGGAGAAATTCGTAATTTTCTGTTGGTGCGTGATTTCTTTTTCTTTTACCTTTTTTTGTTCTTGGTTTGGCTTGAGCGAGGAGCGTAAAGGATTTCGTGGTTTTGTTCCAAATGAAACGGTTGGAGTTTTTTGAGGATTTACGATTTATGTTGTAACGAAATATCTTCTTTATGAATATATCTTCTTATACAATTATTTGAGGCGTGAAAAAGTACATAGTGACTGCCTTTCTCAATGCAAAAATTCAAAATACAATTTCGTAAAATCTGATTCAAGAACGCTAATGGTAGTAAATCCTTAAACATTTTTAGTGAAATTGTGAAACTTCACTGAAAAATAAACGTAATTTTAACTAAAAAATGAAAGGCATTTATCGCTCTGTAAGTAAGGGAGTTGCAGGTAATGTGTCCACCTTAAAGAACTTCCGATTCCCAGTAGATATATATCGGGGTTTAGGGCTTCGTAAACTATTGAGTCATGTTATTTGAACTTTTAACTCTAATACCTCATGAGGTTTTTTGCAAAAAATGTACTCTCTGAATTTTAATTAAAAAAGTTCTAAGAAATTAAAAATTGGTCACTTTACGAACAGTGTTGGTAAAGTGACCCATTATCAGTTTTTATGGTAAAGTCATATAGTAAGTGCTTCAGAATCTCAAGACTAGCATAGCAGGGACTTCCTTTATGTTATTTAACTATACATGGTACCGTAGCGTAGGCCTCGGTATTGATATTTTGGGATTAGTAGGCCTAGGAATTTTGAAGAAGCAATCGCCGTTTTGATCGACACCGATTGCCTTTTGCCTTGCATTGCATTCGTATGGCCACTTCACCAACCAATTAACGTTAATGAAAGTTACAATTTTCGCATCGAAAATACACTCTACGACAAAAATTGGCATCTTAAAGTACGTAAAAAAAGCTACACTTTTGTGTACCGTATAATTTCTTTTCCCTCGTATCACGTTGACAAAAGTGGTTTCTTTACATGCATGCATTGTTAAGAAGTCAGAGTTTTGATGCTTTCGCGCGTAAACATGACATTATTTTATAATTAGAGAGCGCCGGCAGCGGGGTCACCGAACCCTCAACATCTATTGATACAATACATATACTGTGGGGGTTACAGTGCTCCAGAATAACGCATCCAGCGAGATCTTGTATAGGTGGTCACATTACCTGCATGGCTACATTACCTGCACCGTCCTTACTTTTAGCAAAATTTCATTCAAATCTGAATAAATATGTATTCAAGTATTATGAACGTTCAATAAAATAAGGTTAGTTGCAGTTTATGTAAAGTTAAGAAATTTCAATCAAAACTATTTATGATATCATGCATATCCCTAATCTGTACTAAGGTAAACGTACCAATGGTCGGAGACGTCCATATGATCGGACAATATTAAAAATAAGTGTTTATTAGATATATGAAATAATTCGTAATCACCCCAGATCTATAGACTAATGATCAATTAAATGATTTTTATAGTTAACGTTACGAATATTTTTTTATTTAAAAATATGCAGACCTATGAACAACTGTCCGATTATTGGGCTTAAGCGTCCGAGCATTGGTGCGTTTACCTTATATTAAGTAGAAAATTCCAAGTCCAGTAAGACACGTATATATAAATACTCTGCCCTCTTTTCGATTTTATTTTCTCATGTATACTGTAAACAATATCTTAGGCTAAGTAGATTTTCTTCTGAATTTGATTGTGATTTGCAAGAAGCAATCCCCTAACTCGTTAATAGAGCCATCTACGTCGTGGATGATAAAATATAATTACATCCATCAGATCGAAGTAGATCATTTAAAGATCTCGAGGTGGGGACATAAATCATTCTTGGTCGCATAGAACCTCAGAAAACTCGAAAAAATGAAACAAAACTAAATGATTTTTCAAAGTTCTTTCTTCCAACTATTTGACTGCCTCGGAGTTAACGGGCTAATGACACAACAAAAAACAATTTAAAGTAAAAGTACCCATCACGTCGAACATTCGTAAATCATCAATCGCACACCGTGCATAAATCTACAAAGACCAACTCGCGTAATCCCCGTCATAAACAATCCCCCGGTATCCCTGTCAAAAACCATCGACGACGCAATAACCGCAACCGCCCCCTCAAACCTTCCAAAATCACTCCTACATACCCACCACCTCCCTAAATCCCAAACACAAAGAGAGCGACCCCGCCGAAAACTTCGCCGTCCAAAATTGCGCGCGCGTGCGCGCCTCCGCAAGTCAAACTACACGTACCTATACATACGCAGCTATAACAGCGAGAGGGGAGAACGGATAAATAGAACCTCGGGGGCCGTACATAGCTGTATAGCCCCGTTGCCGCCGCGTCTCGAGGGTTAATTAAAACCTCTCTAATTATTTATAAACAGTCATTTTCCGTGCCGCGAGCATTCGCCTCGTTCCTATAGGTATACACGCCTTGTATGCACCTATACACACACACACTGGCTCGTCGTGCGAGCGCGACAATAAACGCGTAATGGCCGCGCGCGGGGATTGGCCGTAGGGGCAGAATCCTCGGCATCCATTGGCCCAGGAAAGAGTTCGCAACTGCGGCGCGCTAGTATATAATACAGTTTGCGCGGACGGTGGAGATCCTCGGCGAGGCAGCAAAGTCCGCCGCCAGTCCGCGCGGACTCGATGAGAAGAAGAAGTCTTCCCGTGCTCTTTCCTTCTCTCGCTTCTTCTTCTATACTCACTCGACTTTTTCCTCCTCTCTCTCTCTCTTTCGCTCTTGCTCTTTTCCCTCTGTATATGTGTATGCTTGTATGTGTATATATATGAGTGCGTATGTACGTGTATGTGCGTGTGTAAGTGTATGTGTTTGCCTGTGTGTGTGAATGTGTATAAATATGTATAAATGGTGCATATGTGTATGTCTGTGTACCTATGTGTGCATGTGCCATGCCGCGTAATCTGTAAATCCTTGTCCAAAAGAGGGAAGAAAGGGACGCGAGAGAGGAGGGGAATGCGTAAAAGTTCGGTAAGTTGGTTGCGAGTCTCTTTCTCTCTCCGTTCGAATCCCGGGACACTGCTCCTTGGCACAAATAAAAAGTGTATATCCCCTTATACGCCGACTCTCCTTCCATTCTTAAGAAATCCTCGTACTATATACCTACATAGTATACCCCGAGATCGCAGCCTTTGTATGCGTGTGTCGGTGTGCACATAGTGTCCCTCTATCATTATGTGTCCCTTTCTCCGTCCCTCTCTCGCCTCTGCAGCATCCAGCTTCCAGCTCCCAGCTTCCAGCTTCCCTTCGCGCGAGTATACGGCTCTCATTCGGTTCCGCTTACCACTCGACTCTCTCTCTCTCTCTCTCTCTCTATCTCTCTCCATCTCTCTCTCACTCTCTTGGTCCAAATCGTTGCGCCGTCACGTTTCCGTTTCTCTCTCTCCCGTGTTCCTCTTCCTCCACCCTCCCCCTGTCCCATTCCGCCGCGCCCTGGTATATCGCGCGACAGCGGCGTGCAGGGCATTTTACATCTTCTCTGTCTCCGTCGCGTCGTTCGCTGGCGCTCTGCACAACCGCTTTTTTTCTTTCTTTCTGTCTTTCCTTCTGCCTCGCTATTGTCCTTGTCTTTATTTCACGGCGAGAGCAACATTCGAAGGGTCTTGATATCCTTTCTCTCTCTCTCTCTCTCTCTCTCCCTCTCTCTCTCTTTCTCTCTCTCTCTCTCTCTCTCTCTCTCTCTCTCTCTGTCTCTCTGTCTTCCTTTCTCGAGTGTGCACGATCGAGAGCGAGGGAGAATGAGAGATGAAGAAGCGGGTGATGCAGAATATTTGGGAAGAGAGAATATGAGAAATAATAGAACGAAACATAGGATTGGGGGGGGGGGATTGATTGAATGGTTTATGAGATGGTCAAATTGAGACGGAGGGTGTATGTAAAAAGGGTGAAGTGTGCGGCTCGCGAGTATATTAAATGCGTTGAATAATGACGTTGGGGGGCTTAAATTATTATATGAGACGCCATGATGATGAAAACACCAAACAAAAACCAGAAATGCATATAAAAATTGAAGTCAATTTTAAATCTCTATATAAAGAATGAATGGCTTTTTCATTGTTGTCGCTTGGAATTCTTTATAATTCGTCGAGATAGAGTGCACTTCTTATTTAGCATATGTTATTGACTTTTTGACCGATAAAACAAATTATTAAGATAAAACAAGAAACTTTGCAGCCAATCTATTGTACACGCAATTATTGTGCACAATTTAGCATTGGTCAAATATATCTATATATAATTGGACCAATGCTAAATTGTGTACAATAATTACGTATATAATTCTTATGTGTAAGAAACGCGCTATGCCTCTAAGATGTGAAATAGTACACTAGATTTGATCCATTTATTTGCAGTTTATTCAAATTTGGCATAGGAAATTTTACAAATTGCGTTACAAGATTAAATGTGAATTTTAATATGACTCATGACTACGAATTTGGAACCTATACTGGTATAAAAAAAAAAGATAGAAAAAGGTATGAAACATATTTTTAAAAAATACGGTTTAATAATATCATTAGTCCACATTCATAATCCATGTTAAACCTACCATAACAAGTGTTCCTATACAAATGCCAAATCAATAAACCGAACAGAACAAAATCAATTAAAAATCAAGCAGTAAACTACAGTATCCACGAAACGCATATAAAAGAACAACAAAATTAGCCGCACAGCTGCGCAAAAACGGAAAAGAAAACTGCAAACTCCCGCGTAAGCGAAGCACATAGACACGTAGTTATATAGCCAAGGAACGGAGCTGAAAGCGAGTAAAAAACCCGGAGAAGAGTTAAGGAGAAGTAAGAGGATAAATCAGTGAGACAGAGGCGGCGGGGCCGTAGTAGAGGATGAATCGCGCGCAAGAAGCTGTACGAAGGAAGAACGAGCCGAACGGCTGCCAGCTACAGTGGATTTCTTTTCGTCTCGCCCGATAAAAGCTCCGCGCTCGCATCGCTGCCCAATATTGATTCGCGCTCTAATCCGCTGAAAGAGCGGCAGCGGATAATACTCTGGGAGGAGATGGAAGAGGAATTGACGCAGGGATTTCTCGTCTTTGCCGTAGTCATCGGTTGCACGGCCTTAAACCAACGGAGTAATCATTTGATAAGGCGCGGAGAACAGTCTGCTGAGACTCTGCGCACCCCTTTTGGCATCCGCACGGGATTTCCGCGTTTTGGGAAGGATTTCCGGCAGCGAATTAAATAAGTGATTCTACGACACATTGTGAAATTAGGAGTAGGTTTTATATGATTCTAAGACGTTTTGTTCGAAATTGGATTGAAAATATATTTTATTTAGTATACTTATAAACGCGAGAATTTAAATAGTTTTATAATCATTTCATGACAATTCAGTCAGCGTAAACAAGAACTGAAAAAATAAACAATGTTAGTAGAGAATACCCCCCTATGGCGAGACGGTGACGTCACGCGGTGGCGCCGTAGGCGGAGCCAGGTCTATGGCATATACTCGCGCCATGTAAGGTTGTCTCTCTCGCGCCCATGTGATAATGGGTATGGAGACCCCCACTCGCGCCCTGACAGCTTGTCTGTCTCTGTCATACACAAGGGATGGGTGTCTATGGCGTTCCCCACCCTTACTCAGACGGTGTCTCTCTCGCACTCATGCGTGGGGGTGTGTTATGACGTGCGTTCTCTCTTGCACTTGTGTGGGAGATAGGCAGTGGTACCGATGGCGTAGTTTCGCTCTCGCTCGCACTCATAAGGGGTATGGTATGTCGTGTGCTCTCTCTCTAACGCATGTGGGGGTGGAAGCCGGAGCAGTCGATGGCGTAGTCTCCCTCTCTCCCGCACTCATAAGGCACTATGTTATAGAGCGGGGTCTCTCTCTCTCCCTCGCACTCGTACAGGGTATGGTATGGCGTGTGGTCTCTATAGCGCACGCGGCGAGTGGAAGCCGGGGCAGTCGATGGCGTAGTCTCCCTCTCTCTCGCACTCCTACGGCACTATTCTATAGTGAGGGCTCTCTCTCTCTCTCTCTCTCTCTCTCTCTCTCTCTCTCTCTCTCTCTCTCTCTCTCTCTCTCTCTCCCTCTTGCACTTGTGTGGGGGTCAGGCAGTGGTGCCGATGGCGTAGTTTCTCTCTCCCTCGCACTCGTACAGGATATGGTACGGCGTGTGCTATAGCGCACGCGGCTGGTGGAAGCCGGAGCACTCGATGGCGTAGTCTCCCTCTCTCTCGCATTCATACAGCACTAGTCTATAGCGAGGGCTCTCTCTCTCTCTCTCTCTCTCTCTTGCACTTGTGCTGGAGACAGACTGTGGTGCTGATGGCGTAGTTTCTCTCTCTCTCTAATGCATGCACTCGAGGGGATAGGGAATATAGCGTGAACGTGTTCTTTCTCTCTCTCTCTCTCGCCCTCTCTCTCACTCTCTCTCTCTCTCTCTCTCTTTCTCTCTCTCTTACGCTGACACAAAAATCTGGTTGGCTGTTATATAATCCACATCTGAAGATAATGTGCGGCTCTAATACAGGTATACGGAGAAACTGTTGGCGCAAGAGAGAGAGAGAGAGAGAGAGAGAGAGAGAGAGAGAGAGAGAAAGAGAGAGAGAGAGAATAATTATGAAAATCTCTTTGTTATTTGTAGATTTAGGGAAATAGAGATAAGAGGACCCCCCTTTATTTATAGTCCAACATGTGTGCCTCCACTTTCGGAGGGTGTTTATTTAAAAATACAGTTAGGTATTATTTTTATTTTTATTGAAATAACAAATATTGAGATGTTATTTTATTATGTTTTTAAAGTATCATAAATTTTTTCATAAATGTTATTGTAGGTGTATGAAAGGAAAAAAGGAGTAGACGAATGAAGTTAATTTTTTGCGTGAATTATCTCGCGAGTAATCTGCCGGGTCTGGTAAACCCTCGTGAAACTCAATTTTACCGTATGATGGTTTAAAATTGCGTTCGTATGCCTCCTGCCACTCGCCGTAATACAAAAGAATTCTATCAAACCGTACGTCACACATGCGATCGAGATGTTGCAGTAGGCGCGTGACAAAGAATGTCTTTCCGCAGAAAGTCGGCCCACTAGCGATCATAGTGAATGAATGATGAAACCGTATATCCATGATGTATGTCAACAATCACCGTGTTCTTGATGCAGGAAAAAGAAAGCATGTACATGCATGTACGATAAACGACTGTTTGCCACTGAATATCGTATGTTAGAGTTTCAAATTTAATTGTATGAAAAAAGAAAATTAAAACATCGAAAATTTTGTCTGCTAATGCAGGCTTATCACCGCGGCTGGGTTGACCACGCGGCGCGGTCGACACACGCGACGAATCAGCTTGTTCCGCGTGTGTCGTTCGATTCCGCTAATCAGCATGCGGAGGGCTGGCGCGCTAAATCAGCTTATGCGCCGCCCTCGCTGACCGCCGCGGCCTCAGTGTTAGCTAAACTAGCACTCGCTACTCTTTGTAAAGATTTTGTAAAAGAATAAAATCAAGCGCAAAAATTGTAATTTTCATTTTTACTTTTAAACTTAAGAAAAATGAAAAGAAAGTTTTTATTTTTTTACAATGCACAGATAATAAAAGGAGAAGGGGAAATTTTTTTTTTTTTACAACATTTTTTATTTTTATTCTGTTGAAAAAGATTACATTTTTGTTAATTTACAAATACATGGATGCAAACATTAAATACATTTTTTTTTTATTTTTTTTGTTTTACGCTTTCGTGTATCGCGATAAATCGCTAGACGGGTACGAATTGTTTCGAAATTAAACGAAACTGATTCGTTCAATTGACAATAGATTAAAACAGAATCGTTAAGGGCAATACTTTCAAAATTGTTTAGATGACGAGTACATTAATACTCATCGCCCAAACATCTTTGAAAATATTGCCCTTAACGATTCTGTTTTAACGTACTATCAGTTTAACGAACTAGTCGCGCTTAATCGAAACAATAAGCAACCATCTAGCGTTTTTGGCGCAATAAATTTACTAACTCGATATATACATATTTACATCTTTTTCCGATTTTATTTCTACATAGCGTGTATATTTTAAAACTGTTTATTTTTAAATATAAAAATTCAAACACTATTTTTTTTTTTTTTTATTTTCTTAAAACTTGCTCGATACGAGACACACGCGACGAATCAGCTTGTTCCGCGTGTGTCGTTCGATTCCGCTAATCAGCATGCGGAGGGCTGGTGCGCTAAATCAGCTTATGCGCCGCCCTCGCTGACCGACGCGGCCTCAGTGTTAGCTAAACTAGCACTCGCTACTCTTTGTAAAGATTTTGTAAAAGAATAAAATCAAGCGCAAAAATTGTAATTTTCATTTTTACTTTTAAACTTAAGAAAAATGAAAAGAAAGTTTTTATTTTTTTACAATGCACAGATAATAAACGGAGAAGGGGAAATTTTTTTTTTACAACATTTTTTATTTTTATTCTGTTGAAAAAGATTACATTTTTGTTAATTTACAAATACATGGATGCAAACATTAAATACATTTTTTTTTTTTATTTTTTTTGTTTTACGCTTTCGTGTATCGCGATAAATCGCTAGACGGGTACGAATTGTTTCGAAATTAAACGAAACTGATTCGTTCAATTGACAATAGATTAAAACAGAATCGTTAAGGGCAATACTTTCAAAATTGTTTAGATGACGAGTACATTAATACTCATCGCCCAAACATCTTTGAAAATATTGCCCTTAACGATTCTGTTTTAACGTACTATCAATTTAACGAACTAGTCGCGCTTAATCGAAACAATAAGCAACCATCTAGCGTTTTTGGCGCAATAAATTTACTAACTCGATATATACATATTTACATCTTTTTCCGATTTTATTTCTACATAGCGTGTATATTTTAAAACTGTTTATTTTTAAATATAAAAATTCAAACACTATTTTTTTTTTTTTTATTTTCTTAAAACTTGCTCGATACGACGAATTCTAATGGTGAGCTGTCATTGAGAGATGATACTGGTTTATAATGAACAAACTCGCTAGCTTCGATGGAAGTTTGAGTTTGCGGGAGGGAAAATAACGAAAGCTCCGACTTCATGCACTCATTACTGTGGCTATGTAGGAACGACATGATGCCTCAATTTTTAATCAAAAATATCGTTTGACTTTTTCTTACCTGAAACTCTTTTCTTCCGACGACTTGTGCTGCCTTTTCTTTTCCTCTTAATTATACCGCCTGTGCGACGACGTTTTTTCTTATTACCACTACGTGTAGAGCGTGCTTTCTTCCTCTTGCCGCTAGTTACTGTTTTACTTTTCCTCCTTCTCTTTCTTTTCTTATATGGGATCAACGCTGATGCGATGCGATCGCTTGAATGTCGTTTCAAAGACTGTAAAGCATTATTGAATGCTACAGTCTTATAACCAGATCCTGTCATTAACATTTCGTTGAGTTTATTTTTAGCCTTATCTGTTAAATTATTGCGTGTCTCGCTCAGACGATTTTTAAACGACTCTTTCAAAGTAACGTTGTTTCCTAAATCATCCAATACGTTGATGCCACCGCGCAAAGCTTCTTTGCCGACTGCTCTCAATCCTCTTGAGAAAAGGGGTAATATAGACCTAGCCAAACCAGCGAAAAAACTGCCAAGACCTGAGCCGCGTTGCCAGCGAGAACCAATATAAACATTGCGCACTCCACCCCCTCCACTACCGCCGATTTGATTTTCGTAATATGTGATATAATGACTCATATTGTTGTAGAACTATAGAACCCTTTTAAAATGAAGCGTTAGGGTCAATGTCCCATACGCGAATGCTATCGAATTTCCTGTAGCATCTCTTATATCGATTACGATATTGTGAAAAGAGTTTTTTATCAGAGGTATGTATTTTATAGGTGCAAAATGCTTGACTACTGTGGCCCCGAATTTATAATTGGCGTTATCGAGCGAGACAATTCGTAGAAGCGAAGCTTGTGTATCACCGACTGTGTAGGGCTCGCAAACATCTGAGTAAATAAAGAGATGCTCAGGTATAGCGCGTGCTAAGCAAGCCGGCCTGTCTCCGATCAGAGAAATATGCCTCTCGTTAACCATGAATTGTACAGTGGAAAGATCTACTTCATTTGTACTCGAGTCCCCCCTCTTAACAGGTATCTCATTCATAAATGCTGAGCCGACACGGTAGGCGTCGTTGCTGTCTGTGGTGGTTGAGCCGTCGGCCTCCGTTGGGTTTACGACACCCGGGTCGAAGCCTAATATTCTTCCTATTTTCTCGTCTATCTGCGTGAAATGTGTGAACCCGCATCCGGTCTCTGTACTACAAACACGTTTAAGTTTATAATATCCCTGTGCTCGAGCCGAGGGCACGAAGCGTTGATGCTTTTGCATTAAAGCACTTGAATTATTCACACATTCTACAAAGTCTTCGATATTTTTAAATATACCATAAGGAATTTTGTGGAGTTCGTTGACGTACTGTGTCTTCTGTAAAATGTCTTGGCTAGTATAAAACTTATAATTTGTTTCATTTCCATGACGTGTTACATGTGGTATGGTACAGGGAATATGAATTTCGGATAGACCTACACACCATTCACCGCTTAGCCTGATTTCACGAGGTAGTTGTGTAGTAAAACATGTAGTAGTGTTATTAGCAAAGTAACGCATACTACTGTTGCTCGCTAGTACGAGATAAAATTCGTAATTATTCATGATTATTATATAGATACAAGTTCAGTTTGTCGTATCCAGGAATTAAATTTATCGGGGTAGCCAATCCACTTAACAAGCACTTCTTTTTTCCTGCCGCGTCCTCGTGTACTTATGACGCGCTCAATTTTATAAGTATTTTGGCTCACGCGTTTTTTTCCTACTAAACCGAGTTCCTCAGTGTAAAAGAAACCTTCGATTTTTTCTCCTTCAAGATCTTGTAACTCATAAGTATAAATATTTTGTCTATTCGATACTCGTGAAACTTTAAAAACTTCTTCACTCCAACCTGACACAAACCCTTTCTCGAATGCGTGTTTAGCACGACTGATACGCACGTGGTCGCCAGCTTTGTATTTAGAGGGTTTCAATGGAATGAAATTTCTATTTTTCTTATCGTTGCGTAACCAGGATTTTTCGAGATTTGAGCGCGCTATTGATACGTTGTGTATAGTCACAGAGGCCGGAGTCATCTTTATACTAGTGTGCGATGTATGATTGTAGCTGCGAACGAGATCCTGCAAAACATCCACGTAGCGATGGGTATTTCTGTACGTAAAGTATCGCCAGATGCGCTCCTTTAACGTTCTGTTAAATCTTTCTACCACAGCTGCTTTTACATCGGGGTTCGGTGCTACGCCAAAATAAATGTGTTTTCTCTTTAAATACCTTTGAAAACTATCACATACAAACTCACGACCACGGTCTGTCTGTAGGTACACCGGTTTACGGCCGCTCGCCCGAGACAAGACGGCGTCAAACGCATTAACAACGCTCGCACCGCTCTTATTCTTAATTGGCTGTACCCATGCAAACTTTGAGAAAACATCGACTGACACTAATAAGTAGCAATACCCGTCATTATGAGATTTTAGAGCTTGTACATCAACCAGGTCGAGTTCCCACAATGCGTCAATCATCTGTACGTTATAATGTAATCTAGGGAATTTCTTACGTATTGGTTTATGTAGTGTATAGGCATCTTGATTACTTAACCATTCATGAATTCGTTTAGGTGGATCTTTTTTATTTATTCGTAAAAGTTTTCTAGCGCCAGCGAAACTTGCTTCGTGTGCTGCATTAAAATACTGTTTTTCATATTTCCTACTCATACTGTATTAATTTTATAAATTCATAGAGAGCCAACAACCTCCACCTCGTCCCTCTTGATTACTGGTTTTAATCGATGGTGTAGACATTGGCGTTTTAGTAGTTAAATTTCGAAAATTCTGTGTCTTTGCTTTGGCCACATTTCTAGCTCGTGTAGAAATTTTACGCCTTTTACCTGTATTTTGTGTACTGGCGCCCTCAGTGTCACTGTTTGAACTGTTTGAGCGCTGGGCTATGAATTGCTTTGTCGGGGTGACGAAGGACCCCTCTTCGACCCAAAAATCTTTATTGCCCACAAACTCGCGCGGTACGTTTGAGGCGTATAGAAGACCTGCAAACTGATCTCTACCGACTGCACTAAAATTTCTTCTCTTACGTAAAGCGTCATTCACGAGATCGATAATACTCGATTTTTTTATAATGTTTCCATTAATCGAAACTACACCATTTTTATCCCAATTCAAACGATCTCCGATATTAAGTTTTAAATAATCCAGCATTCGTTGCGCTTTAACGGCATACTTTTTCGGCACACTAGATAAAACCTTTGTCGTCGATAAAGAATCAGCATCAGAGCTCTCGTTTTGTGAGAAAACAGTGTTTGGAAAATCTAAAGTTTTTATTCGTGATTTATGTATAAAAAATAAATATCTTTGTAGCGCTTGCAGAAAACTTTTCCATTTTTCGCGATCGTCATTGAAATTATTTGAATTTAAAATTCCAGTCATTTCCTCGTCTAGTCTGGAAAATTCATCACCAGGGGTTTTTACACTATCTAATTTCGAGATATTTGATTTCTCGGGTGCTGAGTCAATAGAGGCTGCTGTAGTGTTCTTACGTCCATAATCTTTCCGACCATCTCCCTCTTGAGTACTTGTAAAAGATCTTGGGCATGTTTGAGAATCGACTGCGTAGCTGGTGCCGCAGTCGTCGCCCCCACCGCTGCCTCTGTCTAATGCATTTTCGGGGATGATTATCATCTTGTGCGCATGCTCCATGATTTCCTGATGATAATTATAAATGAATATGTCCGTTACCTATAATAAGGGTGTATCGAGAATTTTTGATAAGAATGAGCCGATTACTGGCATTAACACGTATGGAATGAAACTACCACCGCTTTGAAGTAAAATGCGTTTCTTTCTTTTCCAACCAGCTGTAGTATTTTTCAGTTTTCGTTTACTCATATGTATTTCACCACCTACGTCACTGCCACATTTTCTTGCTGTTTTTACCCGCACCAGCTTTTTAGCATTGAGTTTATCGATAAGTTTTCTCAAAATGTGCTTATGCTTGGAAAGTTTTTTCTTTTCTTGTGTTTTTAACGCGACACTACCTTTTAAAATATTCAAAGCACACTCGCATATACAGCGCACGAGATTTTTATCAGCCGTTCGTAACAGAATCTTGCGTTGTTTTACATCGACGTGACAGAGTGCATGCAGCACTGCAATACACTTTTTCGTAAAGTGTTTCGGTAAATTAAATTTTATATTTCCCGAACAGCCGCAACTTGACGAACAGTCCGGTGAAGACTGAGGCTGTGTGGATGTTGCCTGCTCCATTTCGATTTATAAACTGAATACTTATCGTGATTACCGCCACCTTTTCTTGGGAACGTACGCGTAATGTCGATCATCATCAGGAAAAATACATGCACGAAAACGCAGATTATCGGGTGTGTTTTGTTTAAGATCGATAAACAAATAAGAGAAACTCTGTTTTGTTGCATCAAAGTACACCTCTTGAAGAAATTTAGGGTCTTCGGGGTAAATTTGACGAGCGAGATAAAAAATTTGTGCGCGATCGCGAGGATTTTTGAAGAGAACTAAATAATTCGCGTTTAGTGAAATATCTCTCTGACCTTTGTGAAAAATATTTTGAGTGATAAAAATGACGCTGATATTTTTATGGTGGCTGCCTTTAGTAAAGAGATCCACGATTGTATTATTTGAGGATTCTCTCATGAGATCATCGATTATGATTAATTTTTTGCGTGAATTATCTCGCGAGTAATCTGCCGGGTCTGGTAAACCCTCGTGAAACTCAATTTTACCGTATGCTGGTTTAAAATTGCGTTCGTATGCCTCTTGCCACTCGCCGTAATACAAAAGAATTCTATCAAACCGTACGTCACACATGCGATCGAGATGTTGCAGTAGGCGCGTGACAAAGAATGTCTTTCCGCAGAAAGTCGGCCCACTAGCGATCATAGTGAATGAATGATGAAACCGTATATCCATGATGTATGTCAACAATCACCGTGTTCTTGATGCAGGAAAAAGAAAGCATGTACATGCATGTACGATAAACGACTGTTTGGCACTGAACATCGTATGTTAGAGTTTCAAATTTAATTGTATGAAAAAAAAAAAAAAAAGAAAATTAAAACATCGAAAATTTTGTCTGCTAATGCAGGCTTATCACCGCGGCGGGGTTGGCCACCGGACGCGGCGGAATCGAACGACACACGCGGAACAAGCTGATTAGTCGCGTGTGTCGACCGCGCCGCCGCGCCGCGTGGCCAACCCCGCCGCGGTGATAAGCCTGCATTAGCAGACAAAATTTTCGATGTTTTAATTTTCTTTTTTTTTTTTTTTTCATACAATTAAATTTGAAACTCTAACATACGATGTTCAGTGCCAAACAGTCGTTTATCGTACATGCATGTACATGCTTTCTTTTTCCTGCATCAAGAACACGGTGATTGTTGACATACATCATGGATATACGGTTTCATCATTCATTCACTATGATCGCTAGTGGGCCGACTTTCTGCGGAAAGACATTCTTTGTCACGCGCCTACTGCAACATCTCGATCGCATGTGTGACGTACGGTTTGATAGAATTCTTTTGTATTACGGCGAGTGGCAAGAGGCATACGAACGCAATTTTAAACCAGCATACGGTAAAATTGAGTTTCACGAGGGTTTACCAGACCCGGCAGATTACTCGCGAGATAATTCACGCAAAAAATTAATCATAATCGATGATCTCATGAGAGAATCCTCAAATAATACAATCGTGGATCTCTTTACTAAAGGCAGCCACCATAAAAATATCAGCGTCATTTTTATCACTCAAAATATTTTTCACAAAGGTCAGAGAGATATTTCACTAAACGCGAATTATTTAGTTCTCTTCAAAAATCCTCGCGATCGCGCACAAATTTTTTATCTCGCTCGTCAAATTTACCCCGAAGACCCTAAATTTCTTCAAGAGGTGTACTTTGATGCAACAAAACAGAGTTTCTCTTATTTGTTTATCGATCTTAAACAAAACACACCCGATAATCTGCGTTTTCGTGCATGTATTTTTCCTGATGATGATCGACATTACGCGTACGTTCCCAAGAAAAGGTGGCGGTAATCACGATAAGTATTCAGTTTATAAATCGAAATGGAGCAGGCAACATCCACACAGCCTCAGTCTTCACCGGACTGTTCGTCAAGTTGCGGCTGTTCGGGAAATATAAAATTTAATTTACCGAAACACTTTACGAAAAAGTGTATTGCAGTGCTGCATGCACTCTGTCACGTCGATGTAAAACAACGCAAGATTCTGTTACGAACGGCTGATAAAAATCTCGTGCGCTGTATATGCGAGTGTGCTTTGAATATTTTAAAAGGTAGTGTCGCGTTAAAAACACAAGAAAAGAAAAAACTTTCCAAGCATAAGCACATTTTGAGAAAACTTATCGATAAACTCAATGCTAAAAAGCTGGTGCGGGTAAAAACAGCAAGAAAATGTGGCAGTGACGTAGGTGGTGAAATA
Organism: Gastracanthus pulcherrimus; assembly: GCA_949152435.1. Taxonomy (NCBI): domain Eukaryota; kingdom Metazoa; phylum Arthropoda; class Insecta; order Hymenoptera; family Pteromalidae; genus Gastracanthus; species Gastracanthus pulcherrimus. The sequence continues at coordinate 145,478,359 of OX424575.1, read as the reverse complement.
CATATGAGTAAACGAAAACTGAAAAATACTACAGCTGGTTGGAAAAGAAAGAAACGCATTTTACTTCAAAGCGGTGGTAGTTTCATTCCATACGTGTTAATGCCAGTAATCGGCTCATTCTTATCAAAAATTCTCGATACACCCTTATTATAGGTAACGGACATATTCATTTATAATTATCATCAGGAAATCATGGAGCATGCGCACAAGATGATAATCATCCCCGAAAATGCATTAGACAGAGGCAGCGGTGGGGGCGACGACTGCGGCACCAGCTACGCAGTCGATTCTCAAACATGCCCAAGATCTTTTACAAGTACTCAAGAGGGAGATGGTCGGAAAGATTATGGACGTAAGAACACTACAGCAGCCTCTATTGACTCAGCACCCGAGAAATCAAATATCTCGAAATTAGATAGTGTAAAAACCCCTGGTGATGAATTTTCCAGACTAGACGAGGAAATGACTGGAATTTTAAATTCAAATAATTTCAATGACGATCGCGAAAAATGGAAAAGTTTTCTGCAAGCGCTACAAAGATATTTATTTTTTATACATAAATCACGAATAAAAACTTTAGATTTTCCAAACACTGTTTTCTCACAAAACGAGAGCTCTGATGCTGATTCTTTATCGACGACAAAGGTTTTATCTAGTGTGCCGAAAAAGTATGCCGTTAAAGCGCAACGAATGCTGGATTATTTAAAACTTAATATCGGAGATCGTTTGAATTGGGATAAAAATGGTGTAGTTTCGATTAATGGAAACATTATAAAAAAATCGAGTATTATCGATCTCGTGAATGACGCTTTACGTAAGAGAAGAAATTTTAGTGCAGTCGGTAGAGATCAGTTTGCAGGTCTTCTATACGCCTCAAACGTACCGCGCGAGTTTGTGGGCAATAAAGATTTTTGGGTCGAAGAGGGGTCCTTCGTCACCCCGACAAAGCAATTCATAGCCCAGCGCTCAAACAGTTCAAACAGTGACACTGAGGGCGCCAGTACACAAAATACAGGTAAAAGGCGTAAAATTTCTACACGAGCTAGAAATGTGGCCAAAGCAAAGACACAGAATTTTCGAAATTTAACTACTAAAACGCCAATGTCTACACCATCGATTAAAACCAGTAATCAAGAGGGACGAGGTGGAGGTTGTTGGCTCTCTATGAATTTATAAAATTAATACAGTATGAGTAGGAAATATGAAAAACAGTATTTTAATGCAGCACACGAAGCAAGTTTCGCTGGCGCTAGAAAACTTTTACGAATAAATAAAAAAGATCCACCTAAACGAATTCATGAATGGTTAAGTAATCAAGATGCCTATACACTACATAAACCAATACGTAAGAAATTCCCTAGATTACATTATAACGTACAGATGATTGACGCATTGTGGGAACTCGACCTGGTTGATGTACAAGCTCTAAAATCTCATAATGACGGGTATTGCTACTTATTAGTGTCAGTCGATGTTTTCTCAAAGTTTGCATGGGTACAGCCAATTAAGAATAAGAGCGGTGCGAGCGTTGTTAATGCGTTTGACGCCGTCTTGTCTCGGGCGAGCGGCCGTAAACCGGTGTACCTACAGACAGACCGTGGTCGTGAGTTTGTATGTGATAGTTTTCAAAGGTATTTAAAGAGAAAACACATTTATTTTGGCGTAGCACCGAACCCCGATGTAAAAGCAGCTGTGGTAGAAAGATTTAACAGAACGTTAAAGGAGCGCATCTGGCGATACTTTACGTACAGAAATACCCATCGCTACGTGGATGTTTTGCAGGATCTCGTTCGCAGCTACAATCATACATCGCACACTAGTATAAAGATGACTCCGGCCTCTGTGACTATACACAACGTATCAATAGCGCGCTCAAATCTCGAAAAATCCTGGTTACGCAACGATAAGAAAAATAGAAATTTCATTCCATTGAAACCCTCTAAATACAAAGCTGGCGACCACGTGCGTATCAGTCGTGCTAAACACGCATTCGAGAAAGGGTTTGTGTCAGGTTGGAGTGAAGAAGTTTTTAAAGTTTCACGAGTATCGAATAGACAAAATATTTATACTTATGAGTTACAAGATCTTGAAGGAGAAAAAATCGAAGGTTTCTTTTACACTGAGGAACTCGGTTTAGTAGGAAAAAAACGCGTGAGCCAAAATACTTATAAAATTGAGCGCGTCATAAGTACACGAGGACGCGGCAGGAAAAAAGAAGTGCTTGTTAAGTGGATTGGCTACCCCGATAAATTTAATTCCTGGATACGACAAACTGAACTTGTATCTATATAATAATCATGAATAATTACGAATTTTATCTCGTACTAGCGAGCAACAGTAGTATGCGTTACTTTGCTAATAACACTACTACATGTTTTACTACACAACTACCTCGTGAAATCAGGCTAAGCGGTGAATGGTGTGTAGGTCTATCCGAAATTCATATTCCCTGTACCATACCACATGTAACACGTCATGGAAATGAAACAAATTATAAGTTTTATACTAGCCAAGACATTTTACAGAAGACACAGTACGTCAACGAACTCCACAAAATTCCTTATGGTATATTTAAAAATATCGAAGACTTTGTAGAATGTGTGAATAATTCAAGTGCTTTAATGCAAAAGCATCAACGCTTCGTGCCCTCGGCTCGAGCACAGGGATATTATAAACTTAAACGTGTTTGTAGTACAGAGACCGGATGCGGGTTCACACATTTCACGCAGATAGACGAGAAAATAGGAAGAATATTAGGCTTCGACCCGGGTGTCGTAAACCCAACGGAGGCCGACGGCTCAACCACCACAGACAGCAACGACGCCTACCGTGTCGGCTCAGCATTTATGAATGAGATACCTGTTAAGAGGGGGGACTCGAGTACAAATGAAGTAGATCTTTCCACTGTACAATTCATGGTTAACGAGAGGCATATTTCTCTGATCGGAGACAGGCCGGCTTGCTTAGCACGCGCTATACCTGAGCATCTCTTTATTTACTCAGATGTTTGCGAGCCCTACACAGTCGGTGATACACAAGCTTCGCTTCTACGAATTGTCTCGCTCGATAACGCCAATTATAAATTCGGGGCCACAGTAGTCAAGCATTTTGCACCTATAAAATACATACCTCTGATAAAAAACTCTTTTCACAATATCGTAATCGATATAAGAGATGCTACAGGAAATTCGATAGCATTCGCGTATGGGACATTGACCCTAACGCTTCATTTTAAAAGGGTTCTATAGTTCTACAACAATATGAGTCATTATATCACATATTACGAAAATCAAATCGGCGGTAGTGGAGGGGGTGGAGTGCGCAATGTTTATATTGGTTCTCGCTGGCAACGCGGCTCAGGTCTTGGCAGTTTTTTCGCTGGTTTGGCTAGGTCTATATTACCCCTTTTCTCAAGAGGATTGAGAGCAGTCGGCAAAGAAGCTTTGCGCGGTGGCATCAACGTATTGGATGATTTAGGAAACAACGTTACTTTGAAAGAGTCGTTTAAAAATCGTCTGAGCGAGACACGCAATAATTTAACAGATAAGGCTAAAAATAAACTCAACGAAATGTTAATGACAGGATCTGGTTATAAGACTGTAGCATTCAATAATGCTTTACAGTCTTTGAAACGACATTCAAGCGATCGCATCGCATCAGCGTTGATCCCATATAAGAAAAGAAAGAGAAGGAGGAAAAGTAAAACAGTAACTAGCGGCAAGAGGAAGAAAGCACGCTCTACACGTAGTGGTAATAAGAAAAAACGTCGTCGCACAGGCGGTATAATTAAGAGGAAAAGAAAAGGCAGCACAAGTCGTCGGAAGAAAAGAGTTTCAGGTAAGAAAAAGTCAAACGATATTTTTGATTAAAAATTGAGGCATCATGTCGTTCCTACATAGCCACAGTAATGAGTGCATGAAGTCGGAGCTTTCGTTATTTTCCCTCCCGCAAACTCAAACTTCCATCGAAGCTAGCGAGTTTGTTCATTATAAACCAGTATCATCTCTCAATGACAGCTCACCATTAGAATTCGTCGTATCGAGCAAGTTTTAAGAAAATAAAAAAAAAAAAAATAGTGTTTGAATTTTTATATTTAAAAATAAACAGTTTTAAAATATACACGCTATGTAGAAATAAAATCGGAAAAAGATGTAAATATGTATATATCGAGTTAGTAAATTTATTGCGCCAAAAACGCTAGATGGTTGCTTATTGTTTCGATTAAGCGCGACTAGTTCGTTAAATTGATAGTACGTTAAAACAGAATCGTTAAGGGCAATATTTTCAAAGATGTTTGGGCGATGAGTATTAATGTACTCGTCATCTAAACAATTTTGAAAGTATTGCCCTTAACGATTCTGTTTTAATCTATTGTCAATTGAACGAATCAGTTTCGTTTAATTTCGAAACAATTCGTACCCGTCTAGCGATTTATCGCGATACACGAAAGCGTAAAACAAAAAAAATAAAAAAAAAAAATGTATTTAATGTTTGCATCCATGTATTTGTAAATTAACAAAAATGTAATCTTTTTCAACAGAATAAAAATAAAAAATGTTGTAAAAAAAAAATTTCCCCTTCTCCGTTTATTATCTGTGCATTGTAAAAAAATAAAAACTTTCTTTTCATTTTTCTTAAGTTTAAAAGTAAAAATGAAAATTACAATTTTTGCGCTTGATTTTATTCTTTTACAAAATCTTTACAAAGAGTAGCGAGTGCTAGTTTAGCTAACACTGAGGCCGCGTCGGTCAGCGAGGGCGGCGCATAAGCTGATTTAGCGCGCCAGCCCTCCGCATGCTGATTAGCGGAATCGAACGACACACGCGGAACAAGCTGATTCGTCGCGTGTGTCTCGTATCGAGCAAGTTTTAAGAAAATAAAAAAAAAAAAAAATAGTGTTTGAATTTTTATATTTAAAAATAAACAGTTTTAAAATATACACGCTATGTAGAAATAAAATCGGAAAAAGATGTAAATATGTATATATCGAGTTAGTAAATTTATTGCGCCAAAAACGCTAGATGGTTGCTTATTGTTTCGATTAAGCGCGACTAGTTCGTTAAACTGATAGTACGTTAAAACAGAATCGTTAAGGGCAATATTTTCAAAGATGTTTGGGCGATGAGTATTAATGTACTCGTCATCTAAACAATTTTGAAAGTATTGCCCTTAACGATTCTGTTTTAATCTATTGTCAATTGAACGAATCAGTTTCGTTTAATTTCGAAACAATTCGTACCCGTCTAGCGATTTATCGCGATACACGAAAGCGTAAAACAAAAAAAATAAAAAAAAAATGTATTTAATGTTTGCATCCATTTTTTTTGTAAATTAACAAAAATGTAATCTTTTTCAACAGAATAAAAATAAAAAATGTTGTAAAAAAAAAAAAATTTCCCCTTCTCCTTTTATTATCTGTGCATTGTAAAAAAATAAAAACTTTCTTTTCATTTTTCTTAAGTTTAAAAGTAAAAATGAAAATTACAATTTTTGCGCTTGATTTTATTCTTTTACAAAATCTTTACAAAGAGTAGCGAGTGCTAGTTTAGCTAACACTGAGGCCGCGGCGGTCAGCGAGGGCGGCGCATAAGCTGATTTAGCGCGCCAGCCCTCCGCATGCTGATTAGCGGAATCGAACGACACACGCGGAACAAGCTGATTCGTCGCGTGTGTCGACCGCGCCGCGTGGTCAACCCAGCCGCGGTGATAAGCCTGCATTAGCAGACAAAATTTTCGATGTTTTAATTTTCTTTTTTCATACAATTAAATTTGAAACTCTAACATACGATATTCAGTGGCAAACAGTCGTTTATCGTACATGCATGTACATGCTTTCTTTTTCCTGCATCAAGAACACGGTGATTGTTGACATACATCATGGATATACGGTTTCATCATTCATTCACTATGATCGCTAGTGGGCCGACTTTCTGCGGA